>JARJCP010000148.1:0-219513 GCA_029281795.1 Mycena crocata | reverse complement strand
CAACGGCCACGGTCAATTGCGACATGAAGGGAAGCTCTCTGGTGCATATAGCATCAGACCTGGCATAGTTAACCGCTACAGGGTCCTCTATGTCTGGCCGCCGGAACTCATTCTGTACTTCAAATCCTGGTTCAATTTCTACTTGTTCAAGCGCCGCTGATGCTTGTGCCGGAACCCTAACTTTAGTGAGTGCTCTTTTAGCTTCTTTCATTAAGTTTGGGCTGGCCCGGAAGAGTTTGGCAAGCGGCATATTAACTGCTACATTCCTGAAGATTGCATCCATCATGGCGGCGTCATCTTCCTCGTCCGAATCCACATCTTCAACGGGAGCTCTCAACTCGTAGTTCTTTTCCTTCGTCTTTACACTGGGTGCAGACAGTGAAATCCGGGCCCTGGAAATTGCAAGAGAATGGTAAGGAAACTTGAAAGTTGCCCAGTAATTTCTGAGTATTTTCAGGCCCAGAAGATTGTAAGGATATTGTAAATACTCATAATTTTTTACTCTGATTTCCATGCTCAGAAAAGAACCAACAAGTTCATCATTTTCCCATCAATAGCTTGCTATTTCCGGACTCCGGAGATATCAAATTTCCGAAGTCCGGAAATTTTAATCATATCAGATGCCAAACATTCCAAAGAAGGCAATAAAAACTAGTCATCTGACCAATGGGATTGCTTTAGGATTTCATTGCTAGGATTTAGCACTATATTGGGGTTCTTGTTGCCCATATTGGGGTATTTTTTCCTTCCATTTATAGAAGTTCTCCCATCCTGTTATGGCATGTTTGGTACTTCTGGGAAGATAAAGACTTTAGACTCAATCATTGCAGTCCTTATAGAAGTCAAAGGTCATCCTGTGAGAACAAAGATTATAGTAATTCCCCCAAGCTTCAGCTGGACATTGCTTGAACAGATATTAGCTTGAACAACTAACTACACATTGAAACTGAATAACTGCTAAGGATGTTCAAGTCTGATGCTGTATAGCTGAAGGCAAATGCATATGAAGAACAGGATGGCTATGTTGCATAGATCAGACAGTTTCAATTCTTCTGTACAAATGATTTTTGTTCTTCTTGAAATAGCAAGGAGGTTGGTTAGAGCATCATGAATGACTTACATTATTTCAAACTGAATTAGGGTGCATTGGGTGCACTGATGATGAGCCTCAAAATTTAGATTGGGATACTGTGCTATACTGATAAAAGTAATTTGTTCCATGCACCCAATAAACCGATTGGTATAAATATGGACAGATCATCCAGTAATCGAAAGCTTAGTGTTTAAATATTTTCTATGACCCTATCAATGATTGCTCAAACAAACACTGACAATCAGCCATACAGTCATACTTCTGAGTGCCAACATTTTTCTTCTCAAATCCTTCTGAAGAAACTACCTATGTGATGAAATGAGGCATCTGAATTGTTGACCACCTTGTTCTCTTCCAATTATTGCTGCCTCAGGCTGAACCAGGTGGAAAAATCAATGGTGCAATGAGAAAATTAATGCAGCTAGTTTGGCTCTGCTTATGCAATTTTTTTCTTTCCTTGGTAACCACCGACCAATTTATATATATTTTTTATCTCATGTCACATGAGAAGAGAGCGCTGAACACTTGGTAGACTTGCTTAGTAAGTCTACCAGGTCTTGAACGCTCTCAGATCATGTGATGAAATCTGTGCATGTGTTCGAACCCTCCAGCCAGCATTCTAATTTCAGATTTATGTCTCTCTCTCTTTCTCTCTTGTTGTAAGATTTTGTGTTTGTAGCAAGCTCAAGAAAATCCCAATGTCAATCCTGCAAGTCAATAAGTGTCAAGCTGAAACCTGCAGCTTGATTTATACCCTTGTCTGGGTTTGCCATTTTCACGTGTATTCCAGGGCCAGCTTGGGATGCACGTGACCCTATTTCTAAATTCCACCATTAAAATATCAATAATGCATTATCATAGCCATGACCAGGCATGTAACGTCTGCCAGACATTTTGGTATAAGGAATGCAATGTTACAGAATTCAAATAAAAAAAGCCTTCAGCCAGGTTTGAACACAAAAACACTTACTTGATGGAAATTCCGGAAAGACAGACTATAACCATCTGAGCCAAACAGAGATAGTAGGTGGCTCCATTAAAATACTTACCTGCCATGGCTCTCCAACAATTCTGCCATCTACATGGCCTAATACCCACTAATACCCTGTTTTCTGTAGGCCAGTCAGGAGGTAGGTTCTGCTCATTCATTGATGTATGTTGCCATGTTTGGATTACTTTCAAACATAAAGCTGCTTGACTTCATACTCCTTGTTTGTCCTTGGCAATCTTTATTAAGTCAGCTGTTTATGGCATGTAACCATCTGTTGTGGATCTCCATCTCAGAGGGAAACTCATTACTTTTTTTGGAGTATGTCAAGGACTGGAAATCCTCGGGACTGAAGGACTCCGCGAAGTCCCAAAATGGAAGTACCAGGACTCCGGGTCCGCCGAAGGTCTGAATTTCCTATCAACAAGCAAATGCGAGTGAGTGAGGTGGGATGGGACTTCACAAAGTAGGACTTCATGAATGAATGTTAAGTCACATCCAATCGGACTCTGGTCCGGAACCAAGGGTGTGTCAGAGTGGGCTTGGCTTCAGCTCATGTGCTGCACCTTGTCACTATGCCCAGTGCCCAATTTCAAGAAGACAGAAACTAGACGGAAATCTGAAGGACGGATGGAATTCCTGAGGAAGAGAGGAATAGGGAAAGTCTTAGTTGATTTTCAAGCTGAGCTACTACGATGAACATGATCCCTTTTTATAAGTAAGTAGAATATAAACGGGGATATCAGAAAAGATGAGATTCCGACACCTCCGTGGTGAAGATGAGTAATTGTGAGTAATGTTAGAAGAGGTGTTGCCGAGATTTCGGAGGACAGATTTACCCGTGATGGAAATTAATCGGAGCATAGCATATAGCATAGGAATAAATCAGGCAGTACAAACCAAAAGGAAAACAAGAAGTCGACGGGGCCGGAGGAATCCGTGTGTGGCAAAAGGAGAAAGTGGATATGGAACAGAACGGAGCGCTGAGAATTCCGTGTGTGGTTGTGTATCAGTGGAGCCGATCCGCTCCGATAGCATGGTCTGTGACAGAGTACTCTTTCACTTCATAAGATCCGTATAAATTGAGCAGATTTCAACACCAAAAAGATGATCATCAATTGGATTCATCTTTCCATTTCCATTTTTGAGGTGTGCTAGCACATGTTTCCACAGGAAGTTGAGGCCATTTTTTTTTTTTTTTTCTGCTCCACAGATCCTCTGCCAGCTTCCAGGCCAAAGGGCATGTTACTTTGGTGCACTTGTGCTAGGTTTGAAACTAGATACGGATAGCCAAAGTGCTTTGTGAACACTAAAACCAACACAACCAACACACACACACACAACAAACCTAACACAGTGCAGACTAAGTTCTGGGTTGTGCTGAAGTATTACAGCTAAGATTGGGATCTTCTTGAGACCTTGGATATGCTTTGTGAAGCAGTAAGAATAGTTTGAGGACAACAAGTTCTATGATTTCTATTGACTTTGGCTACCTGATACAAGTATGCGGGGTTTTGTAGTTTTTATGGGGTTTGTGAACATCTTTTGATTATTTGTGAACAGGGTTTTTGCTTCAGCAACCGCCAGAACATGCTTCATCAAGTATATACAAGAAACAAAAACAAAAACATATATAGAGTATACGCCGGGGTAACCGTGCCCCTAGGTTACCTCGCTGGTTACCTTCGCGTAAGCTTGCCGAGGTAACCAGCCCTAGTATACGAAATACGCCGGGGTGCCCAGCGGAGCCGGAGCAATCCGATCATTTCTGGCGCCGAGGGCCGGTGATCGGGACACGTGCGGGAGACACGTCGACGCGTTTCTCTCCGTTTGAGTAGATATCGGTGCAATTTGGGTGCCAGGAAGCTGTGAAATAAGTAGGGGGACCTCCACATCAGTTATAAAGGACCGGAATAATTTACCGGAGAGCCAGGACTGTGTTAAATGGTAAAATGAAGGAAAACTAGGCATGCACATGGAACAAAATGCCTCTCGGGAATTGTAAACCTCGTCAGACCTGTGTTAAGAATACTTGAGCCCTGTACGAGTACTACAACTCCCTTTCCCATTTTTTCAAGGGTTAGTTCATGAAGTTCTGTTGAGATTTGCATGCTACCCTTCCGGCAGTCTTTTTCGGTGTGTTCAATTGTTCTGTGGGGTCGAAAGATGCTGATTTTGAGGCAATGAATATGGTACAGTGTTCTGTGGATGTTTCCTGACTGCGGCATTGCTCACGTCGCAAAATATCTGCGGAATTTCCAATCCTTGAGAATGCCAAAAAGAAAGATGTTTGATGGGTCTGTTGCTTGGTATCCCTGATTGACCGGGTACTGTGGACCTACTTACAGGAAGTAAAGCGACTGTGAGGTTGTCCTTTTCTTGAAAATATCTCAAACAGGTTCTGTGCCATACACAATCAACCATCTGAACATGCTTGATTGAACAATAATTGTGTTCATTTGGGAATACCCCAAACTTCCGACCGAACATTCTTTGAAACACGTACAATTGAGAGCAGTTTGAACACCTACTTTGAACATCTACAATGAAATGCTCAAGCAAACATATTTTCAGTCCATGTTCAATCAATGATTGGTTCATGTTCGATTGAGGACTCCTCAATCAGTGTGTTCAATGTGTTCAATCGAGTGCACCAATGTGGTAATTGTCCTTCATTGGACAGGCATGAGGCGAGGTAACCACGCTGTTTACAATGTCTCATTTCGGCGGGCAAAGTCATCACGTGGCGGGTACCCAGGAGGTAACCCGAGGGTAAACACGGCCGAGGTATATATATATACTGCCCGGTGATGGCCGCTGGTTGTTAGTGATGGCCTTCAGCAAAGTGATGGGATTCAGCAGCCAGTTCAGGCAGTGCCTGCTTATGTCAGAGCAACCTTTGGTTGTCACGGTTAGGTTCAACCACTATTTCCCTATTTATTCCTGGCTCCTTTATCCATAGACTCGGAGAAAAATTGACCCGACACACTTGAATGGGTGGTTTGTAACACATCTGTGACCAGTTCTTATTTTAAAACCCGACATAAATTTTGAGCAAGGACATCGGTCGCATGGTTATCCTACCTTATTTCAGACAGGAGCTGCCAGCATAGTATTGAAGTTTAGTTTTGAAGTTTCAAATGAATTAAGATGCAGTCTGTTTGCAATTTTGCACCTCTACCGAGACAGAAACAAAAGGTGAAATCAACTAGTATTGATGTAACTAATTTGAGTTGTAAGGTGATATATAGACAAGATAAATGAGCGTAGAGGGTAGATGAGAATTGAAAGAGTGGAATTATTTGATGGTGTATGGGTCTGATGCAAGGATATCATCGTCGCCGTCCACAGGATACATTGGATGATCGTCCACAATGCACTCCAAAGTTGTGTCCAAAATGTCCAAATCAAGGAAGGCACCTTGATAGTCAAAGTCAGACCTGGGATCAGCAATAGGGGTACGAGGACGAAGCCCAGGGAATAATTGTAAGGACTGCATGCGTGGTACAAAATAATCATCCACATCCATGTAATTTTCAGGTGTTGTTGCTGACACTTTTATAAGTTGGAATGAACTAACTGGTGGGAAGGCAAGACTACTCACATCGACAATAATTCAGTCTTGAGGGACCAGCAACTGGCTGCCTCGGCGGTGTTGCTGGCTGCAGATTAGCACCGTGGGTAAGTGTGTCAATCTGCTGGCAAAGTCGGATGATCTCCAACTCATTAGCCTTTGCCTGCTCTTCACCTGACCTTGCCCTGTCCCGCAATTTCTTTGCCTCACGGCCAGTGAGACTCTGCAGTTCAAGCTGTTTTTCCTGGCCACGAGCCTTGCGTTGCGACTGGCTCTTGTAGCGTGTCTCCAGTGAGTTGTGAGGGTTCTCCAGCACACCAGATACCATTGTTGCCTTGATAACTTGTGCAGTATCACTATCAAGTTTCTTTGCTCTGTTTCTATGCATCAGTAACAATTCATTAATTCGAAAGGAACATACAATATAATGGCCTCAAGCAAAGGACGTCTCGTACTGTTGACTTGATTATCTTGTGCGTGGCTACCTTTGATAGGATTGGTGTCGCGAGGTGTCAAATCCCAGTGCCGTTTATTCATGTTGGAGAGTTCGTGAATCAATCAAGGCAACAGCCACGGATAACCCAGCTTGTGTGCCCACCAGGCTATCGGAAACGAAGTCTAAGCATTGCTTTACCACTGAATTGTTGGACTTATTTTGAACTTTGGCAATAGTTGAGTCCACACAGAAGGTGTAATATGCCTGAATCTCTTCATCTGAACACAGATAAGGGAACCCGAGTAGGTACTCGAGGTCGCTCTCGCTAATGTACACTTTGAGACCGAAGACACCTCTAGCACTTCTCATGAGAATCCTGCAACGATGGATAATGATGTGCACTCACCGATTAAAATGAACGATGCAAGTCTTCCATATGAAAAAGAAGAATGGAGTTTATATCTACTGTCACAACCTCGCCAACAGTCAGTGGGTTCATGCCCCGGCAGATAATTACATCGGCAAGGCCCTGAGCCTTTTCTCCCTCAGAGTACCAATTACACTGAGAACCTTGGAGCAGGAGAGAAAGGCTTGAAATTCAGGTTTTTCCCAGTAATTGTCTTGATAGCTGTTAGGGTTCGCCCTAAGACTGATATTAATTAGTTACATAATATAAAGCATTTGGCTTTGTATATATGATCGGATCAAGTTCCATATGATCCGACTATTTAAGGACTCGTAGTTACAGTTGTTTGGGGTAGACTTAATCCACTACTGTAACCACTCTATAGAAATCAACAAGTTGTGCAGGTTCTCCCTGGCGTGATATCAGTAAACAATCTAAAGTCGTTTCAATAGGTCGTTTCAATAGCATCAAAGATTCCATTCCATACCATAACAAATGCCCTGCACGATGCACCGTTACTACAGACACGACCAATAACAGTACCTTGAAAATAAATAAATAAGCGGACAGTGGGAAAGGCAAACAGAATACTGACGTTTATCAATAGAGTTCAGCCACATGACAAGTTTCCACTCATTTGTCTTCCCATGAACGACCACAAATGTAGTATCAACCATGATCCAGATGGCGTCCAATGTCAGCACCGCAAGCTCTGGGTTAATTATGATAATGATGTGCATGCCATCCAAGCATGTTGTAACAAAGTGGATATATCTGTCATTGATGTCACGGCTTTGCTCTTTGTTGAATTCCAAGTAAAACACTGAAATAATGATGTGAGTTTAAGAAAGTGCCACCAATATTGAATCACAACACACCAGGAAGCCCTGTGCCATCCGGAAATGAGGCTTGACACGTCTCCTTGACCATATCACGGCGCTTCCAGCTAATAATCATGCCAGGATGAAGCTCTTGCGGCAGCTTGCCATCCAGAATTGACAGCGTGCTGGATGCTAAAAAATGGGTCCCTCAGCCAGTTGGTTGCTGCACAATTAAAGACTTACATTTGTCAATCTGGAGCATAGTCGCTCCCACACCACCAGTTGCATCAATACATTGCTGGTATTTCTGTTTTATGGCAGACGGAATCTTTGTATGTGGGAATGAAGGGTGAGTGTGAGGGATACCGGCAGCAGAAATGATAACAGCGTGCAGATCATGTTCGTCTATGGGAACCAAAATTGAGAGTTGAGCATTGCACTGGTGCTTTGTAAGCTGAGCGACGATGTGCAAGCTATTTTGAAAATGATTCCGCACTAATAATTGTCAGGCACGGCCAACATAAGGGTGAAATGCAGAAAGATGTACAGCAAATAGACTTCTTCAGAGGATTAGATGGATGCTTAATTTGCATGCAAGTTCCCGCGAGAACATGTGTATCATCGTCGTCGTCGTCAAGGGCCTCACCTCAAAATAGTTTAAAAAGGATAGATTCGCGTACAGCAGCAGGGATTTCTGTAAAGCAGAGTATATACCTGAGTAGTTGAAGTGGAAGTGAGTTAGTGGAAGTGGAAGTGGAAGTGGAAGTGCCCGTCAGTGGAAGTGGAAGTCCCGTCCCATGGAAGTCGGCCTGCCATCAGTGGACGTGATGGAGTAACGGATGCGCCCGAGCATCCCAATCTGGTAACTGAGGTTCAAAGCGTGATGGAAACAATACATTGCCCATTCTCTGTGCCACCCACTATTTGCAGTATCCCTCCTCCATCCATCCTTCATGTCTATTCCCCAACGATCCTTCATCCCCTGCACGTCTGAATCCCGCATTACCAGTGAACCAAAATGCGTCCAGCAGGCCCTACCATTGCTGCAATTGTTGCTGCTGTTGGGGAACAATGTCTGTGGGAGTACACCGACCAGGTGCGCCGCTACCGGCTTGAATTTATTGTATAAACTAACAGCTTCCAGATATTTGAACCCGGCTTGGTTGCTCTTGGTTATTACACCACAGAGAATGCCGACAACTGGCTAGATATTGATAAATTCATGTGCTGGCTGGGGCAAAAGGCACAGAAATTCATTGCCACCCCTCCTGCCACTCCAATCCAACGACCCCATTCGTCCCCGCACACCTTCACGTCTCCTTTGCCACCATCTTCACGAGTCCCCACCTCATTGCCACCTGTTCCACTGCCAAATCGGTCTGACAAGGGCCCAGCTGCAGCTCTCCAATCCTCGAGGACTGCCATCGCAGTTTCTGATGACACCGATCCCCTTCCGGTCCCCCTTCTCCAATCTCTTACCAAACAGAAAAGAGCGACCACTGTTCTGGCCCAGAATGATTCTGGGTCAGACTCAGACGGTGTCATTGTCACTGCAAAAAAAAAAAAAAAAAAAAACAAGGGGCCACAAGACACACACTGCTGATAGTCAAAACTTGGTCATTACCAGGCAACTTCGCGTTTTGGAGATATGTGACCTCACCAAGCTACCTTCCTGCTGGATACCACCCCGACGCGATGATGGCGAGAATTTTGTTTATCGTCTCAATCTTGAGAATGATCCCGGAGCCTGGCTAGACCATAATCAACAACCACTCTCCATGGCAGCCATGATCAAATCGGAGGTTGGTGGACTCTACTAGAGCGCTTCTAAATCTTTTGCTGAAGAAATGTTTTGCAGGATCAAAATGCTTGGGGTGGTGGAAGTAGCGGGTCCACACCACCAGATAAAGCAACCAAGGTCACTGCACTCGACGGGGTTTTTTGCCGGGTAGCTACAGTGATCCACCCCTTAATGGGATAGCCACCCTTAATGGGATGACATTTTTTCCTGGATGCTGCTTTAGCACAGGATAATTATATTTGAGCCCACAACATTACCATGATACGAAGAACATGTACAAAAAGATTCGGGGTCACTAGAGGACACGATCCCTTTGTAGACACAAATCAATGTCGGAATACCTGAAAATAGAAACCCGATTTTGATTCGTTCATTGAATATCCTCATATGGGAAGCCGGAATCGTTTTGAGATTTTTGGAGAGCGCTGAACAGCTACATATTAAGACCCCATAGTACACCGAAGGTATGCAGACAATGCATGACTGCTAGATTTTATTTCGTCGTGGACCTGTTCTGAGTGGTGGCGCCACTGGTCACATCACGTGCAGTCCCGATTTGGCGAAGAAAATTTCATCGACGTGTCTGTGGCCCTTTTTGCAATTCTCGGTCGCTCCAATGGTCGGACGCGCGAAATCCCAGCTACAAAAGGACAAGGAAGCATCTGATCTACAAGAAAAATGGATACAGCGGGGCGTACAAATTTATTCGGAGGGGCAAGGCTCATCCTCAAAGCCGGCTCTGTCTATTGCAGCTGCTGCTGCCCAGGCGACGCGAGAGTGTCTAGAGCAGGACAAGAGGCGAGTCGAGGTTTCGACATCCACCCTGCACCGTCGCCTCAACAGAGGAAAGAGCCGGAAGGAGGGACATGCACACCGGAGTTGGCTCACAAAAGAGGAAGCTGACACGGTGATCGACTTTATCATCTCTTGCGGGGACCGTGGGTTTCCGCTCAGCCATCGGAGGCTGAAGGAACACGTTGATATGATTGCACGTCCTCGTTGGGGCACCGAGTATCCGGAGGAGGGCGTGGGTCAGAACTGGACACACAAATTCTGCTCCGACCACTCTGACAGACTCGGCAAGTACTGGACCCGGGCATTGGATTGTTCTCGTGCACGCGCTGTCAATCCAATCACCAAGGAGGAATATTTTGATCTCCTGGAAGAGGTTGTCGAGGGAAAGGGCGGGGATGACCGCATTCCGGCAGAGCTGATCTACGGTGCAGATGAGTCGGGATTTCAGCTGGGGATCGGTCAGCGTGAGCGGGTCATTGCGGCGAAGGCTAAAAAGGTCCAGCATCAGCAGCGTACCGGCAATCGCGAAAATATCATGTCACTTGTCACTATTTGTGGAGATGGGACAGCAACTCCCCCAGCAATCATTTTCAAGGGTGATGGGTACCAAGTCAATTGGTCTCAAGAGAATCCTGCCAACGCGTCGTAAGTCTTCACCGGCTCAGAACAAAATGATTCTAACCAATATGCGTCACAGAATGAGCTACTTGAAGAAGGGGTACATTGACGGAGAAATCAGCGTGGAATGGATACAGGATTTTGATCATCGCACCAGAGCCAAGGCTGCGGGTCGGCGCAGGCTGTTACTTCTCGATGGTCATGCATCCCATTACACCCTCGCGTTCCTCCTCTATGCACGAGAGCACGGCATCGAGGTTATTTGCTACCCATCGCACAGCACACATGTCTATCAAGGACTTGATGTGGTGATTTTTGCTGTCTTCAAGCGCAATTGGAGCGAGGTTTTGGACCGATACCTTGGGCAGGGAATTCAGATCAAAAAGTCGAATTTTCTGAAGCCCTATGCTGAGGCGCACTTGAAAACACTCACCCCAGAGAATATCTGAATGGCCTTCAAGAAAACGGGAGTAATTCCGCTTAACCGGGACGCCGTAACAACGGGCATGATGGCTCCCAGCTTGGAGTCGTCTTCACACGGTAGTTTGCCCGTTGCACAATCAAGTCCCATCAAAGTCATTGCAGACATGATTGTGGATTACATGGACTACCAAAAGATACAAACAGCAGAGCGCGACAGCAGTGAAGAGCCGGAGATGGGCTGCAGTTCCTCTCCGACACCCTTGTTTGTGTGCACCGCAGTCAATAGCCTGTCAGCAACATCAGCATCATTTCTCACGTCGTCATCCCCGTTAAAATCCACCTCCGCCGTCCCTGCATTCGAACCATATACCATCTCCCCGTTGTAACGTGAATCACGATATGCCGAGCTGCTGGACAGACCAGTGGCATCCTCCCGGGAGTGAGAGCTGGTTGATGCACTGAGAGAAGCGGAGGAAAGAGATGGGAAACGGAAGGAGGCAATGATCGAGATGCAAGCGGGAACAATCCTCGTGGGAATGTATGCAAATCGGGCACAAGCACACATCCAGGCAACAGAGCACAAAAAGGCCAAGAAGGGGAGGGCAAAGATGGGGGATGGCAAAGCAAAATACCTGACGGGCGACACGTTCTTTCAGCTGTGCCAGGATCACGAGAAAGACAAAGCAAAGGCAGTGGCGGACAAAGATCAGAGGCAGGCTGACCGGGAGACACGGGCAAGTGAGCTGGCAAGTCGACAGGCCAAGAACGAGCGCATTCGAGAAAGGAACGGGGAACGAAAGAAGCGGTATCAGGCTGATATAGATGATTGGGCGGCTGAGAAAGTTGCCGCTAAGTTGGAAGGAAGGAGAATTGGGTGGACCAAGCCCATGTGGAGGGATTATGAACCCGAGAAGCTGCTTACACGGGCAGCCAAGAAAACTGAAACTGCTGCCAGCGACGACGATGAGGAAAGCGAGTCTAGTGGATCGTCGCCGGCTCAGTCGGACATGGAAGAATAGTTACGGGATAAAGTAGCCGGTATTGCCGGCGTGCTTCTGTCACATCCCATTAAGGGTGCCATCAGTAGATAACGAGATTTCCTACTGAATCGCCTCGATATGGCTCAAATCCTTATGGATCGGCTCTAGATTAGAACTAGTATGAGATTACACCCTAATAAAGGTATCGGCCGGTTCAAATTTGATATGATACCGTATGAAAGTCAGCTAGAAGTGGAAGACCAAAAACTCGTCCCATTAAGGGGTGGATGACTGTAAGCATGTCTGCCAAGGTATTTTCGTCTGCAGTGAGCTTGATCCCTCATTACTTGATGGTCATGAACAGTATGAGCCGGATGATGATGCAATGTGTGAGCTTTGTGAGGCTGAGCGAGTTGTAAATGTGCGTGAGAATTCTTCGGTGGCAATTCGAGCAGCGGTGTGAGTGCAATTTTTATACTCTTAACTGCTTTGTTAATATGAGTCGCTAGGTTCTATAAAGAAATTCAACTGCACCAGTGCCCCCATCGAGAAGCCCAGGGTTTGCGGTGCATGGGTGTTCCGGTGTATCGCAAACTGAAAGAGGTATGCTGCTTCTTGTAATTTGTATTTCACCCCTAATCCATGTACTTGCAGATTAATTTTGATGGCAAGTGGGGGTTCATCGGATGCCAGAACTACCGTTATACCGACCCTCCGCATTCACATCGCTTCAAAACAATCCATCAGGACATCAAAGAGCATCTTCTAACTGAGCTGTTCGCAAACAACGGAGTCTTTCAGTCGGATGTGGCAGTTGATTCTGAATCAGCAGTCTGTGCTCGGGTCCTTCCTCCCCAGAGCGGCGGTAAAGGGGATCGTTTGTGCCCTACGTTCTTTGCCACCATTTGCCCTCCGTGATTTTCTTGCTGATGCATCTTCAGCTTACACCCATATTGATGAGAACAACAAAGTGATTCAAGGCAAAATTGTTTGTCGGGAGCGCAAGGCAACCATTCGTATATTTTTGCCACTGAACTGTTCGGACCGGCGGGCTATTGTCCAGCTTGCCGGCTTTCACAACCACCCAACGAACCCGCTTAGAAAATTGATGCGCAAAGGCAAGAAGAAGTACGAGAAAGCCATCAAAGCATCAGGAGTAACTGGTTCACTCAAGTGCGATTTTGGTAGCTATTCCCATCAAAATTAGAATTTGATCATGAATATAATTCTGCTCTTTCAACTATCTACGACTACGGCAAAAATTTTCGAGGGCAAAATTCCGGGAGAAGTCGAGCCGGCTCTGCTCAATAATCGGGTGAAGCGTCAATTAATTCAGAAGGCGAAAAAAGCAGTGAATCCCCACAGAATGGGAATTGAAGGTAGTCTTGTTTGTTCGTCTCATTGCAGGGTATACTTAGTGCCTCTATTCACCAGGTGTTCTATATCTACAGAAGCAGATGTGTTCAACACTTTCCCATGAAAAGCAGTATATTTGGAAAGTCGCCTCTGAACACGGAGAAGAAATCATGATCACAATGCTCCCCAATATTGCCAAGAGTGTTGAGAACCTATGTGAGACAACTAGTCAGCTGGAGAATATTCCAGATGCTACTTGCCGAACATGGTTGAAAGTTATTGATCATAGTAGAATATTCTAGAACATCAGTTGTAGTAGTATAAATACTCCGCAATGAAGCGGGCAAGGGCATCCGTTTGTCAGGCACTGCCCTAGCCTCAGTCAACCGGAATCCCTCTATTCTTTCCTAAGCCTAACAGCTTAGCCTTACGCGCCCTCAGAAACTTAACAAAGAGGATTCATTTTGCGAGAGCGATAATACATATGTGCCAGTGCACGGTATCTGAAAAGAATGGGAGGTTGTTATATACAACATCAAATTCTACTTTCCTATGTGGACTCTGCATTCAATTTCTCTGATTCAAACTCAAGCTACATCTTTCAGGTGTCATCATTGCATGAATTTACAGCCAGCACGAGACAGAGGAGATATTCCTGAAAATGTGGCCAGGACTATGGGAGTCGATCGCTCATATTACCAAGACAGAGGTGAAGTTCAAATACCTTGATGGAGAAGGGCCTATGACAATCCTCGTGGATGGCAATCGGCCCCAAGCAAATGTGCTCGGGGTCTATCTTGTGAAGTGAAACAAGCCAGAGGTTAGCGGGTTTTATGAGACAGACCCAGAGCACATGCTGTTGAGAATCCTTTGCACCTGCATTTTTCACATTGAGCGGTTCGTAATAATTCAGCGTCAATGTTCTTACTGATTTGAATGTAGAAAATTTGCGGCAATGGCCAAGACTGTTCCAGACAAGGGAGGATATGGCACGTATCCGGCGATACCCATACCTCAAAACCTGGGAAGGAGTTCATCCAGTGGTGCAAAGATTCCCCTCACAAGACCATCAGAGGCGAGATTCAAATTCAATCCGGACAGCTTGGAGCTGATTTTTTTCTTCTTCCTCAGATTGGATCGCGGACAAGGAATCAAAGCCGTGGTTTTTCCCATCCTTCAACTAGTTCCTGTCGCAATTTCCTGAAAATGATTGGTACCTTACACTGGGTGATACCAGCCTGAATGAACACACTGGTACGAATCTGTCCATCCTTGAGGCTATCCAGCGGTAAGCACAATTGCAGATGATGTTGTGCATTGATGGAATTAACCTTCAGCATAGTGCATATGAGCTTGATCTCGTGGTCGAGGCAAAACTTCAATCAATGAAAGACAATTGTGTCCTGGTTAACCACCTCAATACTAAGCCCCACCGGGATCGCAGGAACGATGCACGCAAGACTTCTAATTTCTTGAAAGCAGTGGTGTGCTCCGAAGCTTGTGATGAGCTGGAGAATATCGAGGATGCTATTGAGGCCGAGACTGCCACTCGAAAAGCATCTACTGCAGCTCAGAAAGCATCTACTGCTGTCATCAAGGATCTTCAGAGCAAGAAGAAACTTCTGAAGGCTATGTACTAGTGGAGACGAAGCGGAAAGGCAAAAAGCAAAAAAAAAAAAACCTTCCAAACGAGGATGAGCTCTCTGGGATTCCAGAGGTCGAAACACCATTGTCACAGCCAGCTCCTGCACTCTATTTCGCTGACGGAAGGGATTTTGGAGCCAATAGCTTTGACCTTGATCCTGTGCTTGAGCTGGCAGGGTTCAACAATGATGACTCCTTATTAGATTTCGAAAACTACTATTATCAGATACATTTTACCGCACTTCGAGGATGTAGCAGTAGTTATAACAGGTGCGATTGAATTTGAACCGTGGAAAACGTAACATGTGATCGCGGTCCCGCCCCGGACCGGAGGTTGATGGCGGGAGGGCGCACAGGGCGGGAGTGTGACAGCATCAGGTGGAAGTGGAAGTGGCAGTCGTCACAATGGAAGTGGAAGTACTTCCAATTCCACTATTTTGGTCTTTCGTTGTAAAGCGGTGGCATTTTGACATGAGTTCAGAGTCACCGTGTTTCCACTTGGCACAACCCACAAAATAGGTCTTGCCCATGCTCCTTGTCTATGGTGCATCAACAAATGAAAGGATGAAATTAAAAACTTTCCCGCCGCAAATTTGCAGAGAATAGCCTGCCCCCTGCAAATGTCATTGGCATCCAAAAATTTCCCCTTGCAGAAGGAATCTTTGACACCACGGTAAAATCTGGCCAGAATCAGGAACAGCATAACATTTATATACAGAATTCAGACTCACACAGATGCAACAGCTGCAACACTTTCGGCCTCTGCTGTTTTGGTGTCCATAATTGGCCCCGAGATCAGGACATGTGGTGCATTCGTAGCATCCCAGTGTTTACAATCATCGAGGAAATCAGCAGCAGCGAGGGTCCACTTATAACATCCACTACAGGTCAATATGGAATGGCGGCAGGGCACAGGAATATCAGAGTCATTGTCAAGGATGATGACGTTTGCAAGATCATGTTCAGCCCTTGCGCCGGTTGGACCGGTGAACGAGTCCTGACACTGGTAGTAATAGAGCATCAGAGGTAGTGTGACAATGGTGATTGAATTGATAGATCTCTTTTTTGATAAAGCCATCCACTGTTAAAGTTTTGGCGCCATTTCAAAGTAGCTCCGGGGTGTCAGAGAGGTCAAGCACATATGCCACACGATTAGACGAAGGTGGAACGTCCCAGGCCTCTGGCACCGATTTGATTTGATAGACCTCATGGACTCACGGCACACATCACATGATGTGACCCCTGCCAAAATCTGGCCATCAATCCATTTTGCGTCAAACTCTGAGCCTAATGGCGGCTGCCTTTAGGACCAAATCAAAAATGCAGCACCAAGGAAATGTTCCAAATCATCCTGGGAACATTTCCTTGGTACTGGATTTCTCAATTGGGACCAGAAAAATGTGCCATTGAGATTTTCGTCAAAAAATCATGCAAAACACGTGATGTGTGCCGCGAGTCCATGAGGTCTATCTTATGAATGATCTCGTCATCCAATATGCCACCACCACAGCGCTTCATGCTCTCTGCCGTGACGCGAATACCAAACTCTGAATCCGAACCTGGATTGACAGGCTTGACTTTACCTTTTTCTTTCGCTTTATTTTGACGTTTGCGAGGCTTGGTTGATACAGATGACTTGTGTTTGCGCTGAATCCGAGTCTTAAGCAAATGCAATAGATCAGCTTAGATTTTGAAAATGTATTATTCCGCTTACCATCTGAACCCAGTCCTTTGTGAAGACGCAAAGCAGAGCCACATGAAACAAGCACAATAGAATTGGTAGGTTCACAGTCATCTGGACGGTCTTTCTCAGCAGGTAGAATTCAAGTTGAGACACAACGTACCAAGAAGTGGAATCAACCCCGTTTTGGGATCAGTGCCTGAACAACAGTGGCATTAGTAAGGCAGGATAATACCAAACACTGAGTTCCATTTTGAGGGAAGTTATCAACAATAAATATAACATATTTGGGCCACCTGTATTGCACTCGGAAAATGTTATTTCAGAAGATATCAGTGAAGACTTACCGTGAAAGGGAGTGCGGCTCCTGTTGAACCAGTTGAAGGAGAGAATGCAGGTTACAAACACCCATACCCAGTTGCAAATGGGTGTCTCATAAGGAGCGGAATACCCCAGGAGACGACAAACACGATCCATCTGCATATGCGAAATATGGGATCGATGGAAGACCTTGGGACTGACATTAACGATAGCAGAGATTTATATTGGTGCTGGAGCAAAAAATTGGCCTTGGAGAAGATCATGGTCAGTACAGTAAAAGTAAAAGAGACCAAGACACACCCAAAACAATTATCCCGACTGCGAGAAATCCAGAGAAGTAAAAAGCGCAAAGCGGTAAGTTGACTGCCTCGTCGGTGGGCAGAAAACAAATGAGAGAGCATCCCAACAAAGTACTTGTGAAAAGTGTAAGAAAAAGGTGAAAAATAATTGCCAGCTGTTGTGCCGGCCGCAAAACTGAGGATGGGCGGAGATGAGTCTTGTACCCCGTACCAGCCATGATCACAGAAGAGCAAGTGAGTCTAGAGAGGGTGTGTAAGGGGGGAGTGTATTGAAGGAACTTACACATTGAGGCCCCATTTTATGTGAATAAAATTCAGGGTCACTGTTTACTCTGTATTAGGCCAAAGTTCATCCCCAGGCTGTGGATCCCTCCTAGAAAGACTATCCGGTGGGAAATTTACACCTGCTGCATGCTTTAACTTGAAATGGAACATCAAGATTTGTTCAATCCAACGGTTTATAGTTGTGTTAGGCCCTGGGTTAGCAAGCATCCCTTTTATGTACAGGGCATCTGTTTCAACTACTAGGCGCTGACACCCAAGCAGCCAATACTGCATTGTTTCTAGAGCACGTTTCAGGCCATAAAGCTCTTGCTTCAGTTGCAAAAACCTGGCTTCACGCTCGTTCAATGGAATCAAAGCAAACTTTGCATAATAGCGATTTTTTGCATTTACTGGGTCATTCTGAGACACTTGAACACCAATGGCCTTCCAAGCAGTATCTACAGCCAGATTTATGTCTGATAACCAGTCATAACTCAAAGGTTTCAGGCAAGGGGCATACCTAACCAGAAGCTTTAAACTTTCCATGGCCAAAACCTGGTCTGGTCCCCATATAAACTCTTCTGTATTCCTTAGGAGCTTCTGAATAGGCCCAGCAACCTCTCCGAAACCTTCTAAGAACATCCTCATAACTCCTATGGTCCCAAGGAATTTCCTAATGTCTGATACATCATTTAATGCTGGCCACTGCAAAATTACTCCGACTCTGTCCGTGTTGGGTTTCCTTCCTTCATACGAGCATAGATACCCTACAACGAAGAATTCTGCAGCACACAGGAACCCTGACAGCATAGCCCGCAATACTTCAACCGTTGGACTATTCGGTTTAAATTCAGAAAATGTTCCCACACAAAGTGTCGGATCCCATCATTCTCAGGAATAGTCTCATAATTCCCTGTTTTGTTTTGATATCTTGATCCCGGTCCTTGTACCGGTATATCATCAATGTACAGAATAGTGATATGCTGTAAGGGCAACCTCAAGGCCCAAGTATACTCAAGAGTCCTGACGAGGGGGATCCGAAGATAAATATCACAGAGTAGCTACAGATACAAATGGACAGACCTGACGAGGGGGATCCAAAGAGAAGAAAGACTAAGGATCACCCGCGTCAGATCCCGGTATATAAGTAACTACGGACGGGGGGCATGTGATAGCAACCGGAGTGATCGGCAGAGGTCCCGGGTGGAATCACAGGCCATGTGATATCGGGAGGAGCCAGAATGGGACCGGAAGGTCTGGATGCGGGAGCAGAAGGGCTGGAAATAGGGGTTCCCCTGACATATGCAGGATCTCATCCCTTAGTATGAAGGTTACATCATCATGAAAAATGGGAACTGAATTTGTCCAGCCATGTGGTAGCTTTACTAGTCTTAGAGCACCAAAGGGTGTCTGAAACGTTGTAAAATCTCTTGATCCGTCAGCTATGTCCCTATGGTCATAACCAGAATACAAACCAAGACATCCTCCACAAGCTCTTCCAGCAAAATGATTTGCTAGTTCTTCAGTTGCTGGAGGAACCCCTGAATGCACAATGGTTACCACATTTAATGGTTCCAATGAATGAATGAGCCTTATACTTTTCCCATCCTTCTTGACGACCCTGAAGAACTTGCTTCTATATGAAGCATTCGAAGGCTCATATACACCGGCCCTGATCTTCTTCATAATTAAGTCACAAGTCATTTCCAGCTGGCCCTGCGGAATGGGAATACTCTGTTCCACCCATGTTTTGTGTTCTATCAAAGGGAGATCAACAGGCGGGAGGAAGTCATGATGAAAGCTTCCCCTTTCTGCATTGTTCCAGGCAAAATCGGCTTCTTGATTCATCGTAAAGTTATGCATCAATTTCTGCTCTTCTGTCCACAGAAAATTCCCCGAGTGTAAACCACCTATGATATCTCGTCTCTCTAGTGTGTAACATCCTGTAGGACAATATTCACTGGGATTCGGCGATAAACCAGGCATATCTTTCAATGGATCACCAGTTATGTGCCTTTTAATTTGGTATTTCTTGGGCAACTCCGTATAGACAGGCCGAACCTTCAGTCCCACGGGCTTGTATTTCTTTCCAGCGAAAGCGGAGATCACCTCAGGTCTTTCCTGGATAAAAGTTTGTATCCAACCATCCGATCCTGTGAATTAGAGCCTTCTTCCACCATTTCTGTCGTGAAGGCTTCTTTAATATTATACTTTTCTTCTGAAATATCGGGCCCGTTCGACATCATAAAATCCACTGATTGGCAACACACAGTGAACATTCCCCTCTGTCATATGAGTAGTTCTCACTGGCCGTTCCGCCCTTGTAGGACTGTACATCTTTCTGGGATCCCGCTGTTTCTCGCCATTTCCAGCTACATCCCACATGAAAACATCATATTTTGTTGCCTTCCTGGAATTCTTGGGCTTCGTCCCTTGTGTAAACTCTTGAAACAGAATGCTAGCAGCTTTATCTCTGTTCACAACTTTCGAATCATCCGAAGCCAAAATATAACCTTCTTGCAACTCTGTTTCTGAGAATTTACCCTTCCTTGATCTGCGATACCCTTGTATCTCTAATTTCTTTCCTTCATTGAAACCAAATTTCAATGCAACCTCTTCTTGTGCAGCCTGCATCAATTCATTGAAGATTGTTGAAAACCCTCAGAAGAGGGGCTCGGATCAGCAGTCTCATGAGGTAACTCTTCCTCATCTGGAACAGGTTCAACCGTAGCCTTTTTGTGCTTTCTTGGTTCCTTCTTATCCCCCCTAGCCTGAGTTGCCATCAAGCACCTCCGACCAGTGTTGGGGTCTTTCAAGGTAATCGTCTGTCCACCGTCCCTGCTATTCTGAATCGTACTTTCAGTCAAGATTTTAAACAGCCTTCCAAGGAGAATCTTATATGCTGGAGCGCAGATCATATGTACTTGCAGGTAAACCGTAATTTCTCCAAACTTAAACAAAATGTTTCTTGCCAACCCTACTGATTTTTCTAATGATCCATTGTCCGTTGAATAGTTTAAACTCCTCGTTACTGGCTCACCTATGAGTACAAGGGTGGAGGCCATCCATGATGAGAAGTAGGCATAAGCATAGATATATTGCCAATCCTGTAGGATGGAGGCTCTGACATCGGGGTGGATTGAAAGGAAGGCCAAAATTCCGGCAACATATGGGAAGAGGAATAGGGTGATGTTCAGCAGTGCCCATCGGAGCACATTTGTGCCTATGGCTCTGGCTGCAATGCGAAAAGAGTACTGTGTTCTGAGGAGATGTTAGTACCAAGGTATGAGAACAAATCAAACTCCTCACTGGGCAGGAGCTTATTCAGATCATGATCATCATATATGATGAGTGGCCCCATTCTCGAAAGCCAGTTGGGTACAGAAGTACAAGGTATATGCTCACTTTATAAACCCATTCCACACTGCCTCAGGATCATACCGGAGAGTTGCATTTGCAAAAGAGGGAAATATCTGTGATAAAATTCAAGAATTTCAGTGATATGAGAAAAGCAGAGGCAGTGTGGATTGCAGTGCATTGCGATCCCAGACAATTCAAGTTGTAGTTCGACTGAAAATACTGTGTCTCTGAGGGATTCCTATAGTGCACTTCAGAGGTGCAGAGCTGATCAATGCTTCAGAAATAAGTGGCAGACTGTAACTAATCCAGCCTGAGGTCGAGGAAACGGGTCACAGCAATAATGCAAGGCAGTATTGATGGTACATATGTGTCAAGGGCACAGCATTGGAGAAAGCACCACCCACTGCACCGCTGTAGCCAGCTGCAGGTCATTGTCTTGGTAACAAGCTGTACACCTATAAACAGACCGGTCCAGGACACCCGTTTACGGGTAAACCTGTCCTGTACCCCAAAATTCTGCTGACAGCCTCGATGGACGGGACCCCTACTTAAAACGGCCCATAGACCCGTCGGCTACGGCAACGGGTGAGAGCCCTACCACCAAGTCAGTATTTTTTCACTTCTCTCAAATGTGTCAGTGCATGATGACTGTCACTTTCAGCATGTCCAAAGTTCTGCAATGGCCAGGGCTCAAGTACTTCAACAATGTTACTGCAAAGACATCAATGATGTCCAGAGCTGGTTCAATATCGAGAAAGTCAGTTTGAGTTCTGTTGAAATCTGCTTATTTTATACGGATCTTATGAAACGAAAGAGTACTCCAAAAAAGCAATGAGCTTACCTCTGAGACGGAGATCCACAACAGATGGTTGCATGCCATAAACAGCTGCAGGGTATTAGTGGGTATTAGGCCAATGTAGATGGCAAAATTGTTGGAGAGCAAAGGCAGGGAAGTATCCCTGTTTGGCTCAGATGGTTATAGTGTGTCTTTCCGGAATTTCCATCAAGTAAGTGTTTTTGTGTTCAAACCTGGCTGAAGGCTTTTTTTATTTGAATTCTGTAACATTGCATTCCTTATACCAAAATGTCTGGCAGACGTTACATGCCTGGTCATGGCTATGATAATGCATTATTGATATTTTAATGGTGGAATTTAGAAATAGGGTCACGTGCATCCCAAGCTGGCCCTGGAATACACGTGAAAATGGCAAACCCAGACAAGGGTATAAATCAAGCTGCAGGTTTCAGCTTGACACTTATTGACTTGCAGGATTGACATTGGGATTTTCTTGAGCTTGCTACAAACACAAAATCTTACAACAAGAGAGAAAGAGAGAGAGACATAAATCTGAAATTAGAATGCTGGCTGGAGGGTTCGAACACATGCACAGATTTCATCACATGATCTGAGAGCGTTCAAGACCTGGTAGACTTACTAAGCAAGTCTACCAAGTGTTCAGCGCTCTCTTCTCATGTGACATGAGATGAAAAATATATATAAATTGGTCGGTGGTTACCAAGGAAAGAAAAAAATTGCATAAGCAGAGCCAAACTACCTGCATCAATTTTCTCATTGCACTATTGATTTGCAGCGATAATTGAAGGAGAACAATGAATAACTCTGCTTTACATATTCAGGATTGACAGTGTTATTAAGGACAGACAGAGAAAACTGTTGATGCAGTTCTGATGGTGGGTTCTCACAACAGTTCTTGATTGAATAAATCATAAGAGAACCACTGAGAACTGGAACCAACTTTAAAATGCAGAACCTCCTCTGGAGGAGGTCTGACATGGGTTCTAGTTCCATTCCTACTCTGACTATATCTGCTGGACTTTTGTTGCTCCTTACTTGGAATCATTGGGTATCACAAACTTATACATTGAAATCTCAGAAATCTCAAGGTCAACTGACCAAGGGATTTGATCCATAATGGCAACAGTTACTGTTTCAGGCAATTTTTTTATTTCCTTTTCTGGAATGTTTGGGAATCCAGACTGTGTTTGGACATCTGATCTGATTCCAATTTCCGGACTCCGGAAATTTGATATCTCCGGAGTCCGGAAATAGACTGGAATTGATAAGGACATGATGACCTTATTTGTTATCATCCAAGCCTGAAAATCATGCTAAAAAGCTAAGAGTATTTACAATATCCTTACTATCTTCTGGGTCTGAAAATAGTCAGAAATTACTGGGAAACTTTCAAGTTTCCTTACCATTCTCTGAAAATTTGTGGGGCCCGGATCTGACTGCTTGCCCCCAGTGTTACTACCGAGGTCATAGGTTGACTGGCGGGCAGTGGTTTCCTGGAGTCAGGCGGCCGATCAGCGAACCGTACGGCTGGTACGTTTCTGAAGGGTAATTCTGGTTGAGGTGACTGCACTTTTCGTGGCGGCTCAACCCCATTATCATTTTCGAAATCCTCCACCATTGGTGCTCCAGTCTCATTCTGAGGTTTAGCCGCCGGTTTCTGGTTCTTTCTCCAATTTTCCGCTTCAGCGGCTGGTTTGGTCTTCCAGTTACTCTTTTTCTCAATCACAACTTCTACAGTTTTTCCAGCGGGAGTACGATTCCTAGCTGTCAGGTCCTCCAGGGGTTTATTCGTACCGGCGGCCTCTTGGTTGGACCGCCGTACCCCTCTCCTCGAACCTACTTGAAATCCGCCCCTTCCTGAGGGGTCCCCGTTCGGGAGGGATTAGCTCTGGTCTGAGCGAATTGTTGTAAATCCGGGGAGGGAGTTCCTCCGCCATTCATGGCTAATGCAGCGGCTAATAGTGTTGTAACCTGGCTCACATTTAAGTTAACCTCGGAAACAGGACTTTTATCGGGTGGTTGAACACCCGGTCTCTGATGTTGCTGGTGTTGAACCATTTGCCTCATCATATTAGCTTGCTCAACCCTCAAGGTTCGAATTTCATCGTCCCTGGTGTCGTACTCGCTAGGGTCATAATAACCGTAACCTTCTCCATTATCAGTTGCAATGGCCATTTGTTCATCCGCGTTCAGCGGCTGATACGGCTGAGACTGATGAACGAAGTTATCGACCTGATAATGCACTTTGGCGGGCACAGGGTGCTTTCGTTTGAAATCATCAATCATAGGTTGCTTGCGGTTGAAGGGTATGAATTCTCCATTAGCATAACAGTCCTTGCCGTTTATGACCTTCAACACTCCCATATCAATCATCATTTTGCGCGTCTCACATTTGTCTTGCCAATGCAAGTCAACTGGATCCTTACAGAAACGACACACGCCGTCATTCACAGCGTGTTCATGGTTGTGCATTGGCATCTGTGGCCGCGAGAAGTCTCTCCTCTGGGAGGGGACAGGCTGAGATCCAGAACTACCAGCGGCTGGTCCTGGAGACATTTTATAAAATTGCTCCAGTTTATCCATCTGCACCTTGTTCTGTTTATCTCTACTATCCATCCTATCCATGATATTCGCCATAGTCAATTTCAATCCTTCTAAGGTCTCATGGTCATATGAGCTAGAAGAAGGAGGTTCTTTCTTTACAACCTTTATGGTTTCCATCGTCCGGCCGCCACTGACGGCTGGCCGACTTTGCTGAAAGTAACCAATTTTTCCTTCTTGCCTCATAACCTGTTTTCTTGCCTCCGCTATAACTTCCTTGAAAGTGTAAAGGCCCATATCCTCTTCCTTGATTGGGGGGTCAGCCCGCTCGTGGAGTCTATCTAAGCTAGCCATTAATTTCTCTTGAAACCTCTGGTCTAGTTTGGACAAAAAGTATGGAACCGCCTCTCGGTCAGTCAGCATTGACGAATCCAAAAGCTTGACAACTTCAACATTCATCTGGCGGCAGAGTTTCATCACGCTGTCTGCGTCTTCCAGGGTCAAGTCTCCATCTTCAAACTTCCGGAGTATACCATTCAATTTCTTAATCGAACCACGGTCATCTTCCCGGGCGGAGGGATAGTTGGCTAGAATTTCCTTTTTAAAAGCTTCATAGGACAACTCGAAAGACTCGAAAATCTTCCATTCCCTTCGTGGCCGCGGGTGCGCATACCGACACAAGAAGGCATTCTTCTCGTCTGCCGGGGTCTGCTCGATTTCCATCATTCTCTCAATGTTATCAAAGAATTGCATTAACAATTCAGGCTCTTCATCGTCGAACCGCGGAGCATTGCGCTCAAAGGGTTCAGGGATTTTCTTTTTATCAGTCATTGTGAAAGGGGGCAAAGGGTTTGGGTTTTGTGTAGTTAAGTCTACGTTCTGAACAACTGGTTGCTCGGGTGTAACAGATGCTGCACCTTGCGGTGGTAGCTGTATGTCGCTAGGGTGCGGAGCAGGTAGGCTCAACGCGTTATTTACTTCTGGCGGCTGCCGAGAAGATTGAACTGCTTTCGCAGCTTGAAGCCTTTCTCTAGTGATTTCGGCTTGACCAGCTCTGGCGTTAGCCGCTGGTGAGGAACTCGTAGTTTCCGGTTCTCGAGAGGCTCTGGCAGAGTTCTTTGTGGTTCTAGCGGCGGGAGTTACCCACTTGGAATGGACACTTGAACTAGAATTTGCCACGTCTGATTGCAGATAGTACGGAAGTATCCTTTTTCAATGCTGGAGCGGGTAGGCTCGACAGACTTCTCAAGTATTCTTTCTTTTTATACTCGGGGTTTTGTAGCCGCTAGAGTTTATTATCCGCAAAATGGACTGGGACTGCTATGCAGAGCCGTTCACAATTCTGATTTTAGCACAAGCTATCTTGTTACCCCTCGCGGTGGGCTCCAGATGAAACGGTGCACTCGGGTGCAGCCGTGAAATCGAAAACTATGCTAAAGAGCGAGTGAAAGCGAGCGAACTCAACTAACACTAAACAACTCAAAAACACTAATCAAATCTCAACAACTCAATACCAAAATGTCTCGTGTGTGTTCGGGGAGGTAGGACAGGCGTATCGTCCTTCAAGAATAGTCAAGTTTCAATTTCAGAGGTTTGTTTCAGCGGGCAGATGCAGTAGCGGCTAGAGCCACAATTCAACGGAAATGCTTTCAAGGGTTTTCAAATGCTTTGGCCGCTAGACTCAAAGTGGTGTCTTTCAACTGGGACTTCAAAATGTTCAAGGAACTTGGAGCTAAAGCGTCAACAAAGTTCACTACGTTTTCAAATAGTTCCGCTCGGAGGGTTGGACGTCTCAGTACAAGGGTGCACTAGTTAATAACGTGTGCGACTCGGAGCTAAAGCGTCAACGAAGTCTCAATCTGGGATTCACTTCAAGAGAAGAGGCTAGGCAGAGTTGAACTCTTGGCGGCTAGCTAATCTTAATAGAAACTCGGAGCTTAAGCGTCACGAGAATCCAATTCTTATTACGGGCAACCCAAATTCAATATCAATCAAATCCACAGTCTACTTGTTAGCCCGCGAGCGGGGAAAGTCTACTACTGTTACAAGAGTAATTCTACTAGCTTTATACAACTTGGTTTTACAAACGGAGATAATATGAAACCTCGGTGGTTAGTTTTCACCGAGCCGCCAGCTTGGCATAATGACCGGCGGCCAATGGCAGAGTTCGTTATTCAATTCCGTGGGTGCGTAGTCATGGCGACCAGGTCTGGCCGCCAGTCTGACGCCATTCTCATCAATATTTCATGTGTTGCCAAGTCTAGCCGCCAGTCCGAAGACCCTTGTTAGGACCTTTGCTTCACCAGCCGCCAGTATCGTACTGGCCGCCAGAGACGGTTCTGAGGCTTCAACACTTCATAGTTCAATTCTAGGAGTCACAAGGGAAGTAGCCGCTGGTGCTCCAACCTACTTGATCATTATTCAGTTCAGTGGCGACTACTCGATAATCTGTGTTTAGCCGACTTCGGAAGTCTAGCCGCCAGTGAAGTCATTATTCAGTAGTCATTCGTAATTCAATTGGGGATAACGGAAATGAAGGTAGCCGGGTGGCGGCTACTCCCATAAGTCATTATCCAAGTTCAATTCTGACAGATTGTGTCAATAACGGTCCGAGCCGCGAGTAGCGGCTACTCTAAACTTCAATAGTCCCTCTTGTTTAATCTCCAGCACACAAGGAATCCAGTGGTTAGCTGACTCCCGGCGCCCAACAGTAAGCATAGTGTACTGATTCTGGTTGATAATGAACCGTCTTCAGCCGCTACAACGTAGTGTCCCATTGGCTTTCGGCCTTCAAAGATCTAATGTACCGTTCCGAGGAGAACGTACATTCTGCAACTAAGCCTCACATAGTCAATTGATAAGTCTTTGAAATGAATGAAAAATGTGATTTTCATGCGTGCACTGGTGCACGCCTTATCAGCGTTCAACACTGCCTTCTTGAAGTCTGCGTAGGTCGTTCCAACAGCATACTCCGAAAGCGCGCGCCAAATCTCGCGTTTCTTGGCGGGGAGATAGCTGGTGAGCAGGCGTTTCATTTCCTGCTCATCCGTGATCTGCGCCAGGTTTATAATGTCATTGACCTGTTCAATGAAATCTTGTAGATCTTCTTTATCTTCAGTAGCGAACTTGGGGACATTAGATTCCCAAGGACGCGGAACTTTAAAGCTCGCGACACCGGTACCAGCCGGTGCTTGAGGTAAGTTCGCCATGTTTGTTGTGTCTGGTGTGATGGGTCTAAGAGTAAACTCTAGGTCCAATGATTCTTCTTCGTCAAACGAGGGTTCAACGTCGAATAAAGACTCGTCGCCGTGAGATAACTCTTCTATAGAGTGTTCGTCGCTGCTGATATTCCCGGCGTCGCCTGCGATGCCTAGATTATCGTGCTCCGTTCTTCTGCTCGATGCGTACGCTGTGAAGCGTGCACGAATTCTCTGTCTAACTTCCTCTCTAGCTCGTTCCGTGAGTGCTCGCGCCGAGTTTCTGCCAGCAGAAATTTTGGTTTGAACTAGCTTTCCAGCTAATGAAGATTGCGACCAGCACAATCAACTAATATTCCAAATGAACCACCCCTCGCGGTGGGCTCCAGATGAAAGGTAAGAGATCGGTACGTCAATGAACTTTATCCAAAGTTCACTAAACTAATCCAACTCAAATCTTGTGTAGTGTTCGGGGGTTCGCGTGGAAGTGTACCACGAGTGCAAAAATGGGATAAAGGTTGTGTGTGGTTTATTAAATCCAGAAGCTTGTAATCCTCCAATTAATCCAATGTTCAACTCCAAATCCTGTTCTGTTCCTTCTGTTCCGTGTTCCGTTCCCAGCGAGTTCCCTAAGTGTTTCTGGCGAGTTCCGAGTTGTTCCTAGCGAGTTCCGAAAGCGAGTGAAATAGAGAGTGAGAAAGAGCGAACAGGTGATATTCCTGGCAAAGTGGGGTGTGTGTATTATTCCTCTACTACATTTTCGCAGTCCTTATATACCCCTATTGTTTGTCCCTACCAAATAAACTACTACCTATGCAAACGTAGCCATGAACTGCCTCATCGCTAGGTTTCAGTGCGCCAATGCGCCACGTATCCCTCTAAATCCAACCACTTCTTGACCCGTAGTCATGTTTCGATGCGTTCCCATGGCCGTAACCTAGCCACCAGCGGCTGTGTAGGATACCAAACACCTCCTTTCATCCAGGGCTGTCCATCGACGCGTTTGGACGCGATAGTTGCTGGCTTCTTTGTACTGCTCGACGCGTTTGATCTCAAAACGCGGTATTCTGACAGGTCACGTGACCGTTGTCACAGCCTTATTCTGACAGGCTTTAATTTCCGTCTGCCCCTGTCAGTTGTTTCGTCGAGTTCAATGGGAGCCATTGTGCTTCCTTTACTCGTGTTTTGACACCCCTTCTCCCTTTGTACACGTCCCGACACCGTCCTATTATGCTCGCGCCTGCCATTCCATGCCATACCCGTAAGTGCCTGTTTCGGCTCAATATCGCGCTTATTGGCCTTTTTCAAGCGCGCAAATTTCCCCCGCACATCATTCCCTTCCAGTTCCCTCCGAACTTGCAACCTCTTCATATCCGTCTGGCTTATTTTACTCACTCTAGATGTGTTATGGTGAGGGTGATTTTCATACTGAAGTCCCAGGGACTTCCGAAGTGTGAATATATACTCGACCCATCGGTTCATTTATTTCGGAAGAAAACTACAATGGACCGAACCGTGGACGAAGTTTGAACCGTCTCCGTCCTTCATAGCAGTGCTGAGTGCAGAGTATTGAATGACGGCTGCTGCCCAGCGGGGTCAAGTAGGGAGACACGGATTTTCAGAACGGTACCAGAATCAAGGGAAAGAATCATCAACGAAGGGAAGGAGTCATCAACGTACTAGTTCCAGATTCAATGGATTGCCCCACCACGTTAATGTTGGGAAATTATTGCCGGATCGCATAGTGTTGCATGTCCGCCGACTGTGGGCCAGTTGCGCTTGATTCAAGCAGTCCGCTCCTACGATCGCTCGAGTAGAGATGCTTAATATAGTAGCGTCCCGACAAACTATCGGAACATCCAGCTGAATGGAGACACTCTGTCCCAGGGACGAGTAACCGATATCGCCGCGGGGCGGCCTTCCTGCCCTCGCATAGTGCCTCCCATCCCAGAACTAGGAAGTTCCAACTAGAACTTCGGTGCCACAGTTTGTTCGATTTGATTTTTCTCGACGGTACGGTTCAACGTTGAACTTCTGCCGAGTCTTTACAAAAGAAGAAAAAATTGGTAGCATTGGCGCGCAGGTGCATTGACTGAGATTCCGACCAATTATATGATGAGGATAAGGCTTGTTGTCAAGTAAATGACCTCCAAAGAAGAAGAGGAATAATAATGAAAGTTTGTTGATATTTGCGAACGTGGGAACTTGATTTCAAACTCCGCTGCTTGCTCTTATCCACCACCATCGCGTCCATAGCGTGTCGTCTTCCTGCGGCCGTATCACCCTGAAGGCGGTCTGAAGTCGTGAATATCTTACAGTCGCGCCCTCTAGTCGCGCTTCGATGCCCATTCTGACGCCGTATCGTGTCGCAGCCTTCACAATGCATTATCGGCTCCGCGAAGAACGGGTAAGGCATGCAGTTCGCCTCTGACGCCCAACGCTCACAGCCCCTCATGTGAATGCTCGACCACCCTTGGATCTGCACAACAGATCCTTGAGATTAACACATGGGAAAAACAGTCCTTTCCTTGTATTGAGGTGTGTGATCTTGCTCCTCAGTCTCTTGTTAAGTAAAACGCGTTGATATTCTTCATGGTGCAAACATTATTGCGATCCACTGAAGAAGGCAGTTCTGTTCGGGGCGGGGAAAGACGTGCATTCCGCCAAGGGTATCACAACCTGTTTCGTTTTTCAGAATCCGCTGGGTAAGCTTTATCAAAATTCTGCGTCTCAAGTCCTTCCCCGCATCTGTTATTGTCAACTCGCCTTCTTCTTCGAAGCGGCTGAAGGGCAAGGTAGAATGCACGATGTCCGTGGCGGACGTCATCGCCTGATCCACCAAGGTGAGTTACCGACTCACCACGACGTGCACAAGCGCCGATTACCATCCTAATTCTCAGGCTTCCGGAAATCATTAACCCTTGACGCATTATTACTTCGTCGCTGCGCCAACCCTCCCCTTCACGTGGTCGCGATATTCGAAATTTGCAAATCCATTCAGTCATGGAATTGCGCGGAAATTTAGGGACGAGGAAGTGTATATCACGTCAGTTCCGAAACTCTCCTCATGGCAAATGATCGGTCCTACAGTCCCTGCAAAGAATATCCGAAAGAACATCGGCTCGAGTGGAGTTGTGCTCGAATGTTCAGGGCACTGCGGCACAGGTCGTAATACAGCTTACCTTACGGGCCGACGGCCAAGTCCAAATTTAGTTTTGTTCTGCTTTGTTGTTGACCATGGCATAGGGCTCCAACCATTTAGTTTTCGTTTACGGGGGTCCGTAAACTAAATGGAAACAATAAAATACCGTTTATAAACCGTTTTTAAACGTTTATAAACGGATTTTCTGGGAGGTGGCTTGGAACAAGGTAAATACACAGTGTAACATCAATGGAACAATACAATGGTGACCTGAAAAGCCGAAACGATGCTCTGGCACTCCTATGGTGTGTACAAGGCCTTGTTGGCACAAATCACACACCCATCAATCTAGTCCGAATCGGGAAGTGCTCCCCTAACTTGACCCAAGTTGGGTCTACAAACTCGGTGCTGTTTTGTGGCATCCAATTAATACACCCACACACTCTCAAAAGACATCTGGATCCTCAATATTGGTTTGAATTGGACTGGTGGGTCAACTGCATACAGTTGAACTTGAGAACCATTTAAACCGTTTATAAACAGTTTGTTTACCATTTACAGGGGTCCGTAAACTAAATGGTTCAATTAAATGGTTTTTACCGTTTATAAACGGTTATAAACGAAAACGGTTGGAGCCTTACTGGCATGGCACCACCGTGACATACAACCATTGAACCAATCACTGCCACTCGGCCACCCGGTGACGCGTATTCAGAACCCTCTGCTATTAACTCCCACAGTGGCCCTCCCTTCCGAGTTTAGCTTTCATACTCACTCCCCCCCCTGTTGCGGCGGTCGTCACAACTTACGGCGAACCTCCTGCTGGCACCCACCACACATTCTGATCAATGCTTCTGTGGTTCGCTGCATGGAGAAGCAGTTAATTCGATGTCTTGTCCACCAGGCATGACACCATGGAAGATCGACCGGAATATTGGCTGTCCCTGATACGTCGCTCGTTCCGCAACTTTCAGCGGTCCAATCCCATGACCCACAGTCCCGGATCCAATACCACCTACTTGGTGCTCCTCCCACAGTTAAACGCCCCTCCGCACCTCCCCTCATCTACACCCTCCAACGACCAATGCTTCACGATTTGTGTGTGGAGCTTCTGCAGGAGATTGGCAGCAACGTATGCACCGTTTTCAGTGTATGCGCCGTTCACTAGCTGAATCACACATAATCGCAGGTCGACCCCACCGATCACAAGAGTCTGCGCGCGGTGTGCAAGGACGTCAGCGCTGCGCTGGGACCCCTCTTCTTCTCGCACTTCGTCCTCACCACCAACCGGCTGCACCTCGCAGAGACGGTGACAACCCTCGAGAGCCTCGCGCAAGGAGAGATCGGATGGTCGTATTACGCCAAGACGCTTATCATTCGGCCCGGGAGAGAGCCGAGGCTCGATGAGCGCCGCACGGACCTCTGTAACGACGCACTGAGTCGGGTTCTTTGTGCGGCGCTGGGGTCGATGCAGAATATTCGCACCGTCGGGTGCGTCGCGTCGGTTTCGTTCCTGGCGATAATAATCACTCATGCGAATATTGGCAGGTGGCAGGTGGACGACACGCATCCCCTGTGGGCGTTGAACGTCGTCTGCAGCGTCTTACCTACGCTGCCGCGGCTCGGGGATCTCCAGCTCAGCTGGTGGTCTACGGGGAGTACCGGCGGCGCTCTGGACTTGCCATTGGCGCAACTGTCCGGCCTGCGGAAACTCACAATAGGTAGTCGGTACCGCAATCCAACGTTGAGGGCGGACCAAGTGTGCAGCCTCATCAAGCAGAACCCCACCCTCACATCCCTCCACCTGCTCGGCGGCGCGGCAGCCGGGTGGGGCACAGTGTGGACGATGCTGCTCGAGCAAACCGACTCGCACATTTACCTGACGGATGTCTGCACGGACGTCATCACGCCCGACCTGCTCCTCTATCTGTCGTCGTACTCCGGACTGCAGAGCCTGCAGTATCGGCGGTCGTACGGCGGTACGCGGCAGCAGGCCAACGCGCTTGCGGACATGTTGTACGGGACGGTCCTCCCCTGCCACGCGAACTCGCTCGTCTGTCTGCGCGACCTCGACTCGCTCACCAGCAACGGCGCGCGCTGGAGCTTCGGGCGCCACAACGCCGACGCAATCGCCCGCCTTCCCCGGCTCGAGACGCTCGAGCTGTGCGTCAACGCCGCCGACGTGCTGGGCGTCGGGCCGCAGGATAACGCTGTCGTACGTCGCTACTACCTTTCCTCCTCCCCTTTAGCATGTCGTTGAAATCCGATTTCGAATAGGATTTGCTGCTCGCAACGGCGTCTTGCCTCCCCGCTTTGCGCCTCCTTAGTATCTGGTACCATTGGTCTGGCGTGGAGGGCCTCGGGCCCGCATCAAGGTACCTACCGTCTGTGATGAACCCTGCGATGCGAGTGCCTGTGCAGCGCTTCTGCACACGCATACCCTCCGCGGCTGTCGTACGCGCAGGCCGTGCATGCTACGCCCTCGCACCGATCCATGGCGGCGATCTGGACGATGCGGATGTGCTGGCGTACCACCACATCGACGAGCGGCTTGTTTACCGCCAGATTGAGGAGCGGCTAGTTGGAAGGATGGAGTATATCGTGTGATGGGAGGCTGCGTCGCGTGGTTGTGTGCTTCCACTCCTTTCGGCTGTGTATATTCGTATGGGTTTGTTGTATAAACTTTCTGTTGTAAATTACATACCGTGTAGTTAGTGTACTTCTAGTGTAATTCGACTCCCAATCTCCTTGTATAACTTCCAACTTGTCTTCGAGTGAAAATACAACTCATTGGGGCTTGGCACGTTCAATTTCTGCACTGCCCGAAACAGTCCGAATGATCCCGATAGCTACCGATGGTCAGTCACACTGACGTCACACAATGATGCGCCACTCGGCGTTTGCTGATTCACACTTTGCTTTCGACCACCATGTCTCCCGACGATGTTTTGCCCAAAAGGAACCAAAAGCTGCAAGGTTCTTGCGATATCTGTCGGCGTCAAAAAGGTACGTACTGCTCGACAAACCAACCCTCCTGTGCTGATCACACGCCTTGTAGTGCGATGTAAGATCGTTCGCTCGTAAATTAAGGCAGACTTATCTCGAGCTGTTGTAGGCGACAGCGCTACCATGCCTGGAAATCGATGTTCAAAATGCATCGCTTTCAACTCTGCGTGTACCCACAACATGTCTCAGTCTAACAAGGTCAGTTATTCACTTTCTTCAAAATCAGACGTCTTACCGTGGTGCAGGCCGGAAAGGGGACAAGGAGGTACGTACGAAAAATATACCTTCTTGAGATCATATGTGACAATTTCTGGTCAGGAAACGGGTAAAATCTGCATCAGAGGTGTTGTGAAAGTTCCCAAATTGCCGCTTGACCGCTAACCCATTTTTTCTCTCAGATATCCGCAGATTTGGATACAGCAAGAAGCCTAGTGAACGGGATACTTTCAGGCACTTACAAGACACCGGAAGATCACGAAGCGCTCGTAGATCTGCTCCTCCAAGTGTCTCGGTACGCTCGAAGCCTGGAACAGCATCAATCCAGGTCACCTTCGGTTCCGGCCTCAGGGACCTCTCCAAGCTCGGATGGTCGAGACGGCGACACCGCAGACGCCGACGCGGGGATCGTCGTGAACCTGGACACGCTTCCTGAGCACCTCAAAGGCGTCACAGCCGACACCGCCGAACACCGATACTTCGGGGAAAACGCGAGCGTTGTGTTCATTGGTGCGGCCATCGAGGAACGACAGAAGCACACCGTCGTTCCCCGTGGCCCACGCTCGAAGAGAACTCAGTTCTGGATTCCACTGCCCGTATGTCCGCCTACTTCACCCTCCCCCAGCCGCTCACCCATTCCTTTCCGACCAGTGGGAGGCATCCGATCCGCGCTTCGAGCCGCCCGTGATCCAGATCTTCCCAGCCGACGACCTCCTCCGCGATCTCGTCGACATCTACTTCACGCAGCTCAACATATTCTTCTTCGTTTTGCACCGCCCGACGTTCGAGCGGGCGCTGGCGGACGGCGTGCACTTCAGCGACCACCGTTTTGGTTCCGTGGTGCTCGCCGTGTGCGCGCTGGCGAGCAAGAACTCGGACGACGAGCGCGTGCTGCTGCCGGGCGAGGGCGAGCTCAGCGCCGGGTGGAAGTGGTTCCGCCAGATTCCGCGCCCGTTTTCCGGCACGCTCGCGACCGCGTCCCTTTACGACTTGCAACTCTGCTGTGTACGTTCAATACATCAGTTTCGATGCTCTCCTCACACACCGGTTGCAGCTATACATCTTCTTCCTACAGCTCGGCGTCAACCTCGAGTCGTGCTGGCTCCTCTGCGGAATCGGTATCCTGCACGCGCAAGACATCGGCGCACACCGGCGCAACCGCCAGCAACTCCGCAAAGCCGAGCAGTCGTGGACCGTCGAGGCGGAGCTGTCCACGCGCGTCTGCTACTACCTCTCCATGTTTGACGCGATGACCAGCTCTTGCTTCGACCGCCCGCGTGCTGGTACTTCCCTCCACAGCGAACTAGATTTTCCCGCTCTCTGTGATGATGAGTATTTCGAGGATCCGGATCCTGCGCGCGCGTTTCGGCAGCCGGAGGGAAGGCCCTCGTTGGCGGCGTACAACCTCGCGTATATCAGGCTGATGAATATATATTCGTCGCCCAGGAAAACGGGAGTGCGTATCTCCTTCTCTTCCCCTCTTATATTGCTCTGAGCTGAATATGGGCTTTTTGTTGCAGGACCCGGCATCGATAGCACAGATCGAGTGAGTCGCGCTAATCTCTATTCGACTTCCTCTCTCAGCAATATCCATCCGTTCAGTTCGCGTTTAGACCAGTGGGCGACGGAAATCCCCGAGCATCGTACGTTGCCATCCTGCCTTCCCGCGGGGCCATGCTAACGTTTTGCAGTGCTCTGGAACCCGTACATGGAGGACGATGTCTTCTTTGCCCAAAGTGCATGTGCGTGCATTTCAGATACCGTTCGGCACACGACATAGGACCATGCCCAACGCTGATATACGTTTGCAGCACTCTACACCCAATATTATCACGGTAAGCCTTGCAAAGTTAGGACACGCTGAGCCCTGCGTTTCTCACACCCGTTTGTCCTTCACAGTGCAAATTCTGTTGCACCGTTCACTTCTTCAGACTCCGAACAACGCGGCGCGTTCTCCATCTGTGCGTCTTGTCTTCCGATCTCGCCTTCAGTACTAAAAATCATGTATATCATATTTTAACGGCAGGCTTTCAAATCACTCGCCATCTGCGCCAACGCTGCGCGCAGCTGCGCACACGTCGCCGATGTCCGGAGCCACCGTGGTTTTTTGAATCGGACGCAGAATCTGGTGGGTCGAACGAAGTATGCGTGCCAGCTTCTGACATACGTTTTACTGCGTTCAGAAAGCGGTTTTCGACGCCGCGGTGGTGCTTGTGCTCAACATCTCCGGCGGCGCGCGCTCCGGCCTCTCCATCGACATGAACCGCGAGCTGGTTGCGGTGTACCAGTGCATGGGGCTCCTTCGCGTTAGCGAGCGCCGGTGCGTCCCTACCCTCCTGCATCCTGCAGATATATGGCTTCTTATTCATTGGGTTACGCGACGGATTCCAGGTGGCAAACCGCAGGCCGGTATTAGTAAGTCTCTCTTGCTGATGTCTTGTTAATACCACAATTGATATTCCTCCAGCGACATGCTCTGCGAACTGATACACGCGAGTGACCTCCCACTTCCCGAGGCGTCGTCGGCCCCCGAGGTTCCAGTTGTGACCGGCGCCGCCAGCAGCCAACAATGGCCGGATCACCTGATGTCCCTGCCTATGGCGGTCGACGAGTTGGGCAATCTCCCCGTCTACGACTCGCTGGCTCAAATGGACAACACACTGCTTCCAGTGGCCCCCATCCTGAGTCAATCAAGTACCGAGTTCATCGTGCCCCGCATTCCCGGACCCGCTGGGAATTTGGAAGAGTATCCAAGCACGAACGTGGCCAGCCAGGGCCATGCGTACGCCGCGTTTGCGAACTTCAATGATGTGGATATGGATGCTTATATGTACGCACATTTCCTGCACCCCCGAGCGCGAGGAGTCACGACTGACGCTGCCAATAGGTCGGAGTGGATCCCGTACTGGTCGGGTGCGTCCACGTTGGTGCAGGCGATGGGGAATACGAATGTGTATCCACGGTAGTGAATCGGGGTGAGGTGAACAAGTTATTTTATTTTATTTGTAGTGGCAGGTCATCAAGGAGTCTCTCAATCTGGAGCCAGTGAAGATGTGCGCTACAACTCGGGACTGGAGAACTTCCAACCCATTCTTTTCAGACCCAATAGATGAAAAAACTGAAAGTTTGCGCGCGGTAAAAACCAAAATGGAAAGCACAGATTGGCAAGGATACAGTTCTTGAGGAACTAACGACGTCTGAAGTAACGAAACATATTTAATATCCGCAACATCGCAGTCCAAGAAGAGGCACGTCAGTCAGCAGCCTCCAAAGTCCAGTCTAGCACATTCACTCCCATCATCTCTCCCCGCACCTCCACTGCAGCGTCAACGCTCTTTCGCAACCTGAACCCATTTTTCTTGAATACACCGGCGCTTCCCTCGTTCCCGACAAACGTCGTCACCGCCATTCGGCGCACGCCCATCCGCGGAATGCCCCACTCCTGCGTCACCGTCCGAAGCGCGTCGGACATAATCCCTTGCCGGTGGTGACTGGGTGCTAAATAATCTAATGCCGGTGAAGTTTGTTAGGACAGCAGAGGAATGGAGAACGTTACGCACAAGCAGCGGACCAGATATCTGGATGATTTGGATCTCTGAGTGGCGTCGAGGCCTGTTCCAGTTTCCCACTCCCTTCCAGCTCCCATACATGGCGCGCTAGGTGGATGCCAACATCCCCAATGTAGACTTGCGTGCCGTCGTCCTGGATCTCACGAATGCTCCTCACCGGACATCCTTCGACGATCTTCAGCCCGACATCGTTGCGAGCCACATCCAGCTCGTCCAGCAGTGCATCCGATCCGAGCTTCACGCGGTTTAACCACTTCTCCGCGTGTTCTGTATATTCACAATTTGGCCAACATGTCGCTGATTCGGAGCAGTGCATACCTGGAAGGAAAGGAAATGGAGGGCTCCCCAATCCACTATAAACGCGTTCATCGTTCATAAGCAGTACAATGGACGGCACGTCGCTGAGACGCGGCGGGGTGATCACGATGCTGGCATGTCCTGCAAGTCGGAGAAAAGGCTCGCCTGTTTCAGGGTCTACCTCCAGGGGATGCAACTGGTGGTTCGTAGAAGCCATGATTTCGAGGAGAGTCACCGCGGTCTACTTCAAATACGGACATTTTCAATGATTCAGATTGACTCCTTTTTGATTTGATCCCGTACTTATGCCTTATGCGGCACTACAGTATCGACTTCGAAACAGCTGAAAATATGTAGGAAATAGAAAGATTGATTGATAGGATGGCAGGATTGGTGTTGCTGAATTTGTGTGAAATGGACTATGTGTCAGGGGAACCCCTATTTCCGGCCCTTCCGCTCCCGCATCCGGACCTTCCGCTCCCGTTCCGACCCGTTCCGGCTCCTCCCGATATCACATGGCCTGTGATTCCGCCCGGGACCTCTGCCGATCACTCCGGTTGCTATCACATGCCCCCCGTCCGTAGTTACTTATATACCGGGATCTGACGCGGGTGATCCTTAGTCTTTCTTCTCTTCAGATCCCCCTCGTCAGGTCTGTCCATTTGTATCTGTAGCTACTCTGTGATATTTATCTTCGGATCCCCCTCGTCAGACTCTTGAGTATACTCGGGCCTTGAGGTTGCCCTTACACTATGCGGAACAATTAAGGCCTGGCACCAATACTGTACCATTTCTTCAGGTGACGTGTGACAGAGCCCCGTGAATTGAAGGATTTGGCACTGGTGACGGTGACATGAGGTTAGTGAAGACCTGATTTTTTGGCCCCACCTGTTGAGAACCAGTGTGAGGCAACTGGTCTGCTGGAGAATATTCCAGAGACTGCTTACCAAGCATGGTTGAACTTTATTGAACTCAGTAGAATATTCTAGAACATCACTTGTAGTAGTATAAATACTCCGCAATGCAGCGGGCAAAGGGCATCCGTTTGTCAGGCATTGCCCTAGCCTTAGTCAAACTGGAACTCTCTTCTTGTGTTCTTTCTCACTCGCTCTAAGCCTAACCGCTTAGCTCACCTACGCGCACCCGAAAAACCAACACCACCAGATGTCGAAAAACCGATTTTGAGCTATGTAGTCTAAATTTGAGAGACAAAAAAAAAATGAGAAAAAATGCGATAAAAGCGCGCAACAGTTTTCTTGTGCTGACCCCACCCGAGAATCAGAGGTTCTGCGACATCCCTCTCGTCGTAGACGTCGGGTTCCGAGTAGGGGCTGTCCACATCCACGAATTTCCCAGCAGGGGGTTTCTGAAAGGTTTCATAATGTCCATCCTGAGTTTCTCACCGCCTCTGTCAAGAAGTGGACATTTGGAATGTGAAGCAGATGTGAAGTGCCCACCGGAATGTTACGGTCGACGGAAGTTCTCGGGAGTTGCCTACCTGAAAATTTAAATATTGCAGGGGCCTTCTTGAATCCCATGTAGCTTGAGATTTGTGTTGGGGCGCTCTCCGAAGCAATCTGAAGCGCTACAGTGAGAATATGCGGCCCCACTGACTGAATGAAGCTTTGTTGAGTGGTGACGGTGACAGTCCAACTTTGAAGGCCGAACCCAGTGAAGTTTGGAGGTGACAGGTGACATGGTGTGAAGAAATGGTCGAAATGGTACAGTATACCTAGCCACAGGAAAATCCACTGTCCATCAGTGGGATATATCGTCGACGCATATGAATTTCACTTCAAGGAAGGCCTGAAACAAGCCTGAAACCTGGATTTTGTTGTGTTAAAATAAAAAAGGTTGCTGCATGACTGATTCGAGATAGACATCACGTTTGCTTTCCGCTGAGTCAACAATTATTTTCAACAGTGACGTTTATCGGTTACAATCAACGTTTCTTGTTCTCCGCTTTGATTCTCCTCTGACTCCTCAACATTTTCAGGCCTAATATTCATTCAAATTATAATAGCCGTTGTGGATCGGAACTGTGTATGTATGTACTGAACTCTTATGTTTGAACTTTCAAGTTGTTGTGTTGCAGTCGGACCTGGGGAGTCAGCGGACTTTTTAGAGTCTGCACGTTGCACGCTGAGTTGCCCAAACTGCAGAGTCGAAATTCCTGACGACTTGTTGTGTTGTTTCCTTGATTAGTTGTGATTGATGTGCTGTGGATCTATGTTTGGGTTGCCATGACACAAAGAAACTTCACACCATCGCGGTCGCTCCGACTCACTCCTCTAGTCTCTTTCTTCCAACTTGCGTCTTCCGAATTCCAATTCGCAGATGCATCGTCGCGCTGTGCCCTCGCTGGACCGAGCAGATCCAGGTGACAGCACCGAAACGTTTCAGCTGGAAGACCCAGCAACTCCCAGTGATTCGCAGAAGACTTTGTTTCCGTCAGCGTCAGGTACAGTATAGATATTGTATTTTGTGGTCGAACGCGCTCATTTATCCAGGACACACCGACCAATCGCTACTCCCAAAATCTGGTGTTCTCTCTCTCATCTCGCTCGTTCTACACTCTCTGCTCGTGGTCACCCATGTCATTCTCCTCGGCATTTGGGCGAAGGGACTTGAGAACCAAACCACTTTCTCATTGAAGCATCAAAGGATCGCATCCTTTCTGATTACAGCTATCTCAACGGCCATTGGGACCGTACGTACCAGGAACTCTTCTTGTTTTTCGCAAACCTCACGAGGTCACACAATAAAAGGTATATTCCGCGGTCCTCGTATTTGTTACCCAGATCCTTTCCATGCGACGCAGCTTACATCGTCATCAAACCCTCACGGCGACAAACGATAACACTGCTGCCTGGGCTGGGATCGGATCTGCGGTTTTTCAACTCTGGGGCCAGAAGAAAGTCCCAGCCTCAATCATCGGCGTCTTATGCACGTTTTTGTACCTCGCAAATGTGTTGGTTCTGCATATTACTACACCAGCACTATTCTCTTTCCAAACTTTTAATGCATCACGCCCCCAACTGGTCGACACGCACGGGCTCACAAGCTACAACTGGTCTAGTACCCCCGCATTCGACCTTATGTGCGTTTTTTTTGTCTCATGCCTATGAAATAAAATAAGCCTTTCTTAAGTTCTTGGCGCTTCCATCCTATTTGGTACTTAAGTTTTACTTACTTCTTAAGTTATGATTCCCCCTCCAGCCACCCATTTGGCATGCATGTATATACATATCACCGAACTTAAGTACCTCCAACTTAAGTACCTCCTGCAACTTAAGTCGGGCGCCAAGCTTAAGTTCCAACCAACTTGAGTTGTACAGAACCTTAAGTACCGGCAACTTAAGTTCCACCGGACCGAGTCTTAAGTCGCAACCTCTTAAGTTCCATTTTACATACTACTTGAGTTCCAAACAGTGTATTAAAAATCTTTGTACGCCCTGTGTATCCCCTATTCACAATTAATATATAATATTGGATCAGGATTCAGTCCACACACCATTTCGTCCATCCATTTGAAGACCAAATCCCGCCATCCATCGATCTTGCAGACCAACTCATCGAAACTGGTCGCTGTAACCCAGTCATGATGTGCCCCCGACTCGGCGCTCTTGAAGATCACATCAGCGTTGTGTTCAAGCCGCTGGAACATGGCGGCTTGCATGCGTGCAAACGTTGCCGCGCCATTGATCTGCCCGTTCTGCTCCTCGGCACGATCTGCACGACCCGCCCACACAACACTATCGCGGTGGAACCTCGTGATCACGCGCATGAGTTCTGCATGCTTTCGTTCGTAGTACTCTAACCAGCGGTACATCTCTGCTTCGGCTCGGAACCACTGCACACGGTCACCTAGCATAGTCTCAGTAGACGCAAAAAATAACAGTAGCATGCCACTTACTTTCCTTCTTGTACTCCGCTAGCTTTCCTTCACGCAAAGATTGACCCCTCGTTAAGCTCTCGAGCCATATCCAGCCGTCGGCCTTCTTGGCCTTTTTCCTCCTCCCGCTGGCCTTCGCTCGCGGCTTAGACGGCGACATGCCCAAGTCGCTGTCCTCGGCCTCAGATGAGGATGACGCCGACTCCATGATTGCATCGTCAGGGACGATGTCTTTCAGGCGTTTTGGTTGGCGCGGAGACCTTGTCCAACCTGTCGATATAAATGTCAGTCCCAGTGACAAGCTCTTCAATGAGCATGCTTACCTGAGCGTTTCCGCGCCTGTGTACCCGCCAACAGCTTGGGCTCATCATCATCTTCCCCGTCTGTGTTAACTGGGGCCAGCGTCGATGCCACTGCTGCCCGAGAGATTGTTACCCCACTCTGGAGGTACCATGCCGTCCCATCGAATAACCGCGAGTCCCCCGTCGCGCGATGTAAGTGTGTTTCCTTGCGGCGGGTGTCCCGGTGGGTTAGAAAAGGATATGGCTCGGTGTCATCCTTTGCCATGGCGCCAAGATGAATCAAAGCCGCTCGCGCCCTGTTGTACATATCGATTTCGAACGTCTTCATCAGCTCGGCGTTTTGAAGGTTTCGCTGTGAACGTGTTTTCCCCGCTTGTCCCCGGTAATCGAGCTCGCGAGCTTTATTCACAGACGACAGCGCCAAGCAAGCGGCTCGGACAGCGAGGATACCACTGTTAGCCTCACCACGCCGCAACTTGATCTCTGTCTCCCGCAGTTCGGTGTCCGTGGCATCACCACCCGTCGCAGCCCGCTGTCCGTGCTTCATACGATACGACGGCAGCTGGATCGCCGTGAGTTCTGGCTCGTCTACGTCCAGCCCGCTGAGTGTCAGTCGCGGGTATACCACCCGCTGACGCTCCCTGAATTTCTTCAGATCCAAGTTCAGAGTGTCGCGCAGTTTACTGATGGTCGCCCAGGTGTCTTCCAAGGGATGCTCCTGGTGGCTTTTGAGAAGGGCGATTATAAGGACTCTGCATTGAGTATTAGAACATCATCGCACATGTATAACAGATACTCACTGCTGACGCTCGATGCGGATTCCCTCATGAATCCATTGTGCCACCGATGTCGTTGGCTCGGCCCCGGCTGCGCGTGCTGCTTTCTCTTGCTCTTCAGCGACCAGAGATGCGAGCATACTCTCGATGGTAAGCACTGAAATTTTGTTAGCACAAATTCTCGTCCCATTTTAATGAATAGTACCTTTTGTCGACTCATGCTGATAGACACTTTGAATTTTACCACTGGATGACACTGTTGTTGTTCGGGATAGTCTCGACCAACCCGCTACTTCATCCGCATGCTGTCTACTGAGATCCTCCACAACAGCCATGTGAAGCTCAAACAGACGAAGTGCATCTCGTCGCTCGTCAGCCAGAAGCTCCGCTGTGAGATATATACATCCGATCGTTAGAACAGTCACAGCAACGACCATTAATGCTTACCTTGTCGCAGTACCTTCCAGGTATTCCACGCATCCATAACAAAATTGATGATGTCGTGCCGCGCCGCGCCCGTCATTTGGCGCGTTGAAGATCCCAGGGGGTTAAGAAACGCCCAAAGCATCTCTGCTGTCTCCCCGTGGAAGTGTCCCCTGCACGCAAAATACACTGCTTGCCAGATACTCTGGCACGACATTCCGTGTCCGTTGATGTGATCCGCCGGAATTTGTCCTTCCGCCTCCGCGAGAATAGTGTGTAGCCACTCGTCGTCGGGGAAAAGTTCGATAGCCCGCTTGATCATTTTCACCACGAACGAACAGTAGCTATCGTAACTGAAGACCGTTGGTGTGGTTGTTTCAGGTTCAGGGCCATGAGGCGGCGAGTTCATGCGCTTCAGATGCTCGCGTTGTGCAAGTGTCCCCAGTGCGAAACTGTTCTCAGTATAAGTCCTTAACCTCACCGACTAGAGATTAAATTGAAAGACTCACGCTTCGCCTTTGAGCATGTCGACGAACGACCCTGCAACCGTATGATCACAGGCACAGGCAACCACGCCGCTAATGGCAGTGTTCCCGTACTTCACTTGTCCTTGGTGGCGAATCGACCCTATGTGCGCCTTACAAGGTACTTCCTTTGGGAGCTCACTTTCAGCGACAGGCAGTATCGATGCAACAGACTGGACTTACCTTGTCCTCCTCCGATACTACGTGCGCCTTCGCCAGCTTTCGAAATTCTGCTTCTGCCGGAAAATACATCTGGCCATCCGTCAGGGCTACATCGCTCCCGTCATCGCGCTTGAAGAACAAGTTCGCCTTGAAGTTGCCGTCTAGCGTCAAATGCATAGAGATGAGATGCCTATAATCCCATTAGCGCGTCGCCCAAGAACAGATATCCTGCTTACCGAAGGTGCTTTGGTACGTTCACCCGTAAGGGCATATTCACGCCTCTTTCTGGACAACCTCCGCATATCATCCCCAGATACCCGAGTGGGCGATTGGGGTATGGGCGGTCAACTTCGCCAGGGATAGGGTCGTCGCCCCCGTGTGCGAACCCGCGCCGCATTACAATGTCGAGTTTCTCGTAATACCGCGTAATGGCGAGAAAGTTGGCATAGATGTCCTATAAGGTAGATAAGTACGTATGCTCGTGTCGACTGAATGTAGTTGTAACTCACCGGCACCGAACCTGAAAAGAAAGGATCTGTGATCCGTTGCAGAACGTGTACAAAGTTGTACGCAGAGCCCTTGCCCTGGCTGCGTTCCTGGCGATAGTACTCCAGCAGGTTCAATGTGTAACCTGTCTTGGGTTCCTTCACGCTCCCCGGGAATATACCCGCACGTAGAAGTTGTTGGAATTCAGGAGCACCACGCTTCCCATCCGCACTCACACAGCGGCAGAATGAAATGGAGGTAGCATGAATGCCATTTGTCTCCACCAACGTGAAACTCCGTCCTGCATCTGCATCAGGACACCGCTCGCCATAGTGCCCCAGTGGGACAACGACATTCTTCATCACACGAGAGATGTCGTGCTTCTCGAAGAATCGGCCCGGCGCATTCCAAACGAGGGCCCAATGTGTAGGCATCGTCCGATGCTTGACCAGCCAGCATTGAGGACACAGCAATGGTGCTTGCACGCAGTCCAAACAGCCAACTTTGCGCACATAGTTCTGCTTGCCACAGGAGCAGGGGGTGAGGAGGAGGCTGTCCTGGTGACGTGCAAGCAGCGTCTGCAGGAATATGTCTTCCTGTTCTTTCAGTTCGTCCAAATGAGCAACATTCTTCAAATAAAATTAGTTCTGAGACGAAAAAAAGTTGTGAATCATAAGACATACTTGTCGTTTCTTCTTGCCATTTTCATTGCACGGTGTCGTGCTCTCGTAAGATGGGATCGCTCCCGGTGCCTCTTCAGCATCAAGAGTTGTGTCGGGAAATGGGAGAGGTACATCATCCGGCGCGGTGTCGAATACTAATTTAGGTGGCACGCGGGAGGACGCGTTTGCAACGTAGCGCTCTTCGCGTTTCGGGGGAGTGGCTGGAATGTCTGTCGGCGGGTCAGCAACTGCATTGGGCACCGGTGGCAACGCCTTACTTGAATGGTATGTAATTGTGTACGATGGCAAACTGCTGGCGAGTAGGCTCGTGCTAGGATTCTGCCGCTTCTCGTTTTTCTTCAAAACGCGTTTCATGCCGGGAGCGAGCAAAACAGTCTGCGGTGTACAGGTCGGTTTCTGAGTTTGAGGGAGAGCAGGGAGAATTACCGAGAAAACCAATTGGATTTGATGTGGCCACAAACGTGTATGGATCCACGCTTTGTTGAATAATCCAAACCTAGTATTCGCAGACGAGAATCAAACAAAGAAAGTGTATCTACAGTGCTCATATGAAAAACGAAGTGGGTTCAAAAAAAATGTACATTTTTATACGAGTTGGAAGCGTTTGAAAAATGTGAGTGTCAAAGTGTCAACAACAGGGTTTAACAAGAATCAGGAGTTGTACAATATTGAAAATGAAGTATATTTGAAAAGAAAATGGGTGTCCACCGTGTGTCGAAATAAAATTGGATGTCCGGCGGTGTCGTCCCCTAGTTGCTGGCAAGGAATATGGCCGACATGAAGTCGAGCCCAAACGAACTTGGCTGACGTGAAGTCGAGCCCAAACTTGGCCGACATGAAGTCGAGCTCCAACTTGGCTGACGTGAAGTCGAGCCCGAAATTGGCTGACGTGAACCCGAACTTGGCTGACGTGAAGTCGAGCCCAAACGTGGCTGACGTGCAGTCGAGCCGTGGCGAACCCTCCCTACTCGCATATGCGTCCGTACGCATCGTGTTGTGGCCGGAGGTGAGGGACGGGCGGGCGCACGCGGTGATGGGATGTGAGTCGGAAGGAAAGAAAGCTGAGTCACGCTGTGACATAGTGCAAAGCTGATCACTATTCGGATTCGGCAGAGGGCGCTTGTCCAGCAGCAGGCGCTTATTCTTATTTTGGTCCCGCCTGGGCCCGGCCCGGCTTCGTCCCGGTGCACAAAATAATAATAATTGAAAGGCAGACATTTATTTGGGCCGCGACAGAGCATAGGTAGTATGACATGGTTGTATATTACAGTATGTAGTTACAATATGTGTATGGGTAGATTTCGACAGCAAATTGGCCCCAGCGCAGGACGGCGCTTATTTCGGCAATCGTTGCTCATTTAAGCGCGCATATCAAATTTCCATCTCGACGTCCTCGGTTGTGAGCTCATGGTCGAGGCGGAGCGGGATGACAGCAGCGCGACCGTAATACTCCCAGAATGATTGTGTGTAGTATCGACAGACCGCTTTCTCGAGAGCTTGCATGTCCGCCGGGGATTGGTACAGGTGTGCAGCGCTGGAGTTGATGATTGTTGGACGAGGCGAGCGAGTGGTCCAATCCATCATGAGTTTGGTCAGCCTCAGCACATAATGAACACGCTCGTCGAGCTCCATCGCTGCCAATCCACGCTTGCTCATTTCCAATGGAACTTGGAGCATTACGTGGCCGGCGACACAATTCAAAACCTCCTCCCGCCGATCCTTCCCCGACGCACGTTTATCGAGTGAGCACAACTCAAAACGAAAATTGATTTCCGCTACTTTCCAGACAATCTCCCGAGTTTGCGCCAGCGTGAAGTGAGGCAGAGAGTCGAGGGGGATGGGAAAGCCCTCAACGCTGGAGACTCCTGACGCATCCAATGCCGGTTGTATACGATCTTGGAGCTTGCCGCTCCGCCTGCCCGTTTTAGAGTTAGGGTTCCCGCGCTCCTTGAGGAGACCCTCCAAAATGTCTCGCCATTCCTGTGCACTCAGGAGCTGTGTGTACCCCGGGTTGCTCAACATGTAGAAGAACCCATCGGAAAGAAGGTTCCAGTGGTGCAGGAATTTCCGGCGTCGCTCGGGAGTTGAGTTTACCAAGAGCGCAGGCTCGGGCAGAACGTATTGCCTGTCGGCGGGATCGGATGTGAACGGGAGGACAGATTGATCCACCTGCGCCAACGCTTCGGCCCAGGCAGCGATGGGTAGCGGCATCTCTGGAATCGACAATAAGATGAACTTATCGCGCGCAGTTTGTGTGGGACCGGTGGATGCAGATTTTGATTTGGGCGCTTTCTTTGCAGACTTTGGTGGATCTGGAGCGCGAGGTAGGACATCAGTAGTTGATCACAACGGGAAAATAAACACCGTACATGGTTTATAACGTCTATCCTGAGCTTTTGGCTGCGAAACTGAAAGCGAGCTGCTTCCGGCAGAAGGGGTGGTGTGAATAACATTGGACGCGGAGCTGGAGCTGGAGTGAAAAGCAACAGCGCTCGGGGTAGTCTCCGACCTGGAGCTGCTGGCAACAGCGGTAGAAGGCTTCATAGTTGAAGTAAGGGGAGCCACAGAGCTGCTGTTATCCGGGATTTCGAAAGGATCACGATACCATGCCGTCTGAAGATGCTGGCGATGGATTGCCGCAATTTTTTCCGCGGTGCTGTTCCCACTGTATAGAACTCTGGGTACACCGTCGCCGGTTGCTTGGGAGTGAATCTCCATCGGTTGCTTGATGGGGACCACAGCCAAGATATTTTCGGCATCGAAAACATAGGAAGGCCGCAGAAACCAGAATGGGAGGCGCGCCGCCCACATTTGCTGGGCAACTACGGGAGATGCGGTGAAGGCGCCGACACAGGGTGGAATATCGACTTCCTCTGGAGGGCTGGTGAGGTTATTCTCCATGCGGGGTTTGTAGATGGCCGTATAGTGGTAAAGCGCGTCTAATTCCAGGACTGCACGTTGGAACGAGGTAATCATAAAGACCATCCTGTCGTAGGTAGTTGGGAGGGTTCGCAGCTGCTCGGACCAGATACGGATCGTTTGGAGAAGCGGGCCGAAAAGAGGGGAACTAGTAGATGTGCTGTCCAAATCCTTTACCTGAGGGCGATAATGTCAATGGGATTAATTTCGCAGTGATTTGAGAGGAATACCTGAGTGATGAGGTCTTCAACGGGGTTAAGAAGCGCAATGAGCTTGGAGTATCTGAGTCGTCCCAACCCTCGTGTCACCGCACTCCCGACGACGAAATCTGTGTGCGAGGGGTCCCACCACATTGAGGTAAGATCGCGGCGCGCGCCCTTCTTGGCGATGGCAGCGAAATGGCAGTAACGCTCAGTGAATTGTTGCGGCCATAGCGTCGGGTCGTCGGTCCCATACCGCATGTCGGACCGGAGGTAAAGTTTATGGGGAAGCTGAAGGGACGGAACAGCAGGTATATAGTCGGTGTTCGTGGTAACAAAGTAAGTTTCAGCGCCCAGTTGCACCATAGCCGCGACCTCGCCATCAAAGGGCCCGAGGGGACTGTTCATGTTGCGATTTCGCAACAAGTCGATATCCATAGCGGCCACAAATGATCTGACGTGAAGTCGAGATCCCAGGATCCAACGTGTAGTTAGGATCCAAATGACCCGACCTGAAGTCTGGGTCCCGTGTATCTGGTTTGGTTGGTTGTGGATGAGTGGGAAGAGGAAGGAGGAAGGAGGGATGCTTAGTGATCACAAGCAAAACGGACTTAGACGCAAAATCGGATATGCGGCTGTGCTGATGGCGGCTGTGCTGCTTGCATAATCCTTCCTCCTCTCCACCACCCAAGTACGCGCGCACCTAGGCGAGACTGCACAACCGGTCCGAGGAACTGTTCGAGAGGTCTGGGAACTGGGGCGGGCTCGACTACATGTCAGCCCTTTTCTGGCTCGACTTCATGTCAGCCGCTTATGGGCTCAGATCTGGGGCTCGACTTCATGTCAGCCAACTTTTGGGCTCGACTTCATGTCAGCCAGTTTTTTATAGGTTCAACTGGCATCCAACTACAAATCAAACGGGCACTCCTACTTATAATCAAACAGGCACTCTTGCTATGAAGTCTTTTTTTTCCCTGTCAAACGGCCAATCTACATACTTTGTCACTGTATCTCTGAAATCTACTTGTGAAAACTCAGACGGGCCCCATGCTAAGGCGTGATGCATTGTCCTTCATGTAAGTTTCTTTAATTTCATTCCTCGTCTCATTCGTGTATAAGGATGTCTAAATATGTATATAAGGCATGTATGCGTTCAAACGGTCAAGTCAATGACCTCAGAAACAATCTCCACCTCGTCGTCGGAGTCAACATTCGACAACTTTTGCTTCTTGCATGGGCGCCGGAGCTCCACCACCTCGGCACCATCATCCGAGTCGACAACATCGGAGATGTCAATAATGCCTAAGAATTTCCTCTTCTTGGATGCGACGCCACGAGCAGCAACAGGAATGGGGGTGGGAGAGCGGCCTCTGGTGGGGCTGTGGAGGGGAGACGTGGGTGGAGGGGTCAAGAGATTGACCTGGATGCGAGGTGATTGGGTCGGGCGAGCACCGCCGACAGGAGAGGTGGGAGGAGGGGATGGGAGCATGGCACGACGTCTGTGCACAGGCGTTCTCGGAATTTGGGGTGCGGGCTCAGCTGCGACACGCACTCTCTGAAGCCCAGGTAGCGGCTGTAAAGCCCATTCAGGACGACCGGGTCTGCCGCGAGCGGCGAGATATGGCACGATCCAATCATGCCATGCTTGCTCGGCTGCCTGTAGTGTTTGCAGGGCCTGCGGGTCACGGACACGATAGACGTTACCCTGCTTCATGAAGTACACGTCGTAGGCTCGGCGGTAGGCGAGGAGAGCTTGACGAGCAACGGCTTCCGGAGCGGGCGTCTCTCGGCAGACCAGACGATCGTTGGATACCTGGAAAGTGTGAGTGAGGACTCTCGACCATGCATGTGGAGAATACACACATAGTGAGTCTGGATTTTCCCCAGCACGTTGAACGTAGATGCTGACCCAGTCACGACGCGCAGTCCTGTAAGCCGCTCAAATATGGCTGCAAGCTCTTCGATGGAGAATAGTTCGAGCGCCTTGCGGAGAAGGGCCTGGTGGCGGAGATTGGTCTTGTAGTGAGGTCGATTCACCGGGCCAAACAGACGCCGGAGTTCTTGAATAGATGTCATGGTGGATTAAAGGGATTAAAGGTATGGGGGCGGGTTCAGTCTAACTCAAAAAGAGCGGCTTATATATTGTTTTCAGCTCCGCCATGCCACTGTACTCAAGTGCGCCACACTCAAGTGCGCACAACTGAAGCTCCACACACTCAAGATTGTCCATTTCTGGAAACTCAAGATCTGCGCGCTTTGATTTTCGCATTGTTCTTGTGGCGGCGCTTTGCCACACTCAGTGCGTTGACCATTTCTGGGTGGTGTGGCCCGTGAGTCGCACTGTTTCTGTCTTACCTTTCTTGGACTTGACTGATAGCCACTTCAGTTGCTCTCCTGCACCGACCATCATCTTGTCTTCACCCTGCACGAACTCTCGACGATGGCACGAACGAAGAACAAAGTCAACGCCAAACCCAAAGTAATGTACAAGCCGTACAACCCGGATGAGGTCCCCGATATCATGCCATTCCCCGACTTGGGCTGGATTGCCGGCACGAAAACCGAGGAAATCATCGTCCCAAAACTCAACAACTACCAGCGAAGCTGGATTCTTGATGTCGCACTCCGCGGCATTGATCTGGCCAGCTTCACCCCAAAGGCGGCCACTCCAGTGTACGACAAGATCAAGATGGATGCTTTTGACGCCAAGGCATTTAAGCACAAGGTGCAGCCAGGGGATGGGGAGGAGGAAGCTCGCATCCCCGCGCTCGTTGCCACCTGGAGGAAGCAGCAGAAAGACAAGCAGAGAAGTAAGAAGGTGGTAGAGGAAGAGGACAGCGACGAGGACGAGGAGGAAGACGAGAGTGGACGTGCAGCTCTCCTGCGCGGCTACACCAAGGCTGGGTGGCGAGCGGTAAGTTGCTGGACTCTCTCGTTCGTTCATCTCGATCTCATTTTGACTTGAAAATACAGGCGATCCAGAAGGTTTTGAGTAACAAGCGGGGCGCTGAAGTGGCCAAACGCAATAAGAAACCGGACGACACCGGCAATGGCGACGACACCACTGAATCGGCCTCGGGGGTCTCTGCGCTGGCCAAGCTCATGGGCCTCACTGCCTACACTGGCCGGGACAAATTCCGCGATGACCGCCACGACGAGATCGAGCAATATTCAAAGTCCTTGCCGGGCAGCTCCAATGCGGGCGGCAAGTTTCGCAAAGCTGAGGCCCTGCTGTGGGCAAAGGAAGATCAAACAGTTTGGGAAACGGCAGCTACAGCTGAGGATGACGTGGACTGGGCGGAGTATGTTGTTTTTAATGACTTGTTTTTCTTCCTCTGGGACTGACATTGTCCTTAGGCGTCAAAAGCTAGTGCCAAGCGGCTTCAAGCAGATGGTCGACACCCTCCACAGCAGCGGCAAGTTCCGCCCGTTCGTTGCGACCATGACTATGGCTTGGATTGACGACGAGGAAAGGGTGCACTTTGAGTGGCAAGTGCTTGATGCTCAGTGTCGAACATATACTTACTCTTATCACAGGGCTGAGGCTGTTCCGGCCGCGATCCGCGTTGACAAGGCGTTCGAGAAAAAGCACAAGAAAGTCGTCTCGGACCATGTCAATGCCATGTACGAGTGGGCAGAGCTGCCGCTGAAAAGTGAGATGCCAAATCACCGCAATAATGTATTCTGACGCGCTTTCCCAGAGTACCTTGCCACCCTGGAAAATTCCGTGAAGGAGGCTGCCCCCGTTTTCCCGCTCACCGTGGACGCCGTGGACGATGTTCCTCCCAAGGCCCTGATGCAGACGGTGACAAGTTTCTTGGTGGCATCGTACCGTGCGTGTTCTTTTCTCAGCAAATTCTTTCTTTATTGACTTTACGGGCATATTAGAAGCTGCATTTGGGATGGAAGAGATACCGTGGGATGCAATCTCTCGCGTGCCCAACGAGTATTACGATGGTGCAGTGGTCTTCGCGTCGACTGGGCTCGCGGAGCTGACCCGCGATGGGTACTATCATCTGGCCAACACACTGGCATCGGTAGCGGGTGCCGGGACTTCGGGCTTCTTCCGCAAGGCGCCCTCACTGCCTCCACCTCCGCCGCGTACCCCATCGCCTCCGCCTCCTCCACCACCTCGTTCTCCTGGCTCGCCGCTCCCGCCTCCGCCGCGTACCCCATCGCCTCCGCCTCCTCCACCGCCTCGGTCTCCGCCTGGCTCGCCGCCCCCGCCGCCGCATACCCCATCGCCTCCGCCTCCTCCACCGCCTCGGTCTCCGCCTGGCTCGCCGCCCCCACCGCCGCATACCCCATCGCCTCCGCCTCCTCCACCGCCTCGGTCTCCGCCTGGCTCGCCGCCCCCACCGCCGCGTACCCCATCGCCTCCGCCTCCTCCACCGCCTCGGTCTCCGCCTGGCTCGCCGCCCCCACCGCCGCGTACCCCATCGCCTCCGCCTCCTCCACCGCCTCGGTCTCCGCCTGGCTCGCCGCCCCTGCCGCCACCTCCACCTCCTCGTACCCCACCTCCCGAGGGCCCGACCGGCCCGGCGGAGACCGCCGCTCCGAAGCGCGGGAGGAAACGCAAGGCAGAGGTTCAGCTTGTTCCAGCGGAGCATGCTCTGACTCGGCGCCCGGCCAGAGCGCGCAAAACTCCCCAGGTGAACCTTCATTCAGATCTGTCTGATGTGTTATTTGACTGAACATCCCGCAGGAGGCTGAGTTGGAGCGTAAAGAAAAAGCAGCCGCTGCTGCGAATGCTCCCAAGCCGAAACCCGGGTAAGGTTTTATGTTCCTCCACATCTCAACGGTGCTAACTAGTGTCAGGTGGGAATATGTTGTGGCGTCTCCTGCAAAACCCAAGGGAACGAAAAAATAGAACTCGAGATTTCGTTTGCAGGAACACCAGCTACGCGGTGAACTTAAGTACTGCATTTCTGTATTTTTAAAACACTCATATGTGATCTTGAGTAAAACTCTAGTATTGGGCGATCTTAAGATGTGGGCAACACTTAAGTGGAACTCGAACTTAAGTGTCTCGCAACCTTAAGATCTACACAACTCAAGTTGCGGCTACGAACTTAAGTGAGTCACGGACTTAAGTTTTTGCTACGAACTTAAGTGACCCACGAACTTAAGTTGGGGGTGGAACTTAAGTTGGGGTCGAACTTAAGTTCTGAATTAGTGTCTATATAGGGCTCCATTGACGATGGGGGGTTGGGGCAAATAAAATCAATTTAATAGCTGGTATTATAACTTAAGAACTAGGTACAACTTAAGTACTAAAAAGGATGGGAGCGCCGATATCTTAAGAGGACCTAATAAAGTATTTGCATGCCTAGTGGACTAACCACAACATGTCTTGAAGAGACAACCTACGGTTCTTTCTGCCGCTACCATTGGCCCTCTTAGCGTCTGTGTTTCAACGCTCTGTGCCGACGCTGGGTCTTCACAACGGCACAATTTATGACGTCCCAGTTCTCAACGATGGAACTGGCAATGTTTCTGTCAACGCCACTGGGATCGGCATGACATGTGGATACCTGTCCGACGCGATACTCACGCCACTGGAAAATACTACTTCTTGGAATGTTACATGGCCTGGGCTCTCCCCGTATTATGAGATCATCTACCCCACACGTAAGATCGTCTTCTTTCCGTCTTGAAACAGGTGCTCATCTGATCGCCCGCAGAGGCTGGCATTATCGTCCCTATCAATAGAACATTCGTCGACGCTGTCTTCTTCTACAGTACCATTCCGATTCTTGACTCCAGTGGCAGCCCTGGAATAACACACGATGTCGTGCCACCACTGGACGATCTAACATCGTCCATCCAACTGATGGGCTGCTCCCAGTCGCTCGTCGTTCAAAAGGGTGTCGTCGACTCTCAATCCCGGCAATTGCAGACATTGGAGCCGGAGTTAGAGAAGACGACTTCAACTTGGTCTCCTTATACAGGGCCCATGAGCGCCATCACCGGTAGTACAACTTCCAACATCACCGTATCAGATATGTTGTTTACGCAACTTGTACGTGGCTGAAGTCTCCCCAACTCATTTACTGACCTGATTGTTCAGTGGGGCTACTGGTACTCATTGATCCCTCCGAGCGAGTTCCCCCTCAACTCAACACAAGACCACATGCTTTCGGTGGCAGACCTGTAAGTTCTGATTCTCCGTGAATAATTTCTGATGGACTGACCTGCTTGAGACAACTGAACCAGATGTTGAACTTGGTATCGGGCGACAATAGTTCTAAGAACACCACACTACATGCCCTCGAAAATTCTTTTTCGGCGATTATTGCCTCGATGTTATGGACACGTATGCTCTGCTCACATACGAGTCAAGATAGGATGTTGACTTTGCTATATCTCAGTAGGGAACATCCCTCCAACGCACGGATTCATCCTACCATACAAAAACGGCCACATGATCTCTGATATACTTTCTTCTGAAGTGGAGAGTGCACTGGGCGAAAATGCATTCTTATTCCGGCGACCTTTCTTACTGACGGGAAATACCACCGTCACCGTCACGAGGGCAGAAACGCGGCTGGATGTAAGTTACTTCGATTTCGCTCGCAGCCGTCCTTTCTCATAATCTTCGCAGCTGAGCATCATCGCTGTATGTGCCCTCCTACTAATGCATGTCGTGCGTCGGGCGTTCAATGCTTTCATTCTAGGTCGTTGCTGGCTTGGCAGTATCCATTGCGCTCCTGCTGCTGTCATTACCCTCATCGCTATTCCACCGAGGGAACGAAGCGGACCTCACCGTTGACGGAACCAGTATGCTCCAATCGATATGGCTGTATCGCAAACACCCGGAGCTCGAGGCTCTCCTGCCACAGGTTGACCACCCGACGAGCGACAATTTGCGGGCCGCTGGGATGGTGCGCACAACGCTGGTACCCGGGCGCAGCCGCGAAACATTTAGGATGTCAAGGAGAGGTTGAATTGCGAAAAGGCCCCGTATTTACCCTTCCTTTATTATACTGTACTATTAATTTCAGTTCGACAGTCACGGGTCACAAGCACCCATGTCGGTGTCGAATTTTGCTCAATGTCACAGGTCACCAGGACCCATTGTCGAATTGGTTCACCGTGACATCCCTAGCGGCTCGCCTAGAAGTGCTGTTTTTCGAGTTTTCGTGACAAAACTGTCGAATTTTGGCCGTCGGTCACGGTCACCATGGCCGGTTGTCGGCTGTCGAATTTGGTTCAAATCGTCACGGGTCACACCCCGTGTCGAACTGAACTTAATAGTACAGTATACCCCAAAATCCGTTTGGTTTTGATACGTGGATTTCTTGTTATGGCAAGTGGAGGACTCCCATAATTACTGCGACGCTGAGAAAAAATTAGTTACCCGGATGGCAGGCATCGGAAATGAACCAGTCAAAATAGTTAGCTGAGCCGAGTACCAGGAATGGTGCCACACGTTTAAATTCAATAGTAACTCGGAGGCGAGGAACTTCCTGTTATAAGACTTGAATCTCTTCTCTGAGGCCAACTGCTTACACCCCGTCTGGCTAGCTCACAACAGATGCTGTATTTCTACTGGATCACATTCCTGGTGCCGGCGCTCCTCTGCAGGGCATCGGAACCCTTCTGGCACAAGCGTAATAGGGAGACCGTTCAGAAAATATGCAACCGTGCGTTCCGTGACTATTTTCTTCACCAAAAATTGAATCGTTCTGATCAGTAATCGTCTTCCCCGCCAACGCCAAAATCATCACCGACGGCGCATCCGCCGTTCCCGAAGGGCTGTTCAACATCAACGCGACCGGGCGCGTCACGTCAGTCGGGCAGTTTCTAGGTTTCGAAGACTCATTCGAATATTTTTTTCGGGCTTGCGCCTGTACCTACCGGCATTCCTCCCAATGGCGTGTTCACGAAAGCGACCCTGGTTGAGTTTGTCTCCGGCTGCCCGGAAGTCGCAGCGAGCACAATTTATCTCACCGTCAGCACGATCAACCCCGACAACTCTGTCGGAGCGTACCTGACTACTTTGAAGCAGGTTAGTGACATATTAAACTTGCAGTAAGCTCGGCTGGGGATGCGACTAATAAATAATCCTAGATCGCCTTCTGGCACTTTGATGCGAATGGTGCAGTACTAAAATACGACGCCTGGATCCCCTCGCTCGACCTTTTCTACAACGTCGCTCATCAGATCGATCTATATAGTCCCGGAGGAATGAACGTTACCATCCAGCAGATTTGTGGCGCCCAGGCTCAGACATGCGTCGGTAACAACACTGTGTACAACGGTATCGCAGATTGTATCCAGACCCTCATCCCAAAGCCTTTCGGCCGCCTCGACGAGGCTTGGGGAGATAATGTCGCGTGTCGGTTGATTCATCTGCTACTGACGAAGCTGAGACCAGAAGTGAGTTGAGTTTCTGACTCGTTGGGGTGTCGGAAATTAATTTCTCTCGGATCCAGGTTCATTGTCCATATGTCGGACCAACGGGCGGTATGAAGTGTGTTGATGTGATGTACAACGACGTATGCATTCCACCTGTTTGAAGGATTCCATCTGTTGAATTGAAATGCATTCCAGGTCTACTTCAACGACGAGGTGTTGTTCAATGCGCCGCTCGAAAAAACATTCCACTGTCCAGGCCATGACAAGTGGTAATTTCAACGCGGGTGTTGGGGGTTTCGCCTTAAGATGGTTCACGGAATTGCCTTAGTATGGCACATATAGTGTGCAAAAATTAAACACTTACATTCCACCGCTGAACACAGGCTTTTTGCTTACAACCTGCTGTTTTTCCAAGCTAGCTGACATCTTACCTGAAGCAATTACATCTGGTGAGTGGTCACATACAACTTGTCCTTATTTCCTGCAAGCCCTCTAACTTGGTTGAATTCTCTTGAAGATTCTGGGCCTGATCGCAACATTGATGGCAACAATAGTGCCGAAATCCATAAACGGAAACTGGGTTGTTTTTCGAGTGTGCCCCGCATAAACATTCTGAATGCATTAGAAACCATCCTACAGGCATAGTTTAAGCTCTTGGTATGAACACTTTTCAAAGAAATAATGGTATTCAAGCTGTAGAGTATCATCTGAAATAGACTACAGACTTCAGCCTTGTTACTCCAGGAAATCACGACAATACCCATACCAAGTGCAGGACATTCAATCCTTGCTTCCAATTTGAAAACTGCCCATCCGATGAGGCAAAAATGAGTTATTTGCGGATTACTGTGTTTCGCTCGATATAGTAATCAAGTCGGGCTGATGCAATCATCTCCGGCAATCAATGTTGAAGAAGTGAGTGTTTTGGCAGATGTAAGTGAGCCACGCAAGATGCAAGCAACATGGGAGGATGTAAGTAGAGATTTTCCAGGTTCACTTGTCTGTCGCTCTGGAAACAGCTTGTAAGTTGCAGTCAAAAACCCTGTAAAATATGCTGAATTTTTGCACAGTATATCGCCCATACCTTAGCATGTAGTACTGGCGACCCTGAAAGCTCAATTCTCTCCCTGAAAATTTCAACGTTACCACTGTCAGTTATGGCGCATGGATATCAACCGCCGTGCGCCTGCCTGACGTGCTGCTGCATAGAGTACTTGCGCGTGTAGGCACGCCTACATGAGGGATGCGTGCACGCGTGTATGGCACATATACTGTGCAAAAAATACTGACTACCATCTCCACATTGAACACAGGGTTTCTGCTGACAACTGACTATTTTTTCAACATGACTGACATCCCATATCAGTAAATGACAACAGTCCATGGTTGCATACAACTTCTTCAGGCTCCCACTTACATTGGCTAGATCCACTGCCAGCCATACGGACTTGGTTGAATTTTTTAGAAAGTGATAAATATGATTGTATCATTGATGGCAACAAATGTGCCGAAATCCTAAAACGGAAGTTACAATGTTTTCCGAGTTGGCTGTCCCAAAAAGTTGTTTTGACCTCCAGAATCAGAGAGAAAGTATTATTGAAACCGTTTGGCTCCACTTGTGACATAGCAGATCTGAGTAGTGAGACCCAGAATGATCATTTCAAACGAAGGCCGCAATGTAGGTTTCTTGCTCACACTAATGCTTACGATACCCACAGGGAGTCCAGATAACGGATTCTCATAGTTCAGTTGAATATTCAGCCATCCGAAGCAAATCTGAGTCGCGGAAACCAAGTTATTTTCAAAAATTGTGGGACTTTACCTGATACAGACGCAAGCCGATCTGATGGGATCATTGATGTCAACCACCGATGTAGATGCATGCAGATGTGGAGATGCAAGTCGTGCATCAATGCAAGTAATTTGAAGGGATGTCAGTAGATCGTGTTGCTTGTCAGCTCAGCCTCAAATGTGGTTGTAAGTTGTCAGTGAAAACCCTGCAAAATATGGTGAATTTTTGCACAGTATATCTATGGGCGATATTATGGCACATATACTGTGCAAAAAATATTGACTGACATCTCCGCATTGATCACAGGGTTTCCGCTGACAACTTGCCATTTTTTCAACATGGCTGACATCTCATTGAAGTAAATGACAAGCTTCCATGGTTGCATACAAGTGTTCAGGCTACCACTTACATTGTATATATCCACTGGCAACCGTATGGACTTGGTTAGATTTGAGAGAAGGCGATAAAGTCTGATCGTATCATTGATGTCAACAAATGTGCCGGAATCCTAAAACAGAAACAGTGGTGTTTTCCGAGTTGGCTGCCCCGAAAGGTTGTGGTGACCTCTGGAAGTGGCAAGAAGGTATGATTGAAGCTTTCTATCTACCCCTCATTAAATACAGAAGAGGATAATGAGACTAAAGATAAACATTTCAAACCGAGGCCACAATATAGGTTATTTGCTTATCATAACCCTTATAATACTACCACCATGTCCAGAGGAGGTGTTTTCATAGTTCTATTCAATATCAAGCCATCCGAAGCAACTCTGAGTCCGAGGAACCCAACAATCTGTGAATTGTTGCATTTCCCTGATATAGACGGAGGCCGATCTGATGGGATCACTGATGCCAATTACAGAGGAAGATGCATGCAGGTGTGGAGATGTAAGTGGTGCAACAATACGAGCAATTTGAATGAATGTCAGCAGAGCCTCTGGCTTGTCAGCTGAACCTCAAAATCAGATGTAAGTTGTCAGCGAAAACCCTGCAAAATATCTTGAATTTTTGCACAGTATATCGCCCATACGATATACTGTGCAAAAATTCGAGATATTTTGCAGGGCTTTCACTGACAACTTACATCTGATTTTCAGGTTCGGCTGACAAGTCGGAGGCTCTGCTGACATCCATTCAAATTGCTTGCATCGTTGCACCACTTCCATCTCCACAACTGCATGCATCTTCCTCTGTAATTGGCATCAGTGATCCCATCAGATCGGCCTCCGTCTATATCAGGGGAAATGCAACAATTCAAACATAATTGGGTTCCTCGGACTCAGAGTCGCTTCAGATGGCTTGATAATAAATAGAATCATGAAAACCCTTCATCTGGACCTGGTTGTGGTATTATCAGGGTTATAACGAGCAATAAACCTATATTGTGGCCTCAGTTTGAAATGGTTATCTTGACTCTCATTATCCTTTTCTTTATTTAATGAGGGGTGGACAGAAAGCTTCAATCATACCTTCTTCCCATTTCCGGAGGTCAACACAACCTTTCAGCGCAGCCAATTCGGAAAACACCACTGTTTCTGTTTTAGGATTTCGGCACATTTGTTGCCATCAATGATACGATCAGACTTATCACTTTCTCTGAATCTCACTAAGTCCCTACAATTGCCAGTGGATATATAGGATGTAAGCGGTAACCTGAATAGCTTGTATGCGACCATGAATGCTTGTCATTTACTTCTGTGAAATGTCAGTCATGTTGAAAAAATGGCAAGTTGTCAGTGGAAACCCTGTGTTGAATGAGGAGATGTCAGTCAATATTTTTTGCACAGTATATGTGCCATATATATCGCCCATACGCGTGCCTCCACCTGTTTGGATCGTGTGACATGAGGTGCCTTCTGAGATTCGTGATTGCTGTCCGGGTTTATGGGTTAGTTTTATTCTTCTTGTCGCAAGATTGGGAACGTCGAACAACGTACTTCGAGGACACAGGGGACACTTTTGTTTTCGGTTCTCTATTGGTCCAGTTTGGGTCGTTTCTGGCTCAGAAGCTTCTGGACTAGGATTGTCGAGAGCCTGGGCGATGTCGTTGACTTCCTCGACCTTGATGGAGATGGGGGGTACGGAATGACGGGTTGTATCGGGAGAGGGGAGAGGACTTCCTGCAACGCCGCCTGCACCGAATAAGGGATCTGATTCAAAGGAGGATCTCCTCGGATTAGGTTCCTCGAGTTCGTCGCATTCTACCGCAGGTGAGTCAAATGCATCAGGTTTTCTGCGCGTATACATTAGCGGTCCGCGGATGATTAGGCAGAAAGCAAAACACCTACTTCGCGTTTAAATGAGGCCTATTCGTTCTCGGAAGCGAGAACACTGTCGCCGTCGCTGAGGGCGATTCTTCGTCGGTCGCTGCCGTAGAGGAATGACTAGGAGCGTCTAATAAGGGATCCAATCCAATGGAGGATCTCGTCGGATTAGGTTCCCTGAGTTGCGGTAAGTGAGTCGAATGCTTCAGGTTCTCTGCGCATATATGTACATTAATGGAAAAATGAGGGGGAAAAACAAAACACCTACTTGGTGGTCAAATTGTGCCTATTCGTTCTCGGGACTGAGAAGGCTGTCGCCACTGCTGAGGGCGATTCATGCGTCGTAAAGGAATGGCCCGAAGAACGGCCAGGGGCTAGGCTGCCGCCACCCTTCGAATCAAGTTTGGATTCCACCGGAATTGCTGCCGGAACCAATGATGAACATCTGGATTGGGGTGGAGGTTGCCGCGAACCCTCGCCGTGGCGTTCAGCGAAGATGCGAGGGTACCCAAAATGTAACCCAAGTTCGCGTTCAAGTCTGGCGTCGTATGTGGCGGGTAGAATGACAAGCCGGTGCGTAAAATTCGTCACGGAGGAGGGAAGGAAGCAGAAGTGACTCATGGCGTCACCACGACGTTGTGGTGGAAAGCAAGTGTCTTTTTGATTCTGATGATTTTTTTTTGCGATCAAATTGAATTTGAAATAGGCTGGCAGGTGCAAACAGGATAATGCACATGGCCCCTTTGATGATTCACAGCGCACCATTCTTCCGTTGTGTGATCATTTTTATGAGCTCAAATGTAGATTCCCCGTAGCCCGAGAAGCCCGACCAGATAACATTGAGCTGCGCCGGAACATGAAATCCCTTCCATCACGTCTTTGCTTCGCTGAGCCATTACAGTGCTGCGGATTAATGCAAGATAGAGTACGCAAATCAAAAGAACCTGCGATGGAATGATATCGAGTCCGAGTCGCTTTCGGCCTCGCACGACTTGAGGTGGCATTCAAGGCCGCGCTCCCACTTGAAGGGTGCCCGCACGAGTGTCTCGTGCACGTATATTTCGGCCGCTTGGGATCGTGGATGGCGAGATGCCGTTTGAGATGGTCTGGGCGGCTGAATACTTTGGTGGCAACCAGTTAGATGTAAGTACATTACTGAGGGAATTGCGAGAGAGGGTTCATTTACCTCGTTTGCATACGTTACATTTAACGTTTCGGGCTGTCTTTTTCGCAGGGGCATTCGACTTTTTCCGGGAGGCATTTGGCTGATCGTGCGGTGAACTAGGAGTGGAGGTGGCGGATTCTCCACCCTCGGTGGAAGTGGGGAAATGGAACGATTACCTGGGGCGGGAGATACGATACGGGAATCTTCAGGGTACGACAATTCTGGTATTTCACTGGCTGCGTCGTCTGGAGCAAACACTTGAGCGGTAGAAATAGAATTCTGGGTGCCCTCCTCGGATCCTTCAGCTTTTCTATATGCAGATGTCAATCCAACAAAGCGGATTTTTTTTTCCCAAAAAAAAAGCCAGATACTGTATCCGCCTGGTTAGTTGGCCACTTAAATGTTTTCAACTCCGGACGAAGTGATTAGTAAGGTCGATAGGGGGTTATAAGTACTAGGTAGGAAGGTATTCATCCTACAAATGATATGAGCACACTTGAAGGATTTTAGGATGAGATTTGAGTCTTGTGTGAATTTATTTCTGAGGGCATACCAAAAGCGGCAAAAACCGCTTAGTTGGCCACTCGCTGTAATACGATGTTGGGAGTCTTAATGTGGGCTCGTTTAAATGTATATATGGTCTTTGGGTAGCAAGGTATTATCTCAAACTACTAGATCATACTTTTGATGTATAGAGAAGGTATTGAAAATTTCATTCGCAGCGAGGCATGACTGACCAACGCAGTCACGCAAACAGATGCCGCGCTGGTGTACGACGGAGTTGCTCAATGCTGAAGAATAAGCTGTGGAGTGCTTCATAGGAAGGATATATACGTACCAGGGCACAAACAACCTCCCCCTGAATCCACCAGGCCCTCTGATGAATCCGAAATTAAAGAAACACCGAAATTCGGTTATTCAGCACGATCGACAACGATAGGCAAGGATCCACGCACACAATAAAGGCCGGAGACCCTTCCAGGGTAAGGGTTTACTGCTGTGAATATCCACATCAGTTCCTAAGGGCATACTATCAACCCTTCGCCAGGTGGGAGACTGGCAATGTGGCCAGTCTCACACATGGCTAACACTCTTCTTCAGCCCAGTGCAAGGGAGACAGTTGACATTGAGCCGGGATTGAGCTACTGAGCAATAGCCTAGAAGGACCAGAGCATAATGAGCCCCAAAAGTCGGAAATTGGGGCAGAATTGGGGGAGAAAAAGACAGAGCGGTGATTACTCGTATCTTTAAGCAAATGGCGAGGTTTCCAAGCAAGCCAAGAGGGTGATATCTCCATTAAACCTCCTTCAACCAGTCACGGTGTTTCTCCACTGCGGAATTCAACAGCAATTCTCGTCCCATGGGTGAAAACTTTTTGCTGCCCAAAAGCTGTGGATCTCAACAGCTGCATCGTCGCTTTTGCGGAAAGAATCATCCCCATATGAGACAATGGCCCCTGCTTTCTCGCTGCTTTATCGCCTTCTAGGGCGCTGAAAGCTGTTGGAATTCAACAGCTTTTTGTGTTAATATGGCCCACTGAGGCAAACCAGCCGGCCTCATGCCCTTCTGTGCAGCTACGCCGCAGTAGATCGCAGCAGGAGATAGCTGTTGAGCTGTGTACAGTGTATTGCAGTTACCCTCTGACGATAAAAACCAGTGGTTCTGCTCTTCTGGTAGTCCTTCCCTCCCCTGCACCTTTTTCTGAATTCTCCTGCAAATCTGACGATTCCAAACTGAACGCGCAAGCTACCCTCAACACCATGAACATCTCTCTGAACTTGCCATTTTCAAGCGCTCTCAACTCACGACTGAGACTCAACGCTCGCGTTCCAGTGGATTGACTGCTCTGCCTACCATAATTCAACCATCAAGTACCGGATTTTGCTGCCCTCTTCCTCTCTGTGGAAGCTGGACGATCATGATTGACTCAAAACTCGAGCTCAGATCTTTTGGCCTACTTACCGCCAATGCAAGTAAGCAGAACTGTACTTGGAGTAGGTTTCTTGATTTTGGTTCTCTCTGTTTCTTCATTTCCGATTGAATCTTTCACCGAGGCTGTTTCTGCGTTGCTGATATACTCAATGATTGCCTTCAAACACGCTTACATGTCTTTTTAGGCTGCAACAAAAGTGTTCAAATCCGGCTGTGGATTTGGTGCCGGGTTTCCCTCCGCTCAGTAAGCATGTTCTTTCCTTCATACTCTCTCAATATCCTCGCACAGATATCATCCGAGAAAATCACCCTGAATCCCAAACTAGCGAGCCCGGTTTCGCTTTTTTTTTATTTTTTTATTGCGAGCGAAGCGAAGCAGTTCTACCCTAACACGTGACTGGCAGAGGGCTCGAATATGCAGTAAACACATACAAATTGTAAGCCCAGTGGCTGACAGTCCTTGCTGGAAAGAATGCCTTCAAAAACACTTAATTCTGCAGGTACGAGGATAAAACCGAGCTCAAACGACGCGCTTTTTCTCGCTCATTCCTGTGGTACCCATTATTCACAGAAAATATGGAAGTTATTAACTCTCCAGATCGGGAAGTGGTCGGGTACATGTCAGCGTTCATGACATAGGTCTGTCTGCGGAGTGAGCACATTGCGCCTCAGCGGATTCCTAGTACTTCGTATTCTTAATGAGATGTCGGGCTTGTGTTTACTGTTCATCACTTTTGATTCACCCAAAATTGAGCCAAGCCCAAGCCAAGGACAGGCCAAACAACCGTTTTTGTCGTTTCATTCCCTTCAACAGCTTCAAATTGTCTTGGCTTCCTGTTTTGGGAAGTGAAAGCTGTTAAATTGAACAGCAGTTGTAGTTTGCAAGGCACGGTCACAGTGGTGGTTGGAATTCTAGAAGCTGTTAAGCACATTTAAATCAGCTTTCCTTTTTGTTACTGTGCAAAACTGCGCCGCAGGTGGTAGCCCCCTTGGAAGTTGCTTAGCGGAGGCATTTCTTGTTCGGTGTTAAGAAATGATGGATTTCCCCCTTCGGTGCTCCTCCAAACACGACACAACTTTTGATCCGACCTTCACTTTCTCACGAAATTGGGTATGAACGAGCCTCAGGCATCCTACTGTACTATTTCGACCGTTTCTTCACAATTTTTAGATGTTGGTCGACCGAAGAGACCGATAAATTTCCTTTTGAATTAAGGCGTTTTTTGCAAGGGGGAATCAATATTAAAATAAAAAATATAGGGTAGGATGGGGGGGGTCTAGAAAAAGGGCTTAAAAAACTTTTTGACCCTCTTTTTGGGTTAATTTGAAATGGCCTCCAAATGCTTTGAGAAGGCTTGAAAATAGTCCTTTGGACCTGCAAACACCCCTTTGAGAGTCATTCACGCATATTGATCGGAATTCCCTAATTGGGACTCGATCACTGTGATTGTGGGTGTGAGCAAATTGACATTGACCTCCTTTCCTCCATTAAAAGATTTCTTGTATGGATGCTCATGCTCTTGGGGGTGATTTTGGGGCTTGCCTGAGTATGTTTGAGGGAGGAATTCTGCCGGAGACAAGACAAATGATGCTGAGTCAGATATATAACATCAACAAACAAGTGATGGCCCGGCGAACCGTGGGAAACTCCTTCCTCATATAGGCGGACGGGGGGGAGGGGGGTCTAGGATTTGGCCTTAAAAAACTTTCCGACCCTATATATGAAATTCGAAAGATGATTCCCCCTTTTGGTTTTTTGAACACATCAAAAAAAATCGGGTGTCACCCGTCACTGAAGAAATGGTCGAAATAGTACAGTATTCCATCCTCCAACATAGAACTTAGGCTATATCCTCACTGATGGTCTTCTATTGCTCAAGTGGCCAACTAAGTAGGGTGGCCAACTAAGCAGTCCGATGCAGTACTCTCCAGCTGCAGCAATCTTCATTCTGATTTGGATCAGAGAAGGGAGAAAAGCCGTAGACGGCGATTCTAAATTGACACCCAGCGTGATAGAACTGGGGCCGCAGTCACATCAAAATTGGGAGTAATCGTTATGGGGGAAGATGGTAGGCTGCAGACGGTAATTCTCGGGCAACCCTTGGGGTGACGGAACGACTAGGAGGACGAGAATAGCTGGCGATCGCGAGGGAGATGGTATCAGATTTATCGTGTATTTTCTCGTCGCTAGGCTCTGAAACTGAAGTAGCAGGTATGGATCGTGGATTCATGTCCTCAAGTGCGTGGTTCGTAACAACGAGATGACGACAGAGGAAGGGACCCGGGAGACTTGATGCATGGTACGTCGTGGTAAGAAGCAGGAAATATTTGCCATCAATCGCGGTCCCATGCTTGACACACATGGCCCAGCAATTCGCACGGACCTTTCGATTTAGAATATCCGACACCATCCTCGGACAGGCCGTATAGATGCACAGTGGGCGCGTAAAATCAACGTTATCGCGGACAAATCGACATTTATTGATACTTCGTATTCTTAATGAGATGTCGGGCTTGTGTTTACTGTTCATCATTTTTGATTCACCCAAATTTGAGCCAAGACTTAGCCAAGGACAAACCAAACATCTGTTTCCGGTATTCTATTCTCTTTAACAGCTACAACTCCTCTTGGCGTCTCTTTCGGGTGGAAAAGGCTGTTCAGTTGAACAGCACTCGCAGTTCACCAGCCGTCACATGGTTGAAAACTGTTAAGCGCAGTTCAACCACCTGTAATTTTCTACGTTTTCTTGAGACTCTTCAGTGGAAGTTACTTGCCGCCGGTCGGAGCGGAGCGGAGGCGTTTCTTGTCTGTTAGATCAAACAACTTAGAATTGAAAGTGCACGCGATAAGACAGAACTCAATCGACGAGAACTCAATCCACGGGACCTTGAGTCAGGGGAATGGATCGTCCGCGGGGCCCGGCCGCTTTTGCGCGAATTCTCAACCTTGCTTCCTGTTTGAGATTTGTTTCGTGTGTCGAAAATGATTTGATAAATAATGATCGTCCGAATTGCCTCTAGGGGCACGCGTACGAGCTCGATCCGATTTGCAGATCTTGCTGCCTCTTCAATAGGAGGTTTCGAAACATCGTAACTTGTGGTCTACGAGGGAATTCAGCGGTGGATACGAAACCACATAGATTGGGGGGGAAACGAATGCGGAAACTCACGCGGCCAGTCTTCACGCTGGTGTTCTGTACATTGAATGATATATGAGAAATGGTAAAAAATAGCAGTGATGCGCAAAACGCACCTCGACAGCAGTACGCCACGGTCTGGCAGCGCGTACATTCCCGCCGCGTTGTGACCGGCTCTGCATGTTCCCGGGCGTAACTCGTGGAGGAATGTGGATAAGGCAGTGTCACAACGCTGGCAGATCCACTTTGAATTTACCTCGTCAGAGACGAAAACCGTACCTGATCACTGAGAAAGATCCGCTCACCTGATGGAAGACATAGTTGTGGGATCCGGGTCGAAGTCGGAGTCGAGTCGATGGCTTGGGGGGATCGAGGGCATCGAGAGACATCAGGGCAGTCTTCTCAATCCAAGTGTGCAGTCCGTCAGTTCAACTCAGTTGGTTCCTCGGAGAGCGGAAAAATGTTCCATTTATATAGTCTTCTGCAACTGCGAAGAGTCAGAAGGAAGGAAAATCACGTCGCAAGGAAGACACCCACAAGTCCTCCGAAGTCAGAGTGATGATTGAGCTGTTCGTGTGTAGAGATGAGATTTCAAGTCGCGTAGTTTTGCAGACATACTATGCGCTTCCGCCCCGATGTCGCATGCGACAGGAGTTGGTTGACATTGACCACATCCCCCATGGACTACGCATCAATTTCGGTAAACGATCGTTCTGGGTGGTCCAATAGAGCACAAGACTGTAAAGACTTTCGGTTCGGGGTGCCTGCTTATATGCAGTGACAAGTGACGGAAGAAATCTTGCGCAAAACGCCGACTGAAAGGTGATCAGCTGGCAGCTGTCACTTAATCGGAGCTGAGAGCGAAATTGCACGAACCATGACCGGGGCTCGACTTCCTCACTTAGGGGAGTACTGACCTCTCCCATGATTCTTTTCAACTTCTGTATGTCAGTCCAACTCCGAAGAATCGAGGTGGTGGCATCGCACCTACTTGGTGGCAACGGCAAACCGCTCCGCTCCATCTTTGAACATAGGCCGTATAGATGCACACTGGGCAGGCAAAATGGACGATATCGCAGACAGATCAACGTTTGTCTATGTATTAAAGCAGGCAACTTATAACGATGGTGATTATTGTAAAACTACTGGAACGTATCCAAGTTGAACTCGATGCCGGAGCCCAGGAGCATGGGGCCACAGTGCTGAGTCTGGTTCCACTCCGACGCATCGCGGATAACGTCCTCGATAGGCGACATGGTGTCCTCCGTAATGCGTGTCTTGGTGAGCTTGAACCCTTCGGCATAGGGAATACGTTCCTCACGGAACCAGATATTTACAAACCTAGTAGGGTTAAATCAGTAAGGCGCGGTCAGTCAGATATTTAGATTGCAACATACTCCTTAGGGGCGATGCCAGTGAGAGGGTCGCCCATGACGCTTAGGTACAGCGCAGACTCCCGGCTCCGGAGAAGGAACTCTTTCTGGGTGTTCAGTGTGAGCGGGTTCGTCGCAAGAGAGTGCGCGAGACGGTCGCGCTGAGTCTGGCCAGCTGCCACCGCGTCGTAGGTGTCCTTTCCGGGGTTCTTGCTGCTGAGGGCCGAGAACGTGGTCTCGTTGAAATGCATGTTGTCGCCGGTGCCGTCGCCAAAGTCGTTGCGCGAAATCGACGCGTCGTGCTCGATGATGTTGTGACTGGTAACAAATGAGCAACTCGGTGCCTGAGAAATAAAGAATCTGCGTACGCGACGATCTTGTCGAGGTCCATCCGGTCGAACGTGTCAGAATCCGATTTGGTGAGGATCCCGAACTTGGCCGCCACTGCAATGACAGGCGGGTCGATGTTGTATCCAGCTAGGAGAGGTCAATTTTCCCTCAGTGTACAATACAAGACGACGCGAACCTATGGCGGCGTCCAGCAGCTGTTTCGGAGTGAAGTTCTTCCCACTACGCGGGAGATATCCGTGGTTGGCCAGCCTGAAGATACAGTTTTATTAACAACAGCGATGGGGATCCACAGCAACAAACGTCAACGCACGCATTCAGCCCCGGGCAAGGCCCGCGGACGTCGCCCTTCTTGGGACCCCTGAATTCATGGCCCTTAGGCTCACGGTTGGAGTCGGGGTGGGCCGTCGCAGATGCGACGAAGTAAACTGCAGTAAGAACGAGAGGAGAGATTTTTAGCTGCATTATTGAGGTAAGGAGAAGGAGAGTTGTGAAGAGGAAAGAGTAATGTGTCGGGGAAACGGTGTTGGCTTTTATATTTCCGCTTCGATGGCTAGGGACGTCTTAACGGAATTCCGGCCGTGAGAAGGGCGAAAACTGGGTGTCATTACAGTTGACTGGTTGTAAGTTCCGGAGGCAGTAGTGGTGATTGTGGTTCGACATCCGTGTTCAGGCTCCGCCTCAAGTTTCTATTGCGATCCGGCACCAATCATATTACTATGATTTCTCAATTTTACGGGTCGCAACAAAGAGCAACAACCGGGCTTGCCAAGCACAGAGTGACAGCTAGCGACAATGCATTTATTAGAATCGCTCGTGGACTTGATGGACCTCCGTTTCCGCGATTACAACTTTCTCATGAGTCAAAGCACTCCCAGAACCCAAGTTCAATGTCGCGCATTCGGCAAGTGACTGGTCGCATAAATACAACTCTTGTGGCGCATAATTTGGAGACACAATGGAAGTCCAGCCGTTCTATCCGCAACAGCCTCCCATATGCCACAAAAATGCCAAGGACTTGCGGAAACAGCCCGGATCTATTATTTTTGGTTGACGAAAATCCCTCGAGTCAGATTCCTCACTTCTGATTGGCCTAGGTATGTCGCAGCACATGCCTCTAGTCGCCAAACTCGCTGAAAGTAGCTGAAAGTCATTATGTAGTAGCTTGTTGTACGTGATAATTCGTGATTCACGTCGGACGGCATTCAGTAGAGTCGCCTGATCTGCCGAACCGCTGTGTAGGATAATTTATCGGCTGTGGGGATTCTCTACATGTTGTAAATCCTGAATGGTTCTTTGGCTGTGGTTCAGGAGAGTGGGTTCTGCGAGCCCCAATACACATCTGCATTTCATTTGTAAAAGGTATCAATAAAGGACTTCATTTAACCTGGGGGTGGGATCGAGTCCAACTTCTCGTTGACAACGTTCTTTGTCCGCTACTTCTTACCCTGTAGTTGAAGAAATCGGGCAGTGGCAAGTGATACTAGTAAACATCGAGTTCTCCAGAGTCCAGAGAATGACTTAGATGAATACCGTACCCTTTGAGTTCCAGATGTCATGGGATGAGGGTTGGCCAGTTCAAGCTTCGTTGCTGCAGATTGCACCAGGATGATTTAGAAAGCGCAGGAATGGATGGCCGATCGAAGGGTCCGTGCGCAGTGTTTGGCACTGTGTGTCACACACTGGACCGCGATTAATCGCAAATATTTCTTGCTTCCTGCCACGACTTGGCCACGAGGCGGAACATGGACCAGCTCTTCCCGATCCCTTCCTCTGTTGCAGACCTAACGCCGCAGATTATTGCTCTCGCTGCCCAATGTGACGTGAAAGTCGAACGCGAACTCGGGCTGCATTTTCAATATCCTTTATTTGTTACGAATCACACAATTACCAACGAAAATTCACGTCCGATTTCAACATCCCGAAGCGAAAAATCCCGCCATATAGGTGATACCATCTCCCGTGCGCTCCCGCGATCTTCACATCCTCTCAGCCCTCAAATTGGTCGACAATGTCCCTCGTTGGCTTTGAGAACCTCTCTGATAGTCCCGATAATGATCAACTCCCGCGCGACCCCCCAGTTCTCGACTTCTCCCAGTCGCTCGAAAATTGGTCAACAATACCAGGTCTTGAGAAGCTTCCCGATAGTACCGATAATGATCAACTGTACTCCAGCCGCAGAGCATGCACCGTTTTTTCTATCTGCTCTCTCCTGTTAACACCTGCACGCAGAGGGCCAAGTGAAGGAATCAATTCCCTCATGGAGGACAATCAGGAGTCTGATTTTGGGAACTCTCTTCAAGTTGTTGCAGTGCCTACTACATCCTATGCAGCCAGTGAAGTGTTACCGTTATCCGATGCTGGAGCGAACCCGCTCGAAGCAGATAATCCCTTCATATTCTCCGGTCAAATTCAATCCCTCGTCACCATTCCCAGCTGCAGTTCATCGTGCGATCTGAAATCGGCGCCCATGGCCAATGTCTTTACACCCGATTCGGTCCCAAAATCTGAACATAAATGTCACTTGTGCCATCAGGGTACTTCAACCTGGCCTCTCACTTACCTGATTCAATGTATATCTAACTATCCTGCCATGTTAGTATTCAGCCTATCCAAGCATCTCAAGAGGCACCTACTGATACATGATCCCAAGCGGCCGACATATCCATGCCCGAGAGACTCGTGTGGACGCTCCTTCAAGTGGAAGCAGGGGCTTGACCTCCATCTCAAGTACAAGTCCTGCGGCCGTGACCGCCACCCCAAGTCACCCGCGGTCGAAAGCGACTCGGACTTGAACTCTAAAGCAGGGTCGCTCAAAGAGGGGGATCCTGGTATGTAGCGGGGAGGGAATTATCGCCTGTACAATCATGGGAGCAGGTTTGAGCATTTGGATTTGGATTTCCTTCCTTCTAAGTACCAGTACCGACAATCGATGGAACACTCGAAATGTCCCGATATCTTTGACTGTTCTCGTTGCCTATATTGATCATTTGACAGAAACGGAAGAAAATGTAAAGGTATGTAAAGCTATTCTATCATCAAACTCGGGCGACCTGTCCTTTCTGCACCCACCATAAAGCCCGCCGACGGGTTTCAGTAATTTGCGATTGTGCGGGCTGCGGGAGATGATAGCTGCATCTGGTAAAGCCCGAGGTCGTGTTCGACATTTAGGGTTGATGATGTTGCCGCCCGAGGCCTGCTAACCGTGATGTGAAACGACGTACATAAAGGCGTCCCTAGTAAACCCTTGGCAACATTGACTCATGAGCTCGCTACGCATCGGAAGTCGCGCTGCCGCCGTCCAGCTTGGTCAGTGTTTGGCGTCGATCTGCCACCTGGGCCGATTGAACAGCTGCAACGCAGCTCCAATCATCATCCGAGATCGCTGGATGTACGGGTCAAGACCGGAATCCGGCACGGATGGCTTGTATGGCCGCGAGGCCAACCACTCCAAGAGGAAAGTCTCGGCACGACGCGCAATGTTGTATTGTCCGAGCCATCTCCAAGAGGAAAATTTCGGCGCAATGGTGGATTGTACAAAACATGAATGGATGTCCTCGGAAAAACTCGTAGGCGATGTCTGCTTGAAGGAGGGAGAATTGATATTGATTCGGGCGGTGTTGGTGGACTTGGTTGACTTTCTCAATCGGGCTAAAACCGCACCCCGAGAGGCTACGCGTCCACCTGTTTCAATGGCGCGGCCCGAAAATTGTGACCAGTCTAACCAGATTTCGCTCAAACTTCAAAGCCAGCAGGGTCAGATGCTCCAAATCATACTACAGGCCGATGGAGACTCCCGCGGTCCCAGGTATCTACGCCGAAGTATATTTCCCCTCTTTCTCTTTTCCTTGTCGCTTACTATCACCAATATGTTCGTCCCAAAACGCTACTACTCTGTACCACTAGGATTGGCAGGAGTTCTCCTACTCGTGTGGCTCGCCTGGCCATCATCAGCTTCACCGAACTCTCCCTCACGAGTCCTAACTCGGTCGCCTGCCCCCAATCAGGAATACACAGCTGCTGTGGTGTATCTCTTAACCACTACCCCAGAGACCTCACCCAGGGAATCACTTTTCCGATCCTTGGTGCTCACGCAGAAAAACGTGCCCTGCACAAACCAGTGGCCTATCTTGCTTTTCCATGCAGACACACACGGCTCGCCCCGTCTCCAATCGGGGTTCTTTGATGGCATTCGCAAAGCTTCCCATGAGAACAATGTCAGTGCCGATGACACCAAGAAGTTGATGAAACGGATCGAGTTCGTCGCCCTTCACCATAATCTACCTGTCGGTATTCCAGCCAACGTGCACCAGTATAAACCACTGTATGCGGGCCACTGGCCAGGTAAGATTATGTTTTATTCACAATGTGCTGGGCTTACCAGATGAGGGTTTTTTTTACGTTGAGGTTACCACCACATGTGCGCATTCTTCTCGTATAAGATATTCCAACACCCTCGTATCAAAGACTTGACGTACTATCTTCGGCTGGACGACGATTCGTTCATCAGGGAGCCGCTGTGCTTCGATCCCTTTGAATTCATGCACATAAACAACAAGTCTTTCGCTTTCCGCAATTTTCTCATGGACGCTGCGTTTGTCACCGATGGAATGTGACCGTTTGTGAGCAGGTATGCGCAACGGAATCCGGAGGTGGAGAACCAGCTGCTCGGGAATGGGTGGGAATGGGCCCCGGACCGCTCCGAGAACGACAACTACGGTCATGGTCTGGAGTTTCCGGCGTATGGCGGAAATTTCGAGATCGTCAAGCCCGCTAGATTTCGCACGCCGGAAATGACTGCTTTTCTCAACGAGCTCGCTAGTGACCCGGGGCGATTTTATCACAACCGTTGGAGTGCGTCGTTAATTTCCTTGATTCGCCTGCGCAGACGCTGATTGTTTTTGTAGCTGATTCTCCGGTACGGGCCGCAGCGGTGTACATGTTTCTGAACGTCACGGGAGAGGTTTATGAGATGTGCGAAATTGCCTATCAGCACAAGTCTAGGACCGAGTACAACACCTGTGATTGTGTTCCCTTACCTTCCGTACGGAGATAGGATGTGCAATTTAGGACAGTTGTATCCCCTTCTCGATGTCGGGGTTCCAGAAGATAACAGGCAGAACTCCGTGGCTCAAGGTTGTCCATGACACTGAGCACAAAAATGAGAGCATTTCTTGCGCAAGGCACGGCATTGAGACCACGATGCGTTCGCTGCGAATATTCAAGCTTGAATCATTCCGCCAACTGCCAGCAGAGAAAGTTTTCAGAACAGGAGCAGTCCCATAGTGCGGTGGAGGACTGTCCCCCACAGTTAGTGAGCTGGAAGCGTTCCCAATGTAAGGATGGCTTCGTTGACATGGACGCTGGAACCAAGAGATGATGCTTGTCTTGATTCGGCTGCTGTCTCTGATTCGCTGATCATCTCATTTCGGCCGTCGCCCGTCGGCGATCGGACTTGTATGGGACTGGAAGTTGTTTTAATTTAGCTCAAGCAGGGAAGCGGGCGATCACGGTCAAGTGTTAGTGACGCGCGGGCTGCATGGCACGCCGCCAGACGCCGCCGTCCGATCCTCAGTCCGATACTGAAAATTTTGAAAATTTTGAACCTTAAAAACAAGGAGTCCAGGCACTTTGAACTTTGAAGTAGGCGCGGCAGCTCCCAACCATCAGCTCACTGCTCTTTTTTTTCTTGTTGGCCAAGCGATGAAGATCTTTCTGGTACTGTACTATTACAGGACCGATGTTTATAAGTGGGAAGGCCTGATGTGCTTCCGGGCCAAAATGTCAGGACTGGCTCCGGGATTTTTGTCAGGATTTACACAGGCCTAAGAGCCAAAATTGGGTCGAAAATGTCAGGAATTCCAATTTTCCGGCAAAAAAGGGCATTTCTTGAAAGAAAAATCTTCCGCTGCGCGGTTTTGTCAGGATTTCGAACTGGCCTGGGGGCCCAAAATCGAAATTTTGTCAGGATTTCACACAGGCCAAATGCCAAAAATCTCCGATTTTTGTCAGGATTTTCATCAGGCGTATCCGGGTATAAACATCGGTCCTACTATTACGTTCAACAAGGCGAGCCGACGCTTCGCTCCGGCAGCAGAGGGAATGGGAGATCAGCCGCGCTACACTTAATAATCAAAGTCGATGAAAATTTCGGTTTTCTCAAACATGAGCTCGGAAGAAGGATAAGAATTGAAATTATCAGCTCAAGAAATAGGATGTACGCCAGTGGTGTAAAATACATGCCATGGAATGAATCACGAATTATAGATATCGATTTCCCACCCACCTCTAAGAGTCCACGTTGCATCAGGGTAAGTGATAGGAGTCGAGTGCAGACTCACCTCAAATCTCCGGGATTGTTTGGCACACGCCGCGGCACTTTTGGCACAACGAGCATGTTCGGAGGGTGCCGTGACTGGAAGGATACGTACGGCAGCAAGGAGGAACGAATTAGCGAATTGTTGAACTGGGAAACGGGTCAGAGTGCGCACTGGTACATCTACATTGAGCTTCTAACAATGAACATCCACACCGGCATCCAGAATCTTGAGCGGTGGCTTGAATTGGCAGGGGCAATATTTGACGGGCAGAAACAGAGCAGAGAGTGTAGACCGGGAAAATTGACGAACATAGGTTTCAAAGCATCATCTTGAGTATTTTGAAAGGTTCTTTGAGGGAGTTTTGACAGGGCACGAATTGCGATAGGCGCACCAGTGAGAACGGAAGTGAGGTGGGGGTAGGAAAGAAAGGGTCTGATGGGCCATCAACCCTACAGCGGGCTCTTATGGAACGTAGGACGACTGCGGGAACGCTGCGGAACAGTCCAGTCAAAGCTGTGGAAGGTGCTGTACAATCTTCAACCACGGGATGTGCTTGAGGATGTTGTACAATTTCCTAATCTGGTTGACTTTACAGCTTTCCGCCGCGGAGTTGTCCGAAATGTAGCGGGAAAGAGACCCCGTGGACTTGACAGTCATCTTGACTGCATCACAGGTACTGGGAGGAAGGGAGAACAACAAACATGGGGATAGTCCAGTCACCGGTCAGAATAGCTGTTGAACAGCTATTGAAGCGTAATGCATTCACAGCCTTTCGCTGAGGACGGAGAGAGAGAGATGTGGATGGAGATAGTGTGGAAGAACTGCGGCACAAATAGGTGTCAACAAACGAGGCAGTAAAGATTAAGAGAACGAATAATTCGACACGGGGTGTAACGCGTGACGATTTGAACCATATTCGACAACCGACAAGCGAGCGTATGACCGTCAAGCTTTGGTTGTTGTTTAGGTTTCACTACGTCACAAAGCGTGCCACCATCAGTCACGCACCCACACAACTCCCATCCGACCATGGTCACGGTGCCAAAGATCGTGGCACACCAGGCTCGTCCTCTGGAATCCGCCCGTACAGACACCCATGCAGTCGCAAAATATCGTTCCAAGTTAGACGATAATCGGGAAAAGGCCATAAAAAACCCGCTGGCCTCCGGACAAGAGCACAGTCTTACCCCGACCCTCCCCACGCCGAGCTCGGATCTCAGACCTCGTCGGGCCCTTCCTATCCACGGCGTGGATCCGTGTGCCCCTGTTACCGTCTGTCTTCGGCTGGTCGAAGCTCTCCAAACCGGGGTGGACAAATTCTCTCAGGTCTGGACGGCCAGAGTCATACCCACTTTCGGAAGTACCGCTCCTGAAGCCATGGTTGTTCTCAAGATTGTACAACCTTCTATGTGTAAATATCCCACAGGGGACGAATCATGGATCTACGATTACAACGAGGTTCTAGAGGATCTCGCTGAACACGAAGCGTGGTCGTATCATAATCTGGCGGAACAACAGGGCAGCTGTGTGCCTTATTTCTTTGGAAAGCACGAGGTAGTGCCTTACAATTATAACGCAGACCACTGATTCTCGGTTAAGATTACAACGCCCAACGGCGAACTGGCGTGGGTTCTCGTTTTCGAGCACATCCCAGGTCCGACTCTTAGCGAGGTCGCTAAGGTTAAGAATCTCGGCGACGCCCAACTGAAAGAAATCGTGAGCCCAGTTCTTTTTCATCATTATGCCCTACTGTTCTCATAGTTCCGACACTCAGTGTGAAATGGCTGTGAGCTCTGCCGAAGAGTTCGCATCAAGTGGCCTTGTCCTCGCCGATGTTCGTGGGCCCAACATTATCCTTACCGGTCCACCAGGCACGCAGAGAGCCGTGTTGATTGACCACTATGGCGTTGTGCCCGGAAAGACTGCTATCCGCGATTCGGTAGAAAGTATCTTGGAGGCTGTGTGTGAATCTCTGGGTCCCGCTTACGATGATGAATTGTTTGCAGCGGTGGCGTCGGTGAAAAAAGCCTTCCTTGAGCGCACGACGACACAAGACTGACGACTACTGGCACGATCCCCGTCGCACGACTTCGCTGGTTGGATGGAAGGAGTAGAAATAAATGAAATTGATGCCAGAGTCCTGGTGACCTTGTGATGGCGAAGGCGACATGAATCATGCAGAGAAGTGAGTTGAAACGAAATGAAACGACCATGGGAAGGCCTACACAACTTGTTTTTGGAAACATCCTCGATGAACGCAGAGATTAACTTCGAGTACCGAAGCGCCTTGTTTTTTTTTCTTTTCAAAGGATTACTCTTCTGGTCATAGAACCGGAATTCGTAAAGGTAGGAGATAAGTTGGTGCAGGCCTCCGAAAATGGAACCCAGTCAATTCCGCCATGGGTTTGGAGGCTGCCACCTTCAAACAAGCGAAAAACGCAGAAGGACATGAGAGAGTAAAACCAAGGAGAGGAGTGGCGGTGCCCATCACAACATCATGATGAGATGGTCGATTACCTCTTCTTGGTTTTATGCCACCATGAGCTCTCAGCTGGGATGTTCGCAACCCTAACGAGTCTAGGACGCCATCTACCCCTGAGATACCCTTATTTGCCTCTACTGTCTCTGCTGTGCTGGGTGGAATGGACGGGTGGCTCCTTGACCCTGAGGCTTCCTTCGCAATCGCTGCCTCCAAGATTTTGGTGGAGGTCCGGGCCAGACTGAGAAGACGAAATTTTATTCCATACGCATCTGGCTCGCATCCCCGAGAACAAGTTTTAGTCTCGTCCTCCCTGCGCTTTAAGACCGGACTAGCGAACGCCACCTTAAGCTTGTTTCCTACGTTTATGATGTTTTTTTTCGCAGATCGCTCGCGCAATCTTTCGTCGAATCCTCATGATCAACAAACGCGTGGTGGTTTCCCCCGCGCCGGTCCACGAAGCCAGTCTTTTACGATGTCCATCGGTCGCATTCGCATTCATCCCGTACTGCTGCAATCCTCAGACGTTCACTGGCTCAGTCTGGCTGGTCGAAGTTCTCCGACGTTTGTTCGTATATATAAAAGTACAGGTATTTAATTCAAGACAGCTGCTCGAAATCAAAGCCAGCCTAAGCATCGACACCCTCTTCCCATCCCTTCGAGCGCTCTACCGCGCGCTGCCACCCCTCCCATCCCTTCTTCCTCTCTTCCTCATCCATCCCTGGCCCAAACTCCCGACTCCCCTTCGTATTAACCTCCTTCAACGTCTCTGGCTTCTCCAAATCCCACCCAAACAAGCCGATCGCGGCCCCCGCCAGCAGCGCGCTCCCCAGCGCCGTGCTCTCCCGCATTTCGGGCCTCACAACCGTGAACCCACCCACGTCCGCCAATATCTCCATCGCCAAATCCCCGTTCGTCATCCCCCCGTCGACCTTCAAGTGCTTCAGCGAGACGCCCGAGTCCAACCGCATCGCCTCGATGATCGCGCGCGTCTGGTACGCGTTTGCATCGAGCGCTGCGCGCGCGATGTGCGACGGGTTGGTGTACTGCGAGATGCCGATGAGCGTGCCGGCGGCACCGGGGTCCCAGTACGGGGCGAGCAGACCGGAGAACGCGGTGACAAAGTACAGTCCGGCCGACGTTGGCTCTTTTGCAGCAAGGGTGTTGACGTCTGCGGCGGAGGAAATGATGCCCATGGCGTCGCGGAGCCACTTGACGGCGGAGCCCGCGACGGCGATGGAGCCTTCGAGCGCGTAGACGGGCTTTGCGTTGGGGCCGGCTTGGTATGCGATCTGCATCGAATGCATGTGGTTGAATTCTCAACCGGTGAAGGAGGAAAGGACGAGACGTACCGTGCTCAACAGCCCGTGGCTCGATTTAACGATCTCGCCGCCGGTGCAGAAGAGGAGGAACGCGCCGGTCCCGTACGTGCACTTCGCCTCTCCTTTCGCGAGGCACTTATTTCCTACGAGTGCGCCCTGCTGGTCACCGACCAGTCCACCCACTGGCACGCCCTTTAGCGGCCCCGCAGCAATCTTCCCGTACACCTCTGACGTCGAGACAAGCTTCGGGAGGATGCTCTCGCGAAAGCCGAAGAACGCCAGCAGCGAGGGCTCCCACTGCAGCGTGGTCGTGTTGAGCAGGAGCGTGCGCGAGGCGTTCGTTACCTCGCTGAGGTGGATGTTCGCGGCGACGCCGCCAAGGAGGTTGTAAAGCACCCACGACTCGACCGTCCCGAATAGCAGGTCGTCGGACTCGTGTGCGGCGGCGACGTCTGGGTAGTTGTCGATCATCCAGCGCAGTTTTATTGCGGAGAAGTAGGTGGAGAGCGGAAGGCCGGTGCTGATAAAAAGGTGAGTTTGTGTTCTTCACATGATGATATTTGAACACACATATCGCGCAACGCCTCCACGCCATCCTTGCCCTTCTTCCACACACCGGGCGACACCTCAATACCAGGCTCGACGAGCTTCGCCTCGAAGTGCGCAACAGTATTCTTGGTCCGGGAATCGGTCCACACAATGGCCTTGCACAGCGGTTTCCCGGACTTGCGGCTCCATGCGACGGCGGTCTCGCGCTGGTTTGTGATGCCTGCCAAAATAAATGAGACGTGAACATCGGTATGATTGCAGCCCGCACCAATGACCTTCACGCTATCTGCAGCCCAGCCAGCAGCGACCATGTCCTCAACAGCCGCCGCAATGCACCGCTCGGCGTGTTCCTGGATCTCGGTCGCATCGTGGTCGTGCCAGCTGCAGTGACGCGATCAACACCATCTCAGCGCGAGCAGAACCCAGAGCCAATACTCACCCGGGGTGGGGATAGTACTGGGGGAATTCCAGCTGATGCTGGGCGACGATTTCGGCATACTGGTCGAAGATAATGAACCGTACAGAGCTGGAGCGAGGTAAGATATGAATTATATCATTTGGAGTCCGTACTCACGTTGTACCGCAGTCGAGCGAGCCAACGAACTCTCCAGGCTTGGACATGGTGAATGGCGGGATTGGATGAGAGGAACGGGTTTAATGGGGCGCGTCAGCGAAGCCTTATGATATCCATTTCAATGCTCGGGCCGGGTTATCCGTGATCAGCTGCACAAAAGCAAACAATTCAACGGCACCGCCCGTCAACTTCTTTTCCCGCTCATGTGCGCACTTCAACAATCCATCTCTGCATTGCGGCTTCTCTGAGGTCGCCCAGGCATTTCCGACGTCTCTCCCTGACATTTCGCGTGAATTCCTTCTACCAGTGGCAGCGCACGAGTGTACTTATAACATCAGGTTCCGTTTTCCACTCTGGTCAGCTGGTGCGTACGTGCCTGAGAATGATGATTCTTAGACTCCGTTCATTTTCCATCGCCTTCCATCTTACTTCCATCTTGTTTTATCTCGTTAATGCTCAACCATCGTGCGACACTAATAGCTACAGCGCGCCAGTAGCGCGATGCGCACGAGCGATCGTGCGCCGCCATATACGACTACATCCGCCGCATAGTTATTGACGTCGAACCGTATCCCCGCACCCGCACCACAAAGGAAGAATCAGATTTTCGCGGGATCCATCGCGCCCATCAGGCTTGAGCGTCAGGCATTTGAATGGGCGCCCGGTCCATCGCACCGTCCTACGTCCCCGTGCTCCAGTATCGAATTGCATTTTTTTCGGTCTGGGCTTTGGGATCGATAGTGGTCGTGGAACCTCCCAGGCTCTTCACCATGTCGCTTGAGCGCCCACACTCGGTTCGGTTCCTGGCGCTCACGGGAAAGAATTACCGTTGCATGGAGCTAGACCCACCGGTGTGGCATACTCACGCTTTGGCTGAACCAGTCCCTAGATCTTTCAACCAGGCCGCCGAAATTCATCGTATCTCATGTATACCCTAATTACTAGTGAAGTGAGCGTCGTGTAAAAAAGGATCGGGTCTATGTCTTGCTCGCGCGGTGTCGAAAGATGAACTTGAAGAGTGGGAAAAACTCGAGAGTTGATTTGGGGACAAATATATTGGTCGCCAAAGCTCTCTCGCACGACCACCGATGAAGAGGGCCGAGCTCAAGCCGGCATAGGCGAGTACGTAGTACAGAGAATATGTAAACAAAAGAAGAGAAGGGAAAGTGGCAAGGGTGGGAAGAAAAATATACACTGCTCGAAGCCGAGAGGCTATCGAGCGTGTATGTGAGATGGATGAGAGCACGAGGAAATGAAAAGGGGAGCGAGATCTATATATACTGTACTGAGAGACAAAGATGAAAGGGACGCGACGCGTCACAAATAGTGTTGTTCGGGCCGGGCCAGGCTTGAAAGCCTCGGGCTGGGCCGGGCTTTTGAGGGCTTGGGCTTCAGAAAATCCTGAGCCCGGCCCTCCAGTAGGGCTGGGCCCGGGTCGGGTCGGGCTCAGGGCTCGGGCCCGGGCTTTCAATTTTTTTTTCCCAACATCTGCATTGAAGTGAGGTAGAGTTGAAAAACATGTAATGGAAGCCCTTCCCTACTCCCTAGAAGTCTCAGGAATTTTTTTCACAGCCTGACATCGATGTATTCAGTCGATTCCACGAGGCAAAGCCACATGACCTCACCAAAATACACCTACCCCGAAACAAAGCAGTTTATTTGAGTGTTGAAGTACCACCAATGCTTCCACCAGATTTTATGGGTTCAAAAGCATCCTGAAAAAATCGTTCAGCAACCAAAATTGCCTATCCATAAAAGCCCGGGCTCAAGCGCAGGGCCCGGGGCTCTGGGAAATCTGAGCCCGGCCTTGAGCCCTCATGGGCCCTGGCTTGGGCCGGGCCTGGGCCGGGCCCAAAAGCCTCGGGCTCGGGCTCAAGCCCGAGCCCGGCACATCACTAGTCACAAAGAGAGCACGTGCTCGCTATCATAGACCCCGGTCAAAGGCTTTTGACCGCCACATTTTTTTCTCTGCTTTTGGCTTTCTTACTTGCCTCACATCCGTCCTTACCAATTCAACCATCAATTCAAAATCAACCAACTTTCACGCATTATACCATGGGACTGCCGAAACCGGCGATCAATATATGTTGGCGGCAGATGCCGGATCATGGCGGGTGGGCGGGATCTGTGGGTAACAAACAACAAGTGGAGTAAGAAAGAATGCCGTAGTACTGTAGAGGTGAGCTTGAGAGGGTCCTGGTAAGACGCCGCAGTAGGCAGACATAGACAAGCTTTCGGCCCACGTCGGTAGATCGATCTGTGCCGACGCGATGTTAACACTCTGCCGCTTCTCGGCAGATGTCAGCTCAACTCGGCAAGATAACTGACGACTCTCGAAATTCAGTAAATATAAGGAACACATACAGTTACTTGTACTTGACAGGTAATGATGAAGACTTCCTCTGAGAAGAACAACTGGTTGAAGAAAAAGAAAAGGCAGATAGGTGGTGGTCTATTCGGACGCTGGGAGTCGAACCCAGTATCCCCGCTTCAGTTGGTAACTCTACGACGTCCCAAATAAGCCGCGGGTGTGCTCCGTGCACGACGACCGACTTGAGATGTAGCATACTCACCGAGTGCGGTATCAATGTAAATGAGGGAGATTCGAAGCTGGACTCCCAGTCCGTTGTTGAGCGTATTAGTACATAGCAGAGAGAGGCTGGAGTAATGGGACAGAGTACCCCAGAAGGCTTTAAGCTTGGTGAGTTACCTAGATGCCTCTTCATGCGAAAGGAATTCGGCCCCGTACGGGACAGATAAATCCGTAGCAGACAGTGGGCACCAGAACGAAAATGTCAACCGAAACTTGAACCTTCTCGTCAGCGACTCCTTCGTGATGAATCTATAGGTTGCGAAAATATCGAGGAGTTAAATCAAGTTGGCAGAAGAAAGTTGGAAGAACAAACAAAGAGAGGTAGTCGATTAGCCGGATTGTTGGAATTAAACTCAGTGTTGCTGATTTCTTTGTATCCATTGCCACATGAAGCGCGCGTGTTAATCGTTTCTTTGCCCGAAACCGGGAGTTCCCTACCTCGAAGAACTTTCCTCTTCGTTGCCCAAAGGTGTAGCTGAAAGGTGCATGAACAAGGTGTGAATTTTGCGCTTGAGCTTCTCCAAGGAAGTCTGAGTTGAAGACGCCGGTGAATATTCACGATGCCCCATCATGGAGGGTATGAGCCACATCGCTTGCCTACGCTAGTGAGTATCTTTAACCTCCTTTTCAGCCGCATCCAGAAGTGGTTGGAATTTCACCCAAGCTTCCTCCACCTTGGGGTCGTCGAGCTCGGTCGGAAGTTCCGCAGCTAGCTCCTTCAATAGTCGATCGATGTCCGGTTTAGCCCTGCGGAGAGGAACCAAAACATAGTATGGTTCCGCCCTGGCCCGCTCCAGGCACGCGACATGTAGTTCCATGAGGCCGCCACTGCTCCTTGCGCGGGCGACGCTGTTGTCCCACTCTGCGCCATATGCACGCAGGTCATGTACCGGCGGCGAGTCCGAGTCGACCGCATGCACAGTGATGTCGGCGGCGCCATTCGATGTGTAGTCGAACAGAATGAAGAAGGGGGAATTTGGGAAGTGCTGGAGGCAGAGCACTTGTTGTGGGTAGATGATCGTTTTGGAAAGGTGGTACTCCGCGTCGATGTAGTAGCGGAGGAATTCCCGCTCACGTACGCTAGGAGTATTCCGTGCGCCTGATATCCATGGGGAACATCAGTGGCGTGTGGAAGGATGTCGACAAAGAACGTACTTAGACGCAGGGTGCCGTACTTCGCACAAACATCACGGTGGCCACCCGTCCGCCAATCACTTATTTGGCACTCTGAGGAGCAATAATAGAAGGCGAGACATCCGGAGCAGCGCCTGAACTTCGTTTTGCTCCGAATGGTGTTGCACTGCTGAAACGTAAGCGACCACGACGGGATCAGCGGAGAGAACACACCTCCACATTATCGCAGGTTCTGCCCGAAACATATTTTTCAGACATCTTGAAAACGTGCAGAGATCTCTTCGCTATAGCCCAAAATAGTTCCCATATTTTGAAACCTTGCGAGTGGCGGAAAACCGTAGAAGAGGCACATTTTTCCGCATCAGCGAAGACCTCCTTCAACGCTTCCACGGCATAATAGGACGTCAAGCACCGTGGCAAGATCCCGTAGAAGAAGACGTCGAAGTGGGTCTGGATTGTGCCATCGAAGTGACCGGCGCATATGAGTGCACAGAGCAGGCCCTCAGAGATGGCGGAGGGGAGATAATGATGACTCGAGGGAATAACGAAGATCCGCGCCAGAAAGAAGAGACAACGCTCGAGAGTGGCCTTTGTCAGCGACATGATTTCAGTGGATTCGCTGACTGCCTGTGCAGCAGCGACAAGGACCCGGACGAAATCATGCGTAGCGAGTGACGTGCCCAGTCTGCCCATTGTATCACCATACATTGGCTGGCCTACAATGCGCAGATGCGCCGCTTCGGCCACGAAATCGAGAGCGGCGCGGATCCAGAATAAGTCTGTGACTGACATTGGTTTTTCTGCCATATCGATCATTGCCTGCATGTGGTCGCTGACGAGGACAGCGAGGTGGTCAACGCTCCCCGCAGCGTCGATAATTTCCCCCAAATTGGCGTCAGCCGCGGGTTTCATGCCGGGGAGGAGGGTTGCAATCTGCGACAAGGCCAGGTCTCGTGTCTCCTGGTCTTCCACATCGAGAATGAATCTCCAAGCTCTCGTTACAATTGATCTGAACCCAGCCGAGTTGTGCAGATAAGGTGCTGGTTCGTCGTTGATGTGGAATCTAGACGTGTACATCAGGAACTCGATGCAAAATGTTGCCTCGTCAAGCGGTGGTCCCGGAAAGTGGTCCTTGTAAGTGTAGATGAAGTTTGCCCATGCCCATACGCGAGGCCAGAACTCGAAGCCAAGTTCACTTGGAATGTCGATGTTATAGAGGGATCGGAGTATGTAGGGATTTAGGCTCTCGTCATTACGCTTATGTCACGGACGGTCTCGCTACATATATAAGGCCGCCTTATCTACGTAGCTAGCCAGGATTCCCCCCTTTCCCAAACAGAGCTTGTTCTAGTTCTGTCGGGTGTCTTCTCGTGAGCGTAGACTAGTCTGCATAGCGGACCCTCTACCCTACACTTTTTGAACTTCGCTTTATACTCTGTCTCTCGGCGACGTCTTTCGGCCTGATCACCCGCTCGACACCACCGCCAACCCCCTCAATTTTTTCTTTCACGATGGTCGGCACTCGTTCAGGGAACGACTACGACTTCACGGCCCCGATGGATGACGGTCCTTCGGGGAATCTCGGGATGGATGCTGCGAGCACCTCGAGCTCGACGTCTGGGACGGATGCCGCGGGCACCTCAGCGTCGAAAAACGGTTCGGGTGCGTCCACCAACTTTCCTTTGCACACTGTGACCCCCTCGCGGATCGAGAGATCACAAGAGTCTTTTACAGGACGTGAACTTCGCTCCAGCGTCGGCGCTGTCGAGACCGAGCATCGCACTGCCGATAATCATAAGTCCTCGGCGGGGTCCTTGGGATCCCGCGACGAGGCGGCTATCTCCCACCACCACCAAGAAGCTGTCGACGCAATCGTCGATAGTGGTGCCGTGCCGGACGACATGCCTAGTCATCGTCTGACAGAGCCCGCCAGCGGCCAGCCCACCAGCGGCTTCATTACCCCGAAGCGCACCACGCGGGTGTCCGCTCGGTCGGTTTCTCCTGGCTTGGAGACCACGCCGAAATTTTTCGGACCTTGGTTTAGCCATGATGCGAACACGGAAGTAAAATCTGAAACAGGTTTGAGTGTGGAGAAACGGTCTTTCATCAGAAGATGGGCTGATTACACGGAGGCCGATGGCCTGGGCGACCTTCCGTCGGAATGGAAGGTGCCCGAACGTTCGTTTTCCCCAGAGTTGTCCCCAGTCGATACTGGAAATGAATTTACTTTGGATGACTTGATGGCTGAACTTTCACGGGGCATGAGCCCGACGACGCGTGAGACGCTGGAGCGTCGCGCGGCTCGCATGAAAACACAGCGCATGTTGAATCCTCAGAGTATCTCATTGACATCTAAACAGACTTCGAAGAAATCACGGAAGGATACTGATTATACCGGTTCTCTACATACGGTACATGCATCGCGTAATACCGCCATCGCGCCGACGGAGACTCGTACTTCGCCCGCATCTGCTGCGCATCGCTACACAGCAGCGGAGAAAGGCAGAGGACGTGATCGTCAACAGCGACGGAGTATTGTGCATGACACCACTACCAAGTATCAAGATTCAACCTCCCCATCTTCATCATCTTCCAGCTCCGAGGCAGCAGACGACGAGGCTCGGCTTCGTCAGATTGAGGCCGATGGCAAACTGGCTATTTTGCTACAGCGATTGCTGGATGAACGTTCTACGGAAACGGTCAAGGCAAAATCCAAACACGGCAAACGAAACAGCGCACCTTCGGACTCCGGCAAGGTACAGAAACGCGAGCGCGAGCGTGCACCAGATGAACGTCATGATAAATCAAGGAAGGAAGGAGCGCAAACAGCTACTTCCTCGAAACGCTCATCCCGCGGCAAACGAGCTGGGACGCGCGCAGACACTACGGAACATGCACGGACGTCAGTCCCGCCACCAGTTGTTCGACGGACAGCGTTGGACCAAGTTCCCCAGAAGAGTTACCTTTCTAAGATTGTGGAAAGCGATTCGGATGCGGAGCGCCCGCCCAAATCTAGGAAATCACGAAAGAAGGCCGAGAAATCTCGAAAACAGTCTCCGCCATCAAGCGATGACTCAAGTTCGAGCTCAGATTCGGAATCAGAATCAACCTTGGACGGTTCAAGTGACAGTTCAAGCTCAGATTCGTCCAGGTCGAGTTCTTCCGGAGATGGAAAACGGCGCCGCAAGCAGCGCGCAAAGAAGTCCCGTCGCAAGCGCGATCGGGAGCGCAAGCTGGAATATATGCTGTCAAAGCCTGACCCCCCGTTCGAGTACGAGGGCCAAGCGGACTTCCGGATTTTTGATAAATGGGCTCTTGAAGTCAAGGACTGCGCTCGCCACGGACATATCAGTCGTAAACGCGTTGTACCATGGGTTAAAAAATATGTTAAAGGCCGTGCTTCTGCCTGGTACATGCGAGAAGTTGCCAAAAATCCGCGCAAATGGACGTTGAACAAGCTGCTTAAAGCTTTGTTTAACCACTGTTTTCCCGCCAACTTCCGCTCTATCCAGCGTGAGAGATACGAACGATTTCAGCAACGCGGACACGCCATTCGTGAATACCGCACGGACCTGACTGATTTACGAGACAGCATCGGCGACGACATCAGCGAGCGCCAATTCATCATTCGATTCTGGCAAGGCGCCGATGCTCGTGTTCGAGTTCATTGGGCAAAAACTGGGTATGACCGCGAGACGTCAACCTTGAATGATTTGGAAGCTTCCGCGGCAAATTATGAGACGGCTTTACTCATTGAGGAAGCCGAAAAACAACGCACCGTCCATGCCAATGACAACGCTGCCAATACGGCAAAAGTCGGTTCAGAAAAAACGGACCAACGGCCGGAGGGCGACGGCTCGACCTCGAAACCACCTGTACAATCGAAACAGTCAGCTCAAATTCGCGAACGGAAACTCACCAAAGCTGAAATGAACGAATACCGCACACAGGGCAAATGTTTTGATTGTGGCAGTACTGAGCACATCCGGAAGGACTGCCCCAAATTCAACCGCTTGAAACCTCCGAAAGGAATACTCCAGTCGGCAGCCGTCTCATTCGCCGAGATTGAGCGTTTGCGAATGTTGAAAGATGCTCATGAATTCGGAGTATTTTCGGTCTCGCTTGACTTTGAGCCTGTAGAGAGCTCTGTCGAATACGCGAAGGCGTTATTAATGAGGCGACTGCGCCAGGATCTTCTTACGATCGTGCCACTCATTTTCGACAACTTTTTCTTGCCTGGGAACGATCCCATGGCCGTCACGAGGTTCCTGGTTGAAGAAATGGAGTACGAATTCGCAATCTACGATAGACACAGGTCCAATCGTGCTGCAATATCCATGATCCAGCTTCTCGACCCGGATTTCGACTTCCTAAGGTGGTATCGCACTTACGACTTTGTGCCGTGGAATCCCGACGAAGATCAACTCGGAGAAGAAAGCCTCCAAAAGCAACAGAGCGAGGAATGTATTCAAGGAACACGAGATACTGAGACGAGTACGACATCTGAGGACCCGGAAGGCCAGCTGGAGGGCGAGAGCAAAGAGCTAGTGTTATATTCGGGAGGTGTACCGGACACAAACATGCACAGCCAAACAGACGCGTCTCTTTCTCTTCCACCTCCTCCAGATTTGCTGCAGATCTATCTCGGACGGTTCACTCGCAATAGAAGCTATACTTTGACTGGAACTCCTGTGCACAGACCTCTGCATTATCTCCGACGTCAACTACTACCAACTCGTTCTCTCCTCTTGCATCACTCCGCTCTTCAAGTTCCAAACAGAACTTTTGAGCGCGTCAATGCTCATCGTCAGCTGTTGCTTTTCTATTTGCGCCACCGCGCATACTCGCGTTTCAATTCCGTGTTTTCCTTTCCTCTGTCCGACTTCGAGGAAGCTCGGGACATGATCTTTGCACAAATCCCCCGCGAAACCTGCCTTTCCAATCTCCTCTTTCTTGCGGCGTCGAATTCTGCTCAATATGACCGTCTTTTGCGCATGGGAATCCATCTTGGGATGGTGAGCTTCCCCGCGAAGGTCATACCAGATTCGGGCCGGCTCTGAACGATGGAGAATGTTACGGGTAGGAAGGGCGGGTGCTGGTATGTTTTATTTTCTATCTACTGCTACTTATTTGCTACAATATTTGTTTTGTTCATGGTCTCTTCGATACCATGGGAGGGCGTATGTAGGGATTTAGGCTCTCGTCATTACGCTTATGTCACGGACGGTCTCGCTACATATATAAGGCCGCCTTATCTACGTAGCTAGCCAGGATTCCCCCCTTTCCCAAACAGAGCTTGTTCTAGTTCTGTCGGGTGTCTTCTCGTGAGCGTAGACTAGTCTGCATAGCGGACCCTCTACCCTACAGAGTACCTCCAGGACTTGGTCAACCGCACGCTGAATTACGATGAGTTCAAAGGGTTCCAGTGGCGGGATTTTGGCGGGATCCAGCAGGAAATGGAAAGCAGCAAGGCATGCACGTCCGTCTGTATCCGAGGCATCAGCTGCAACGACTAGAAACCGCCTTACCGCCAATCGTGAAGCATTTGTGGCGCAAGCCGCCAGCGCCAAATTCTGTGGTAGGATAAAAGGTCACAAAAGCAGCAAAGTAAATATAAAAGGTACCCGGAAGTTCCGCGGCAGTTGCGATAAGGTTTTGAGTCGTAGGCCTTCATGCATGATGGCGAGAGGATGAAAATTTTGCTTGCATAATGATGCTGCACTGCCGCTGATGTTCGGCAGGAGTTGGGGCATGTCAGCCCGGTTTCTTCCGGACTTTGGTTCGATTCTTGACCCAGGTGCCAATGCTACGTGTAAATTGCTCTCTTTGCTCACCACTTTCAACACATTGTCCTTTTAATTGTTTCCGATTGAAACAAACTAGGTCTTTCAGTCGGTGCCGCCAGAAATTCAGTCAATCTCTGATTCTTTCCACAAGCGAAGTCGTCAAGTTTTGGAAGAAGTTTTGAAAGAGGAAAGAGATGAGACAAAGAGCTCAGTAAGGCTATTCGGACGCTGGGAGTTGAGTCCAATTCCTCTTTAATCCTTTTTTCGCCTAGAGCGGGTGTACGCTGCGCACGAGGTCCGATTTAACATGTAGGATCAGGCCCGAGACAGGTTAGGTCAAATCGAAGGAGGGTAAGACAACTAGAGACTTCATAGCGCATAGACGGTCGCATCTGTTGAATCCCAAGTTGAATCCAAATCATAACGACGTCGAGACGCACATTCAAGGGATTGCAGGCTTAGTACCTCCGTACGTGTTTGTTGAGCTGGGAGAAACATGCTGATATACTGAGGTCGGAGGAAACAAAATCGAAACGAAACGCAATGGGCACACGGAGCCAAAAAGAATTCCCCACTGACAATCTATTCGGACGCTGAGTATCGAACCCGATTCCTCCCGCTTCCATTTCGAATTCCGAACAAATGGCAACCTGAACCTATTGGTTTGAGCTACTGGGTTCACAAGCACCGTCGTACCATATTAACCGAGGTGAATCCCTGCTGCTGCACAACCCCCACCAGAAACAGAGAGAAAAAACAAGTTCCTTTACAAGCTATTCGGACGCTGAGAGTCGAACCCAGTTCCTTCCGCTGCAATAAATTTCCCGTGATGCGGACTCATGAAGAGCGGGCGTGGACCGTGCACCACATCCGAGGTCTCAGTACATTTTTTCACCTGAACATGACAGAGAAATAAATGGACAGAATGAATATCGATGGGTCCGTGAATCATAACTGCGCCAGTTACTATCTATGTTCTCTTTGCCTGGAATGACAAAGATTTCCAAGGCGAGATAATCAGCATACTGAAAGACTCGAATGGCACTGGAAAATTGGCTGCCAAAAAAACTGGGATTCTCACACTCTATTCAGATGCTGTCAGTGGCAGCTGGTCAAGTTTTCTTCGGCTGAAATAGGGCTTAAGACGAGTGTTTAAACTGAACGAAATACAAGAGAAGAACACAGGTGAAAAAGGCCCTCACCTGCAAGGGGGTTTAAGTTGCAAAAAGAATAGCAAGCAGCAACCCACCCATTCGGACGCTGGGAGTCGAACCCAGTACTCCCGCTTCAGGTTCTCATTGGGTAGGTAGGTAGGTAGGTAGCATTACACGGCACGGTCCCACTCAGGAACGCCGGTGTCTGAGGGTTATCTAGATGTACAAGCACGTAATATACACCATTGCCCTCGGGCCTCTCCGCACCCCCGTAGCCGAGCTCACGGTCGCAGCAATCAGTCGAGACTTCAAAACTCGCCGCGGTAGAACTACCGGAACACTGAAAAGCAAAAAGAATTAGCACGTTAACTCGGATCCGCTCCCAAACGATTAAGCTCCAATACGATACACAGGAATCACATAAAACACTTCAAGGACTTCGTACGCATACTTAGCAACTTAGCAACCAGCGCGATTGTTGATCTCGGATAGATGATGGCTTTCAAGAACTCCGTGTTGGATAGTTCTGCCATCTTGGTTTGTAGGTCTGGGAGATCAGTGAAGAGTTTGCCGAGAAAAATCCGCCGTAACTCAACCAGTGCGTCCGAAGACTCACAGGTGATAAGGGCATGTTCTGGCGTCTCTACGTCACGTTTGCAGAACCTGCACAACCGATCCGAGCGGGGCACTGGGGGGTACGCGTGGTCAACCCAACGCAGAACTTCAACGGCTAGAAGGTGAGTCGACAGCAATGGGAAAATAAAGAGCGGGTGTGCGCCGTGCACGACGTCCGTGCTCTCAATACATATTTGAACCTCGACAGGACGGAGAAATAGATACCTAGGGGGAATGCCGACAAGATTATGCATCGATGTCTACGAGATGGTATGCAATGAGTATCCTTGCAGTTACACAGGCAAGGTAATCAGCATGAAGTCTAGAAGTATCCGGCACTGGAAATGCGCCGTGGACCAGATCCGTGCTCTCGCTGCATGTTTGAACTGGGATAAGACTGAGAAATAACTCCCAGCAGGAATACCAAGGGAATGTGAACCGTACTTGCTAGTGTTATCAATATTCAATCTGCCTGAAGTCAATGAGATGAGCTTCAGAGGCAAGACAAGTCAGAGGGATACAGGACTGAAGAGTAATCGGAAATTCCCCAGCAGAACACAAAAAAAAGTCATATGAAGCCACCGACTAATTCGGACGCTGGGAGTCGAACCCATGGCCACTTCCTCCCGCTTCAGTCCTCCTTCGATTTCTACGAAGAGCGGGCGTGCGCCGTGCACCACATCCGAGCTCTCCGTATGTACTTGAACCTTGATAGGACTGAAAAATAAATACACAGTGGGAATGCCGATGATTGCAGGCCGTCCAGCGCTGTGGACCTGCAGAAAGAACAGACGTTCAAGGGGATGCATCGTGGAGATGAGAACACCTTGAGATATTGGGGTTGGAAGTATGGAGGAGTCTGAGGGGAAACGAGACGAAACTAAATGCACGCGTCGAAGAAGAAAAAACTTCGCCTCCTGACAAACTATTCGGACGCTGGGAGTCGAACCCAGTGCTCCCGCGTCCAATGGTTGGCCTTTTCTTGACACGGGGCGGGCATGCGCCGTGCACGACATCCGAGTCGAACTTTACTATCAGTATCTGACTATCCTATCCCAATCCTATCCGATCCCAACTCGTCACCTCGATCGAAGAATAAAACAAGGTCGAGGAGAGAGAGAGATACATCCTCGAGACATCGATGCACAAATAACAACGAAATGCACAAATGACCACAAAATGACAAGAACATCTGGATATAGACAGGCAGATATGCATTGCATTATACGGCTATGTACACGTACGGTGGTGTAGGATGTTGGTTGTATGTGTACGAGGAGGTAAAGGTATGTACGCGGAGATGTAGTTTGCTGAGGTGCAGAAGAAAGGAATATGTACGGTGTATGGGATATGTACAGTGCGTGTTATTCGTGGATACAGAGGATAGATGGGTGGGTGGATGGAAGCGGATAGGATGGCGATGGAGGGTAATGCGCAAGATGATTGACTTGGTGCGGTGTTGGTCTGGTGTAATACAAGAAGTCGGAGTCGCACCAATTCACGGTGCAGAGAGAAGCAAATCGAAGGTCGACGGATATAGTGCGCGCACCGTCGAGAATCGTGTCAAACGATCGGCAGCCTGCAGAGTCAAACAATCGGTAACCCGAACTCTCCCTTTCTGAACATAACCATAACCGTACTCACCTCAGTACGAATCCCCCCTCCTCGGCCTCCTCCCTTCTCTGCTACTCTCTCGACTCCGACTCCCCTCCCTACTAACCCCAGCGCTACTCTTCCCCCCTCCGCCAAACCCAAACACCCGCTTCAACAGCGGAACCTCGCGCGTGGGACTCCTCACTGCCTGTGGCGGTTGTGCGTACGCGTATTGTGGTGGTGGCGGAGGTTGGGAAGCATTCTGCGCGTACGCGTTCTGCGCATAGGCATATTGCGGCTGCGTCGCGAAGACATACCCCTTCGGCTGCTGTCCCTGCCCCGGCGGAGGCGGAGGCGCTACAGAATATGAGCGAGACCTTGCCGGCTCTGCTGGCCGAGGGGGGTGCGAGGTCGAACGCGAACGACGGTGTTGGGGTGGTTGTGGTGGTTGTGGCGGAGGTGGTGGGAGGGTGAAGTACCCGCCGCCGGCGGCGGGGGCGGATACATACGCGGTAGGGTAGTATGGTTGGGGTTGCGATTGCGGTGGTTGTGGAGCGCCATAGACGCCGTAGATGTCGCCTTTGGGCGGGGCGGTTTGCGACCGCACTGGTGTGGCTCGTTTTGGAGGTTGGTGTAAGGGAAGTGGAGGTGGCGGGGATGTTTTCCGAGAGTGGGAACGGTCGGAGGAGCGGGTGCGGCGGCGGTGAGGCGTGGAATGTGGAGGAAGTGAGGAATTATGAGGAAGGGAAGCAGCGGGGTTGGCGGATGTGGGAGGTGCAAAGGGGTCCGCCTGCGGGACGCGGTGGGTGCTGTGTGTCCAGCGCGCGATGCGCGCTTGGGTTTCGAGGTGGCGGTTGTAGGCTTCGGGGGAGAAGTCGTATTCAGTCATGGTAGTCGTGCGCTTTAAGTGTTCTTTTGAATCCGAGTCCGAGTTCTAAGCAGCTCTGGATGAAATCGAGGTAAGATTCTTTGTGGGGTGCGCGAAGTGAATGCGGGGAAGGGAAACGAAAGGATAGAAAGATGGGATGAAGAAGGATGGAAAGAAGGATAGAAGATGAATGCTCACGACGTTTGTGGGCGTGGCGTCGCTCGCTTATTTTCGGTGCAATAATCTGTACCCGTTTCCGGTGCGTTCGCGTTCGGTGCTTCGTGGCTTCGTGATTCTACAGTAGTCGACCGAGGTTGCTTCTCAGTCGGATTATGATATTTGGGGTTTGAATGCTACAAGTGCAAAGAGTTATGAATGAGCACACGATTCTTTGTGGGGTACGCGATATGAATGCGGGGAAGGAGGGATGGGGATGAAGAAGGCTGGAACGAAGGAAGGAAGAATGCGTACGGTTGTGGGCTGTTGTGGGCGTCGCTCGCCTGTATCGCCTGCTTTCCTTCCGGTGAGTCCGGTGCTTCTTCAGTGCCTCTCCGACAGCCGAGCCCTTCAGGCTTCTTCAGATCCGTTCTTGTTGGATATGATTATAGCAACTGTTGAGATATTGGAGCGTAGACAGGTGCGATAGGGCAGGAGGAAACAGGAAGCTGTGGATGGTGGGAGGAGGAGACATGCATGACCGTGGCGGGCGAGAATTTATGTGGCGCCACACAAGCGCCGCACGTGCTCCACACGCGATCGCCGGTCCGCGGATGCAGTTCCTGCGAGCTCGTCCTAATTGATGCATGGAGGTCCAGGGGCGAAGATGTAATTTAGCTTGCTTGTACATCGGGATAATTCCTGGAACCGGCGTTCGTTATTCGGACCGTGCCGTGTAATATTACCTACCTACCTACCTACCTGAAACTTGAAAGCCGTGGGAGGTAGATCTATGCGGTGCCGCTTAGAGTCTTAGACGCCGGCCGGACTTCACTTGGAACTTCACAACAGATCAAGGGGTATTCGCCGGAAGAAGCCGAGACACTGGGTCGATAGGTAGGTAGGTCCGAGGCAGTCTTATTTCAGTTTTTGGAATCTGCTTGGATCACTCTGAAAATGCATTTAGAAGGGTTGGGAAAAAACGGGTTTTTTGGAGGGGCTTGAGGGTTAAAAAATCCTTGAACATCCTCGAAATCCATTTCGGAGGGAAGTAATTTGTGTCAATGCGCCCAGATAGGCCTCGGATTGAGGCAGAAAATCCTGATTCCGCCCTCATTTGCGTGGGAAAATCACTCGGCTAAGCTCGCTTAGCCTCGGTTAATAGGTAGGTAGGGCCTGGATAGCCTTATTGCACTTTTCCGACCCTGTGTGGAAAATTTTAAGGGTGAATACCCCTTGCAACAGATTAAGATAGGTCGACGGTGTTGAAGAGCAACCGGTACCATGTAATTATAAGGCGGCACTGCGACAGAGCAATTCTGGCTCGAGACACACACTTGACACTCGATTATTTCTACGGAGTTGCAAGCTGCCAGCGTCTCTGTGCATGTAGTCTGCATATCCTCTACATGAAGTTTGAACCGCCCGACCATCCACCCATTTTAATCAACCACACTGCTGGACTCGGGTATCTCGGTGATGTTCAAGTTTGATGTTGAACTCCTTGCAATCTGATGGCTCGTCTTTGCTACACGCGTACTTCACTGCCGGATGAAAATCCGAGTAAAAAAAGCTGTTCGCACTGCGCCATTCGGACGCTGGGAGTTGAACCCAGGGCTCCCGCGTCAAATTATGCAATAACAGAACACGATCAAGGACAGCGGGCGTGCACCATGCACCACATCCGATACGATATCTCTGTTTGGAACAGTACAGGTTCACAGCTGTTGAGTCCTTATACACTTTTCTGATGTGATCGGAAAAGTCGGTCTTACTCAATTAGACAAGAGACGAGAGGCCCGGTGGTAGGACTTTTTTGTGAAAAAAAACGCACCCCCAAACCAAAAGATCGGCGAATACTGGGCATTTGGACGCTGGGAGTCGAACCCAGTTCCTCCCGCTTAAACCTTCGACTGGTTCCACCAGAAGCAGCGGGCATACACCGTGCACCAGATCCGACATAATATGCTCAGGACGTCAGGCAGGTGTGGAACATTGAACAGATCTTTCGACACTGTAGCTGAATGTCTATGGCGTGAACTGGTTCACATCTGCATGGTCCAAAAGGCGGCTCCAAGAACTTAAGCACGTTTGAAGAGAGACTGTGGTAGCGGCTAAGCACAGAGGGAAGTGAGGATAGAAAAAATGTGAAAAAAACTTTTTCTAGGGTTGCAGGCTCGGTGTTTATTCGCCTCGAGTCGCGGGAGCGAGTGGACGTTGCTGTAGCGGGTCGACGCGTTATCCTAGCTGGGTTCTCCCCAACTGTCGTGCGGGGCTTCCCGCATCTGCGAGTTACTCAGTGCTGGGGCTGTCTCAAGTATGGTCACGTCAAGGCGCGATGCTCTGTCAAACAGACCAAGTGTGCAGGATGTGGCAACGATTCGCATGGCGCGGTTTGCTCCTCGAAGCCGAAATGCCTGAACTGCGGCGGTGACCATCGCGCGGACAGCTTTTCTTGCCCTACCAGAAAGCGGATCGCCGAGTCCCTCCGCCTTCGCGCTGTTGAACTCACTCGTTCCTTGAATGACTCATCCTCGGTCCCCATATCTACCTTCCCGGCGCCTCGGCTGCCCGAATCTGTTTAGATGCTGAATCTCGTCCAGATAAACTCGTGGAAGTCCCGGAACCCATTGGAAATTCTGACGGAGTCCGACGACTTTGACATCATATGTGTACAGGAACCGCACGCCCAAGAAGTACTGAACGCTCGAGACCACCCCGAATACGCTCTCATCTACCCAGAAGCCGCCGATCAGCACCGTGTTTCCATCTACGTCAAACTGTCTTCAATCGCACCAGCTAATATATGCCCGCGACCCGATTTATCGATGGCCGGTGATGTCCTTGTGGTTGATCTCACTCTCGAAACTACAAAATTGACCTTGATAAACCTTTATAATGATTGCAAAACCCGTGCTGGCGTCAAGATTCTCCGCAACATCCTGCGGAAGTTGGATCACTTCAGCAAAGTACTCCTGGTCGTTGACTCGAACTCACATCATCCGCTCTGGGACTTAATGACAAAAACTCCAATGTGCGAAGAAGACTTCGAGCTTCATGATCTCCTCGTCGCTCATGGTCTGCTTCTGCTTACGCCACCTGACGTTGCAACACACACCTCGGGAAACGTTATTGATCTCGGGTTCTGCTCGCCGTCCCTGTTCATGTCCATTGACGCCACGGTGGACCCATCTCTCTGTGTTGGTAGCGACCACCTCCCCATACACTACAAGCTCAGCTTCGATGTTACTCGCTCTCGTTCCTTGAAATTCAACACTGCCAAAATGGACATTGATATTTTCCTTGGGATCTTACGCGAACAACTTGGTATACAGCCTGTCCCGATTATCACAACGCAAGAAGAACTGGACAATGCTGCTCAACTGCTGTGTGATGTTCTTGCGGCAGCTCTGGAAAAGTCGACGCCTAGGCACCGCCCATCCTCGATGGCCAAACGATGGTGGACCCCGCCTCTGACAAAACTGCGCTCGCTCATGCGTCGGAAACGGAGGGATTACCAAAAATACCACACGCCCTTCTCTCGCAAAGCCTGGCTCGATGCGCGGCGTGACTTTTATCGGGCTATCTCCAGCGCAAAGCAGGCAGCATGGGCGATGTTCTTGAAGGAGCTCGAGCGCATCGACATCTACAAGGCACTCAGCCGCTTGAAGGAAAGGCGATCCGCTGTCTTCCCCTCCATCTGTGATCCCGAAACCGGCGAAATTCAGCTCACTCACCTGGATCGCGGACGAACTCTTGGACGAGCCTGGTTCGGAGCTGAAGCTGTAGAAGTCTCTGCATCGTTGATTGATTTCCCACTGGCCCCAGATGTGAACCCGGTACCGTGCGTAGACCAAACTGGTAACCCCGGAGAATGCGAGGGGGGGTCCACACGGAGGCTAGCCCTCTTGGTGGACTTCCGCCCTCGGCGGACAGGCAAGATCCATTGCCTGCCCTCGCTTTCACATCTGATGCACCCTTGAGAATCTCTGCAGATCCCATATCCCTCACTAAATCGGCCGCGGCAGTTCCTGACAACAACTTCTCTCTGTCCCCGGATGTGACCCCGGCACCGCGCGTAGACCAAGCTGGCAACGGCGCCCGGAGAATGCGAGGGGGGGTCCACACGGAGGCTAGGCCTCTTGGTGGACTTCCGCCCTCGGCGGACAGGCAAGATTCATTGCCTGCCCCCGTTTTCACATCTGATGCACCTTTGAGAATCTCCGCAGATCCCGTATCCCTTGCCGAAACAGTTGAAATCCTGAACGAGCGCAGGTTTGTCGAGGTTATCGATGACGAGATTGACAGAGTCATAAAATCTTCCTCGCCGTGGAAAGCTCCCGACAGTCGTGGTGTCCAGATGGGTCATGTGCAACGCGGCTACTCGGTGATACGACCATGGGTTCTTGTGATCTTCAAAGCCTCCATTCGGCTCGGCGCTGAACCGACTCCATTCAAATCCACTACTGCGACTCCGGTGCACAAGCCAGGGAAAAAGGATAAGACATCGACAAAAGCGTGGAGACCGGTCGAGAACTACGAGAACATCCTTGCCAAGCCCCTGGAGCGTCTCGTTGCTGACAGACTGTCCTTTGAAGCTGAATCCCTGGGCTTCCTTGACAACGCGCAGTACGGCGGACGACCGGGCCACAGTACTATACAGGCTGTCGACGGGTACATCCACCGTGTTAGGTCTGAACTCGACCAAGGCAACACCGTCTCAACCATGTTCCTGGATCTCAAGGGTGCATTCAATCGTATTGCACACTTGATCAGTGTACGTGAGATGGCGAGTCTCGGTTACTGCCGGGAGCACATCCGCTGGGTGGCGTCTTTCCTCGATCGTCATACTGTGACTGTGGTTATTGACGGGGTAAGAACGGTAACGCTTCAATGCATGGTCGAGGGCGGTCCTCAAGGTTCACCCTTAACCGTTATAGTGTTCCTCCTCAGTATCAACCGTTTGCTCCGCCATCTCCGCACACTCGGCGTCAACACTAGTTGGATGTATAGCTTTGTGGACGACACGAACTTCAGTACAGCCAGCAAATCCCCCTCACAAAACGTGGCCGTTCTCAACAAGGCAGCTGCATTAGCAGTCCAATGGGCGATAGACGACAGAGCCACCTTCGAGAAGTCCAAAACTGAACTCATTCATCATCCTCCTGGTTTAGCAGATCTCTCCGGCCTCGGTATCGTTTTCGACGGCGAGGTTATCACACCTTCTGATTGGGTGAAGTGGCTGGGCGTCCGGATCGATAGCAAGTTGACTGGCGAAATTCACATCAAGTTTCGAACAGCTTCGGCACTACGGGCCCTCCACGCATCACAGGCGCTTACGGATGCTGTCTTTGGCCTGAGATCACAAATGGTACGGGACTTGGTTCGGGCAACGGTTCTACCGCGCGCAGATTACGGAGTAAGCTGCTTCTTTCCGCTCCCAACCTCGGCTTTGAAACCCCTGGAGCGTGTCAACAAGACAGTTGCTCGATGTATCACTGGAGGGTACCGCACGGCGTCGCTTGCGGCACTCGAGAAGGAGGCTGCTATCCTTCCTGCGTCGCTTCGACTTGAATCTGCGCTTTTGCACCGTCTCGCTCGATACTTGAGCTTACCTCCGCTTCATGGGATCACCCCACTTCTCCATCGGGCGATCTGTCATCCACCAAAACACGCTAACAGAGCATCCCCCCTGCACTACGTTGAACGCCTTCCTTCGGTTCGGTGGTCGTGTCTCCTCCCTCCCCGGGGTACTCGAATTCGCAACCGAAAATCTCCATACATTCCGCATACCATGGTTATTCCCCCGGACGTCGATTTATCCCTGGGTATGGAGTGCATCCTGCCCGTATACGCACCACCGTGGGCCGACCCACTTCCCATTACCACCATCATCCCTTCAAAAGAAGACGCGATCGCAGTCCTGGACCAGCTCCTCGCAGATAGTCGCTTCAGATCCTCATCCTGGTTCACGGACGGGTCCTTGCTAGACGGATCTGCAGGTGGTGCGGCGGTGCGAATCGAAGATGGTGAGGAGCGCGAGCAGATTCTTATTCCCCTAGGGCCTGGTCAGGTCGCCGAGGGCGAGGTGGAGGGCTTGTTGAAGGGGACGGGTGCAGCGCTGAACAGCGAGGCAACGCATATGTTGATGGTGTCAGACTCTAGGGCAGGTCTCTCCGGCATCCGATCCACTGCCCCTCGGTCGGGTCAATTTCGCGCCATCGAATACGACAATCTCATTCGTAACGCTACAATGCGGCTCCCGGGATTGCTAATCGTCAATCTCTGGACACCGGCTCACATTGGTACAGTCGGTAACGAACTCGCTGATACGGCCGCCAAAGCAGCCACATTGCTGCCCCCGTCCCCATCTGTCCCGGTCTCTCTCACCACTTGCAAGCGCCAAATCAACGTTGATATGCTGGATCGCTGGGGGGCTCAGTGGAAGGTGGCAAAAACAGGCAATGGCCTCCGCCAAATTGACAGTTCTCCACCCTCGGTTATCCTACGCTCACCTTACGTCTCCTCCTTGCCTCGCTCGGTCACATCCATCCTGGCACAGCTCCGCACCGACTTCTCCTCCCTCAATGCCGCACGTTTTCGATGCCGACTCATACCCTCCCCAGCCTGTGGCTCATGTGGTGCTTCCAGGGAAACACGCACTCACTTCCTACTGCACTGCCCCACCTGGGAGCACCTCCGTCCCCCACTTCAACTAGCTTCATATAGCGCCGGTATCCTCGGCGCTGTTGATGTTCGGTCTCTCATCGGCCACCCTAAACTCCTCAAGGCTGTCGCGAAGTTCGTTATCCAGACGGGTCGTTTCAGCTGAGTTATCCTAATATATATTTTCTTTTTCCCTTTTCCCTCACCTCCAATTTACACTGCGTTAAATTACATATAATACACCTCAGAACCTCATAAATTACGGAACGTACACTCTCCGCACTCATTTTCCTCCTCTTCAACTACACCTCTTACGCGGACTTCATACACTCAATTTCCCCGTATGCCCTCGACTTTTAGTATCTCCCTTTCATATCATTACATACAACCACTACAAGTACATTACACCACATACATCCCCTCCAGTCTAGTAGTCTTAGATTACTTAGCGTACTGCCGCGTAGCCAGTATGGCCAGGTACGGCATAGTCAGAACTTCAAATCAAATCAAATCAAATCGACCGTGGAACTATTCGGACGCTGGGAGTCGACCCCAGGCTTCCCGCTTCAAATTATGCATCGCGACAACAACTGAGAGCGGGCGTGCACCCTCCACCACATCAGAGACGATATATTTGTTACGATGTCCGTTGGCTGTGAGATTTTTAGAACAGGTGTTTAGACGCTGTGAAACATTATAACTGCATCGCTGAGTTGGCGGAAAGTCACTGATCGGTGAGAATGCCACCTCCGAGATTTAACCCACTGTGGACCAACAAGGCTCGTGAGCACAATGTATAATCCCAAGGAGTGCGGAGCGAAGTAGGGATGTAAAATGAATTAAAAAAGTGTTCGCACTGCGCCATTCGGACGCTGGCAGTTGAACCCAGGATGGATTGATATTCCCGCTTCAATGCGTGCTACAGAACCTGAAGGAAGAGCGGGCATGCACCCTCCACCACATCCGAGACAATATGTTTGTTACGATGTGCGTTGGCTGTGAGATTTTCAGAACAGGTGTTTAGACGCTGTCAAACATGATAACTGCATCGCTGAGTTGGCGAAAAGTCACTAATCTGTGAGAAAGCCACCTCCGAAATTTAACCCACTGTGGACCAAAAAGGCTCGTGAGCACAATGAATAATCCCAAGGAGTGCGGAGCGAAGTAGGGATGTAAAATGAATTAAAAAAGTGTTCGCACTGCGCCATTCGGACGCTGGGAGTCGAACCCAGGGCTCCCACGTCAAATTATGCAATAACGGAACACGATCAAGGACAGCGGGCGTGCACCGTGCACCACATTCGAGATATTATGCATGTTACGCGGTGGGATAGATATGGAATGTATCAGAGCAGATGCTAGCAAACAGTACAACTGAATCCCTGAGCGGATAGGCAATGCGACTGAACGGTGGGGAAAATCGTTGTGTTTGATTGATTGACAACTTGAACTCAGGCATGCATATGGAAACAGATATAGAGTACGGAGGCCTGAGGCAGGAGCTGGAATAAAACTCAGGCAGGAGCTGGAATAAAACTCAGACAGGAGCTGGAATAAAAACCAACAATTCCTTTGCTTTGTAAAACCAATAATCCCTTGATTTGTATTCATTCGGACGCTGGGCGTCGAACCCAGGATGGATTGATATCCCCGCTTCAAAGCGTGGTTCAAGACCTGAAGGAGGAGCGGGCGTGCACCGTGCACGACGTCCGAGATACACTTACTGGTATGATGTGGGTTGCGTTCTAGAGCTCAAAATTAAAGGACAAGCAGATTAATGCATACGATCTTTGAACGAAGGTATGCATACGATGTTTGAACGAAGGTATGCATACGATCTTTGAACGAAACTATGTAGTATGCAGACGATCTTCAAAACGAAGCTTCGTGTATAGATTATCCGGAGAGGCAGATTATCCGGAGAGGCAGACATCTCGGGCGGCCGAGCGGCCGTACGGAGATTGTTGTCGCCTATACAGTAGCCACGTGAGGAATCGGGAGTCTGTGGCATGTGCACACGGATCAGGATTCAGCGTGGGGATTAAGTATACTAATTGAATTGTACCAGCTGTCCCTGTCCGTCCCTGTGCTGGTAACGAAGTTGGCGAGAAATGAGCATTGATACATAGGCCAAGGAACCGTTTATCCCTACCGCATCCGCGCACGAGGATCCCCGCACAGGATGAGTCGGTAGGACTCTACGCTGATCCTTCAATTGGAGCTGCTGTATATATGTAGAACGCAGATCGATGCTGTGTTCAATGTTGATTTTCGCGAAAGTGATGAACAATTTAAATGGACTCTTCGAACCTCCTCGAATCTCGTCAAGATTTGAAGATCCTGGAATAGCGTGCGTGAGAAAATAAAGATAAATGGATAAGAAAATAAAGATAAATGGATGAATGGGTCAATGGATAAACGGCCGTTCGCGTGAATAACGGCCGTTCGTGGAGCAACGAGGAATCGGGTAGAAGCGGGTCGGATGTATGTGAGCAGACGGAATATGTCACGGTAGGTAGGTAGGTAGTATTACGGAATAACGGCACTCTGGGGAAGCGGGGGAAATGAATTCGGCAGGGGTGTTGGGGTAGAATACCGAAGAATACCGACCGGTATGGGAACATAAGTAGGGTGGATCGTGTGCACAGGCACACTGGTACCCACGTACCTGACAGTAGATGGAAGCCCAGATGACAGCGTAGATCGAAGCCTAGATTGCAATGGAGGAGATGTCGCACTGATATAAATGGACATGAGATAAGATTGATTGGAATGGAGCGGTTGACGCCGGGGGGCGCTTATGTGCGACGGGGATCAGTCTGCGGAGCCCACAGAGGATCAGGTGCACACTGGAGGCAGGCCCGAGGGTCCGTCGGGGAGCGTGGGTGCGGCGAGGCAAGGCGCTTTCAATAACGTGTGCGGCGTCATGCTGATATCGTGGCTCTTGTAGTAATATGTGGCGCGTTATCGATTCATAGATTGAGATAAAAGCGGAGTCGGACGAGTAGAGGAGGAGACGAGCTAGTGGGACGAGCAGACGAGCTGCAGAGCTGCGGGATCATCCGATGCAGCACGCACGAATCATGCCAGATAACACGCAAGACGACGGTCGTACCATCCGATGGACAGCGTACGAGCAACGCTGCGGACAGCCAGCGGAGATAAGACCGGAGTTTGGCGCGGTCGGTGCTCGGTTTCCGGGTACTTATCCAAGGACGATAGCTGCAGCCTGCCGGGGGGAGCATGTAACCAGTTCAAACACCATCCCGTTCAAGATAAAAGCAAGGGAAGGAGGAAAGTCGCTTGTGCGAGAAAGAAAAGAGAAAACCGCAGACGGAAGCAAGACGGAAAAGGCAAACGGAAGGAAGCCCCAAAGCGGCAACTGCATCCGCGGACCGGCGATCGCGTGTGAGGCACGTGGCGTCCCAGCCCCATAAAATTTTCGCCGCCACCGTCCTGCATCTCTTGCCTCCTTCCTCCATCCTACCATCTCATCTTTCTTTCTGTCCTGTCTGCTTCTCAGTACTCCTCTTTTTGCGGGCCACACGATAGTAATCGCGCTCCTACGAGAACGGATCTGAAGAAGCCTGAAGGGCTCGGCTGGCACTGAAGAAGCACCGGACTCACCGGAAGGAAAGCAGGCGATACAGGCGAGCGACGCCCACAACAGCCCACAACCGTACGCATCCTTCCTTCCTTCGTTCCAGCCTTCTTCATCCCCATCCCTCTTCCCCGCATTCACTTCGCGTACCCCCACAAAGATTCGTGGGCTCATTCATAACTCTTTGCCCTTGTAGCATTCAAACCCCAAATATCATAATCCGACTCAGAAGCAACTTGGGTCGACTACTATAGAATCACGAAGCCACGAAGCACCGAACGCGAACGCACCGGAAGCGACGCCCACAAACGTCGTGAGCATCCTGCCTTCTTTCCATCCGTCCTTCTTCATCCCCATCCCTCTTTTGAAGTTCCCCGCATTCACTTCGCGTACCCCACAAAGAATCTTACCTCGATCTCGTCTAGAGCTGCTTAGAACTCGGACTCGGATTCAAAAGAGCATTCGAAGAACAGCAACACCATGACGGAATACGACTTCTCCCCCGAAGCCTACAACCGCCACCTCGAAACCCAGGCACGCATCGCGCGTTGGACACACAGCACCCACCGCGTCCCGCAGGCCGATCCGTTCGCGCCGCCGACACCTGCGAATCCCGCTGTTTCCCTTCCCCATAATTCCTCACTTCCTCCAAATTCCACGCCGCACCGCCGCCGCACCCGCTCCTCCGACCGCTCCCACTCCCGCAAAACCTCCCCGCCACCGCCACTTCCCTTACACCAACCTCCAAAACGAGCCACACCCGTACGCTCCCAAACCGCCCCGCCCAAAGGCGATATCTACGGTGTCTATGGCGCTCCACAACCACCGCAATCGCAACCTTACTACTCCGCCGCACCCGCCGCATACGTATCCGCACCTGCGGGCGGTGGCGGGTACTTCACGCTCCCACCTCCTCCGCCGCCACCTCCGCCACAGCCACCACAGCACAGACGCTCCCGCTCGACCTCCCACGCACCCCGCCCCGCCGAACCGGCGCGGAGTCGCTCATATTCCGTCGCGCCTCCGCCGGCGCCGGGCCAACAACCCAAGGGGTATGTATTCGCGACGCAGCCGCAGTATGCCTATGCCCAGAACGCGTACGCACAGAATGCTTCCCAACCCCAACCGCAACCGCAATACGCGTACGCCCAGCAGCCACAGCAGCAGCCGGTGAGGAGTCCCGCTCGGGAGGTTCCGCTGTTGAAGCGGGTGTTTGGGTTCGGCGGAGGCGGAGGGGGGAAGAGTAGCGCGGGGGGTAGTAGGGAGGGGAGTCGGAGTAGAGAGAGTAGCAGAGAAGGAAGGGAGGGGGGGAGGCCGAGGAGGGGGGATTCGTATTGAGGTGAGAAGGCGTGTTTTCGTTCGATTTGGGCCGGGAGGAAATTGATCGTCCGAGTTTACAGGTGACAGGATGAAGATCGTTTGAAACAATTCTCAATGCGCGCCACCATGCGATATCCATCTATCCATCCCCTGCGTGTTTGTCTGTCTGAATTGGTGCGACTCCGACTTCTTGCATTACCCACTTCTTGCATTACCCATTTCCGAAAGCGAACCCCGCATCCTCATCATCATCTTGCGCGTTGCCCTCCTCTATCCCACACTGTACATATCCCTCCCACACTGTACATATCCCTCCCACACTGTACATATCCCTCCCACACTGTACATATCCCTCCCACACTGTACATATCCCTCCCACACTGTACATATCCCCGCAAGCCTACTTCCACGACTCGAGCTACCCCTTCGTATACATACAACCAACATCCTACACCACCCTACGTGTACATAGCCGTATACCACCCTACGTGTACATAGCCGTATAATGCAGCATACCTGTCTATATTCAGATGTTCTTGTCATTTCGTTGTTATTTGCGCATTTCGTTGTTATTTGTGCATCGATGTCTCGAGGCTGTATCCCGCTTCTCAAGCTTCTGTCGAGTCTCGATGAGTGGGGATTGTGGGATAGGATTGGGATCGGATATGCAGGTACAGATACTGAAATCCAACTCGGATGAGGTGCATGGTGCATACCCGCTCTTTGTAGAAAAATGGAAGCGGGAAGCCTGGGTTCGACTCCCAGCGTCCGAATGAGCTGTTGACTGTTGACTGTTTTTTCTTGTTCTATTGGGGAATTTTCCAGTGCCGTGCGACTCATTCAGCATTCCAAATTCTACCTCTGAAACTGAACTCATTAAGTAATTCCAGCTAGACAGAACGCCGATAACAGTTGCGATTACATAATACGGTTCACGTTTACATTGCCTGTAGCATTTCCCTCGCTTGTAGCATTTCCCTCGCTTGTAGCATTTTCGCAATGTAAATATTCATTTCTCGGTCCTATCCAGGTTCAAATACGTACTGAGACCTCGGACGTGGTGCACGGTGCACGCCCGCTCTTCGTAGGAACCGAAGGAGGACTGAAGCGGGAGGAAGTGGCCATGGGTTCGACTCCCAACATCCGAATTAGTCGGTGGCTGCATATGATTTTTTTCTTTTTGTGTTCTGCTGGGGAATTTCCGATTACTCTTCAGTACTGTATCCCTCTGACTTGTCTTGCCTCTGAAACTCATCTCATTAGTTCCAAAGTTGGTTACAATTCTATTTCAGCGTGCACAGTATCAAATTCATTTCAGCCGCAATAAAAAACTTAACCAGCTGCCACCACTGGCAGATAGCTGGGCCTTCCTGAACTTCTTCTCACACAAGGTTCCAACACAGACAGAGAATTCGGATGTCGTGCACGGCGCACAGCCGCTTCTTTGTGTTCCGCGAGTACACAGAAATTCATGTGGAGGTCACCTGGGTTCGACTCCCAGCGTCCGAATGCGCCTGAGCCCGGTATTCTTTTCAGAAAATTTTCCAGTGCCAGACAACTACTTCATCATTATTCTAAGCTATCTGGCCGCTTCCCAACGAGTTTGCAAATATGTCCAGACCGCTGAACGTAAAGCAGACAACAGTCGCAATTATGTTGCAATTATGATTGGCACTTTCCTCTGCATTATTCACACTTTCATCTGCATTCCCTTTGTATTGATCCCTGTTCTATTGAGGTTCAAATGCTCGGATGTGGTCCACGGCGTATGCCCGCTCTTTGCCGAGAGATGCGAATAGCGTAATTGAAGCGGGAGGAATCGGATTTGACTCCCAGCGTCGGAATGGCTTCGTAAGGGAATTTATTTCTTCGTACCGAATTTATTAGTGCAGGGAACTTTGGCAGTATTCCGAATCTTGCCTCTGAAACTGAAATCATTAGTAAATGCCGGCAAACAGAAAATCGATAACACTCGCAATTACGGTTCGTGTTTTTTCCTCGGCATGTATTTATTTCTCAGTCTTATCCCAATTCAAATACGTACGGAGAGCTCGGATGTAGTGCACGGCGCACACCCGCTCTTCGTAGAAATAGAATGACTGAAGCGGGAGGAAGTGGGTTCGACTCCCAGTGTCCGAATCAGTCCGCGGTATATCTTTTTTTTCTTTATTTTTTTCTTTCTTTCTTTATGCCCGAGAGTCTTCGAATTCTAGTCACTGGTCTCTTGCCGTATTATTAGTTGCTTTGCCTCTGAAACTCCTGGCAGCCTGGACATTGATAACGCTTTGAATGACAGTTACAACTTACGAGTCACAATTACGACTCACGAGTCACGAGTCACATTTTTGTCGATATTCGCATTCTGCATTTTTTTCTTGGTCCTATCCAGCTTCGAATAGTGGGTTCCAAGTCGGCTGTCGTGGACGGTGCACATCCGTTCTTTGTGAGAGATGTGAACAGCGCAATCGACGCAGGAGGAATCGGGTTCAACGATTTTCAGCGACCGACTAAAGACTTCTGCCACTGCCGTCTTTTTGGGAGCAGATGTTTGGCAGGGAGTACACAGTGTTTCTTCCTGCAAAACACGTTCCCGGGAATTGCCAATTGCTTCCTGAATTACGCAATTGCTGCTACAACTCCCGCGACCCACGCCCGACAGCCTCTGTAGCATAGTTTTACTACAATTCAACTTGAGTGAGTGCACAGTGCACACCCGCTCATAGGCTAGCAGGCATCCCGTCGAAAATTTGTTGGTTCTATGAATCTCTCCAGGTTCGCAGTGCTGGCCCGAGATGGCCTGAAGCCACACAAGGGTCGAATCCAGACCAAGAACTCGGATGTAGTGCATGGTGCACACTTGCATTCTGTTTGCTAATGAATATGTATCAGAAGGGACTTGAACTTGAACTTGAACTTGAACTTGAATTCTATATTAGCTGTACCTGGCCATGATGGCTAAGCGGCAGTACTCTAGGTAATCTAGGAACGGTAATCTAACATAACTATGCTGGGTTTTGGGAGGTTGTCGATTATATGTATCCGAGTGAAAATGGGAAGTAGAGTGAGGATGGGGAAACAATAAGTAGCCTTGAGTGATAACAAATATGTAGTTGGGACGGGGGTCACTGTAACATGTAGAGGATGAGGGATAACGATGGTTTTTGGGGCGTGAGGATAACCTGGGTTCGACTCCCAGCGTCCGAATGGATGGTGGGATAGTTATTCCTCCTTGCAAACGTTGCAAGCAAGGATCTTTTCATCTTCGGCCGTCACGTATCTCGTCAAGTTCAATCGCTAGCCTTGAGCTCTCCCCTTTGTCATTAATCTTTTCTCTCCTCTTTAGTTTTAGTTCAGCTTGCCTCAGTTTTATTTCAGCCGCAGAAAAATCAATCGCTGCCACCGCTGGCAGATGGCTGGGCTGTCCTGAATTTCTTCCACCACACAAGGGTCGAATACAAATGAAAACTCGGACGTCGTGCACGGCGCTCACCCTCTATTCGTAAATCTGCAGAAGGAAAGTTGAGGCGGGTGCCCTAGGTTCAACTCCCAGCGTCCGAATAAAATGAATCCCAAATTTTTCTTCTTCTGCTTTTTCTCCCAGTACCGAGAGTGCATGCGTTCACGGCCTGCACAATTGCCCTTCCTATGAACGCTGTTTATTTTAAACACATCACAAGTGTCAATGTGCAGAATCTCGATTCCATGCAGCGGCAGATTCAAGAGATTCGTGTGGTTACGGCTTCAATTTGGCCGTCCCTCGATGATCGGTCTGCCACATTTATTTGTTTTGTCTGAGAGTAGTTACCGGATCCTACTTCGGACGTCGTGCACGGCGCACAGCCGCTTCTTTGTGTTCGGCGAGTATGCAGAGATTTATGTGGCGCTCACCTGGGTTCGACTCCCAGCGTCCGAATGGGTTGCTTGCAGCTATTCTTTTTGGAACCCCCCTTGCAGGTGAGGGCCTCTTTCATCTGTGTTCTTCTCTTGTATTTCGTTCAGTTTAAAAACACTCTACCTAAGCCCTATTTCAGCCGAAGAAAAATTAGCCAGCTACCACTGCCAGCATCTGAATAGATTGTGAGAATCCCAGTTTTTTGGCAACCAATTTTCCAGTGCCATTCGCGACTTTCAGTATGCTGATTATCTCATCTGGAAATTCTTTGCCATTCCAGGCAAAGAGAACATAGATAGTAACGGGCGCAGTTACGATTTACACCTCCATCAGCTTTCCCTCTGCCCATTCATTTCTCCATCCTGTCGAGGTTCAAATATGTACCAAGACCTCGGATGTGGTGCACGGTGCACGCCCGCTGTTCATGAGCACGCATCGCCGGAGATTGAAGCGGGAGGAACTGGGTTCGACTCCCAACATCCGAATAGAGACGGTCAAATGTTGATTACCGTTTTGATTTCTTCGTTTTGTTCCTTGGGCGTCATTGACAGGATGAGTCCACACCACATTCGTCACTTCGTTACTTCGCTTAGCATTGCGGAAATTCGTGAGTTCGAGCTAGTTCCGCGGAAGTTCGTGAGTTTCAGGCTGCAGTCTGCGAAAGTGCGTGACTTCAGCTAAATCTCATGGTTGTTCGTCACTTCTTCTGTAAAACGTGAAAGCTCGTCACTGAGATAAGCACATGACCGCGTCGAGGTTCATCGTGAGGGTCTGGTAAGAAGGGCGCGCCTTGGCGCAGCACTGATGCGGATTGACGCGACACCGTTGCTGTAAACATTGATGTGGCATTGGCGAGCAGTCTGCTTTCATTCTGTATGGCTAGGAGATCCACGGATTAAATTGGGGGAGCACTGAATAGCGTCAATACATTGTCTGGGTACAAAAAAAAATCCCATGAGATAAATCACTCGTAAAACTCGAATATTTGGCTTAACTTCAGCACTTTCATATGATCACCTTTGGTTCATTATCTGACATAACCTATCGGAAATAGCGTACGGCTGCACATAACCCAATTCTCAGAGCCAGATAACACGTTTGTGACGGTTTGTCTGGTCCGAGTCAATGTGATGAAACCGTGGGATTTTGTAAGATGTGATCAAGACCTGTCGATAGAGTCATTTTATTGCGGCGCATGTACTGTTGGCTCTGAAACTTGGTAATGTGGATCCATGGTAGTAGGCTCTGCAAGAGACACGTTAACTGTCAGCAAGTCCCCCAAAGAAATTCAGACTGGGCTGAAGCTGTACTTCCAGGGTCACTGGTCTGCAACCATTCCCATCCTAGCATTTCCTGCCCTTGACACGATGTTTATGCAATTGTAAGAGTGTTTCAAACTTTTGCGAGCGAATTACGATGCAATAAGGAGAATCATGAGATCTACGCAAATGAAGTAAGTACTTTGAAGTACAAAGTCAGTCCATACACTAACTAACCACTATGTGCCGGATCCCTAAGACATGATATTCCACATCCGAGAAGACTTCATTCGATGGAGATATTGGAAATAATTTGAAGTGCAAAGCAAGTGTCTACTCACCCAGAATCACCGACTAAGGGCCCAGCAACGGCCCCAAGGACGACGGTTTCAACCAACTGGAAATGAGAAAGTTTGGTATTCTTATTTTTTTACCTTCTCGTTCGATAGGACTTATCCTTCGGATCCCAGTATTAAGTCGCCGTGTCAACCAGCCTTCCGGAAAATCTATTCGAAATGTTGAACCTCCGGTCGCATCTGCATCAAATATTCACCTAGAACCTCCTTATTCATCATATTGAATGGTGTCCAAATGTCATCCATGGATTCAACCAAAGTAAATTTCCTCAGAGAGGTTCAGTTCTTCCATGTCATCCATCGAAACACGTTGAGAGACGCAGTGAATGTTATGGTAACTGCGAGATCGGTTGAACCGTGGGAAGTATGTCATATGACTGAGAGATTTTTTTCACCCAGAACTCGCCCGTCTCATTCGTGCCCAATGTGCATGTGATCACGGAGTTCGCGTTGGATCTGAATCCATTGTAGTTAAATTTGTACGGTAGTGAAAGGAATGTATCGGAGAATATTAGCAAGATAAGGTATCTATTCGACTCCGATAACATTCATGCCAGCCCTGCGAGCCCCCAACCTCCAAGGGGCCCGAGCACCAGGCGCTTGGGAGGTGCATCCGACTACGAAGATGCTGAGCGAGAGCGTTTTCGAGTCGGCCTTGTGGAGTGTGTTGAACCTGCCAAAGTCTCAGCGCGTCAATTGATATGTCAGGATGTGTTCGCACCTTGTATCCCCAACATCATCGCTAGGAATAGTCCCAGGTGCATTTACATGAATTAAGCCTTGATTTCAGAAGAATTTTTTGGGACACAAAGAACTCAAACCTTGAGCCGTAGAGCATTGAGGAGGAGACGCTCCGGTAGGGTCTATATCCATGTGAGCAAGGTATCTCTCAATAAAAACGCGACTGTATCGCACCGGATTCGGTCGACTGACTCTTACGTGGTCGAGAGGCGCGGACACGCCCGGAGGAGTTGGACTACATAAATATTGTTAGTAACCCGAAACACATTATCATTGAACCAAACATTTCGCTCCGCCCGTACCTGCTTGAGGTGAGGCTGGGCATCTGTAACGGCGTTCTCAGAAGCTCGACGGTCTTGTTTAAGAAGCCATTTGTGCATCTCCTTATGCTCCCACCAGCCTATCGAAGTTCAGTCCGATGCCAATGATAAAAGACTCACAATGAACACAATGCCATACCATTCGGATCAGGCCGTTTTCGAGTCCACAGCTCGAATTGTTGGACGTCCTCAGAAAAAGTGATGTAGTCCATGACAGGCGGCGGGGACACTACTGTGACGCACACGCGAAATCGCTGGGATGTGTGGTGGTAAGAAGTGATCCCGGTGACGAAACTAAGATCAAACACTTCCCCCGCGGACAGAAGTGACGAGCTTTCACGAAGAATGATCTCAAGTGACGAGCTTTCTCCGAGACTCGTCGGAATGACGAACTTCCACAATAACCCATCAAAGCGACGAACTTTCCCATTCTTAAGCGAAGTAACGAAGTGACGAAGGTGAGGTATACTCTGACAGGATCTCTAACGTCAGCTCTTATCCAGGTTCACAAACTAGATTTCACTTTGGATGTTGTGCTGGGCCACCCCTGCTCTCGGCAATGCTGCAACGATCCGATTTGAGGCGGCTGCCCTGAGTTCGATTCTCCGAGTTAGCGTCCAAAGAATCGAGTACTAGTCGGTACGAGTTTTTTCATTATTTTGGCATAGCGGCGGTCTGTCGTTCAACACCGTGATACTTCCGTAGCTCAACATGTTTTCAAATCCAGATTTATCACCGACGAGTCGGAGCCGAGACCCATTGGAAATCTAATTCGCAAGGCATGGGCGGTACACGCCCGCTCTCCGTCTTCTGTTTCCTAGGCCGTTACAGCGGCACTCCAACAATTCTTTCATGTGAGATTCACCTTTCCGACGGGTCTTCACTAGCACTTTCAGCATCCGGTTTTATTCCGGTGTTCTCGCACCTTTCATTCGGTTCTGTTCAAGTTCTGTTTCTGGGCAATCAGGCGCTTCGTCCGACAGTAAATTATCACATCTGCAGAACATCTGCACCGGTATGAATCTGACATTCATCATTTTGTAGTCCCGCACCTGCCAACGACCTGCCAATGTCCGACGTCCATTCATGAAGATCATCTAGCATACCAACAATCAATCTGACGCAATTACGCGGCCAGTCCTTATAAGCGCTGCATGAGCCTCCTTGACCGGCTCCCAGCCTCTCCCAGCCACCTTCTCCAATGTCTGACACTGTTCAAGAGAGTCCGAAACCAGGCTCGTTCTCTGTTCTACCAAACGTGAGTCAACCAACATTCTTCGCATAAACCGGCTGGACAATCTGTATAGTCAGCCCGAGATGAACTAGGACAAGAAATGGCTGAGGGGGCAACAATCTGGCAAGCATACACCAAGGCAGCTGATGCACACGACGAACAACTACTTCGGCAGTGGAATCAAAGTCTCGATACCATGCTTATTGTTGTGAGAACTTGATATTTAACCTGCTCACCAATGATTCCTGACATAACTCTGGCAGGCCACTTTGTTCTCGGCAGTGGTCACCGCCTTTGTTATCGAGACTTTACAGGATCTAGGGCCCAGTGCGCAAGATCTAACCAATGATTTGCTCCTGGGCGTTATCCATGCCATCAACAATCCTCAGTCAAACACATCCCAGCCAAATGTGAAACCGGTGGAATTTGTTGCCTCTCCAAATAATGTGTTGGTCAATGGGTTATGGTTCACTTCATTGGCCTGCGCCCTCGGCGATGCTGCGATAGCTATGCTTATAAAGCAGTGGTTAAATGCATATTCTGCTGGGCTTCCTGCATCACACCAATTACGCTCGCGCATGAGACAGCACAGGTTCAATGCTCTTATCAGGTGGAAAACACCCGAGATCATCGGCTTCTTGCCATTTGCATTGTCTGTCTGTGTCATGTTGTTCCTCGCAGGGCTTTCGATCTTGCTCTTTTCGCTCAACAACACGATTGCAATTGCTACAACCACATGCATAGGCATTGTGTTTACTTTTCATGTGGCAAGCCTCCTACTTCCGGGACTGTGCAACTCTCCATGGAAAACTGCTGTTTCACCATTAATTTATCAGAGTCTATTTCCTCTGCGTAAAATGGTCAATAGCTCAGGTGTCCATAAAGCCTCGAAACAAATTTCCAATCTCTGGAAAGGAATGTTCAACGTCGGGAAACAGTTAACATTCAACAAAATCTTGTCAATGCTGGGCAATATTGGCGTGCAATTCACTACAACAGCAGTCACAATTGTTTTGTGCCCTGTTACAATGTTGCTTTGGCTAGGAGAGTGGATTTGGTCCTCAGTACCACGATTCCTTCAACAGGTGCTTTACTATCTCTTTTCGCCACTGATTTTGCCCCTTGCCTTGTTCGTTATAGTTGCTGGATATGTCAAAACGACATATGCGTACTATTCTCTGAGATATCGGCTGGTTTATCCCCCATATCTTCCTTCTCCGGAGTTTGCATTCATCAAGCATCAATGGTTTCTTTTGAAAAAGGCTTTGAAATTGAACTGGTTTAAAAACAAGCATTCTTTGGCATGGAAACCCCTGTCGGAGCATGCAGACGAGATCAAATTTGTCAGTGAACCAAGGTCTTTCCATTGGCTTGATGGGCAAGCTATTGTCTGGATGGTATCGACATCCACAGACAAATCACTGACACAGCAAAGTATTCAGTCTTTAGCTGGGCTGTCAGCAGATTTTGAACATATTCACATTCTTCACCGACTGCTCCATCCAGTACAAATGAGCTTAATGTCTTGCCTAAAAGCAGAACATTTGCAATATGATGTGATTGAGCTCTATGCACGGGCTTTATGGCACATTGAGGCCAACCTTGCCATGAGAACAGGGGAACATGAGAGAGGTTCTGAAACAGCTGATCTTGTCCACTCACAAGTCAAGATGGTGGAGCGCAGCTTACAGAAAAATCCCCAAGCTTTCGTTGCATGCATTTGTGCTTGTAGATCCCTTAATGAAATCACGAATCTGCTACAAAGTATCTGTGATGGAACCAGTGGCGACCATGGATGCACTCTGTTCCACACAAGAATGATGGTTGAAACTTTGGCTCAAGAGATATCAAGAAGGAAGAGAACCGATATAAGCATGTGGACCACAGCACGCTCGGAAACTGCGTTGGACACCGAAGTGGTACCGCTCCTTGTTCAACTCTTAAGCTTCAAGACCACGTTGCCAGTCACTGTCCAATACAATTATCTGCCCACCTTGCCAGATGAGCTGGCAATTTCGATTGGAGAAACACTGAATGTGCTGCAAGAATATGCTGATGGGTGGTTGCTTTGTCAGAATAACCAGGGAGAGAAGGGCATGGTTCCCGGGAGATGTCTGGGGAGAGTGCCAAATCATGCATTAAACACTTCAGTTGCAGTCGCATTAGCAATCTTCACTCAAGCAGCACCAGAAATTGATATTCTCAAGTATGCCAATGAAACTCTGCGAGCTCGTGACTTTTACTACCTTTTGTGTGCATCATTGTCAATGATTTTGAGATTTCCGGAACACTTCAAATGTCAGGATCTGATTGACACGATTTGTGACAAACTTGTGGTAGCTAGTATCGGCCTACTCTCTGACCCCGCACGCGACGACAGACACTATCATATCACGCTTGCAGAAATATTCAAATTCGCATTTTCTGCCCAACGTCCACCTAATCATGACTTGCTGATTGCGTTGTCGAGAATGGACCCCCGAGTGTACCTCCATCTCGAGCCAGGGTCAATACCTGACCCAACAAGATATTTTGTTCAAAGCACGCCAATGGAAGTACAAATAGCAGTTAGTATCTGTCTTGAGGATTTGAAGGCTCCGACCCAGCATCTGGTTGGAACTTGGGGTTTACAAGATCACGATTCAGACCTTATTAAATCCGTGGTGTCATCGAATATCTCGTCGGAGGTTAGGTCACAGGCATTCAAACTATTACTCAAGAAGGCCCATCAATCTCAGGTTGAGAACAATCAACATCAGTGGAAAAAATTGAGGGTTCAGGGATTCCTAAATGCTGCTCAGGTGTTCTTCAGTTCCGTTGGCTCCATCACTCCCTCCGAACTGGAGGAGTGGATGGACACTCTTGAAATACTCTGTCACAGTGAGGGAAAAGCACTGCACCAGAGTGGTGCGATGAAAGCATTCATCATCTGGGCGTATCAGGACTGGCGAGGTAGACCAATGATGGCCATGGGCAATAGCCTCCGCGACCTGAATAAAATGGCAGAATCCATTTCGCTCAGTGTTGAAGATATAAATGACACGTCGTGGTTCTCAAGTAATCAGATGTCCAAATTGTTCAAAGCCAGAATGTAACATTTTCGTGGAGGTTACATGAATGTTGAATACTGCTTGAATTTTTACCAACGCTCGAGTGACAGTTTGAAATCATTACCATGTAACTGACTGATGTGAAGAAAGAAAATCCAATACCATGCAGCGTGATGAGTCGTTAGATCTCTGCGATAAAACGATGTGTCGCACTAAATCCAATTTACCTTGGGCGATGTCCTGCTAATATGTGCAGGATTAAAGAACCCGCTTTGTCTGAACCATCATCCCCATCGCCATCATAAGGAGATGTCTTGACACATACTTGAAATCAGAGAAGGTAATGAGCCGAGTCATATGGCAAGACTCGGGTACTGATCATGCAAGCCAAGACTATGAAGCCTCTCCGACGGCTAAATTGACCGTATGGCGTGTGGGAAAGGAAGGGTAACCATCAAATACAGAGTTCAACATCTAAGTTAGCTGCCCGAGCGCAGTGTTTTTATTATTATTAAGCTCCTGTCCCTGCCAAGCCTTCACGTAGCTTATTATCGTAGGTATTGTGGGTTTTAAATAAAATGACGTTGGGATATCCTTCCTTGACCTTACTAATCCTGCGGTTGTAAAAAGAAATTGGAGAGACAAGATCTGAGGCACCGCCACTGGCTTACTCAACATCAGGCCGTTCTGGACGGTTCAGAGGTACTTTCCTCCTCTTGGACGCCCACATTCGCCGACTCGTAGAGCAGACCCAACATAATAAAGTCAATGGTACTTCTCATCTGACCTGCCACTCCAGTCTCCGAGTCGCCACAAACAGAATAAGTAGTAGCCTGCAACGGCTCAAATGCTGGACATTATACAGTCCTTCACACCGAATCCCGAGGACTTCCTATCCCAAGGATAAACAATTTCGGCCTGTATCATCTGTCAGCTACGTTTCTGCTGTGCAATGGTAGTCAAAGGGACCCGGGTGAAGTTATATCATTCGAGCAATGTCAACCATCACGGCAGGTGGTAGCTGGAGCTGGATTACATACGGCTCGACGCGAACTTATGCAACATCTTCGAATTTCGACGAGCAGTTCGGTGATTGTATTGGTCCGACGTGAAACACGGTAGGAGGCTCTCGCACGTATAAAACCCTGAGCCCTTCCGCTTCATCTCAGCGCTACAAGTAATTCTCGGCACTTCACTCATTTTTGACATGCTTCTCTGTATCCACAATACCCTGCCCATCCTCCTGCTCTTCTCGTGTGCCAAAGGCAAGTGCTGTTCGATTCAACCTTCAGTGGTTTGACTTATCTGAGGGTTGATTTTTCCTACAGTCTCTGGTCAGACACTCTACACACCCGCTTTCGATGCCAAGCTCCCTTTCGGCGCCTCCTTCCCAGAGCCTGTTACTCGTACCGTTTCGGCAGCCGGCGTCGGTACCGACGGCTGGACAACCTACGTTGAGATCGGAAAACTCCCAAGCGCAACGGTCGTTATAGGCACATCCACGCCCACACAGTTTGGCTACACTGGTTCGTACGCGTGTTAATAACCTTCAGTAAACTGATGGTTCATCTGTGCTCCATTACCCATTGCAGCTACATTTGAGGCCGATGCATCTGGCGTGCGCCGGGTTATCCCGCAGGCGCCCGGGGTGCCCGGGACCGCGAGCGCGGTCGAATCATGCGCATTTGGCGGAGATGGACGGGCAGCTTGCGTGGCGGACCTCGTCCAAGGCGGAAACACGCTCGCTTTAACACTCTCGGGAAGTGCGGTTCCGTACTACACTCTTTCCCCAGGGGGAAACGGTGCGGGTGCAGGTGCAGGGAGCGGCGGCGGTTCTGCTGCTGGTTCGACTTCGGCAAACACGGATGGTGCCGGTTCTTCAAAGCCTTCGGGTGCCGGTTTGAACATCGCATGTGGAGGCGTATTCCTGACGTCTATCATGGGATTGGTAGTTGGATCCCTGCTCGCACTCGTTTAAACAGTGACTCGACACTGGTTACTTCATTTCATCCCTCCCTACAATTTAGTTAGCGTTGGCATCATTCTACTAGTAGATGGATTCTTGAATCTCATTGCGGCATCCGGAGCGTTTACAGTTTGAAGTCTGAATGAGCGCTGCGTATATGTTACCGGGCCGATCGTGATAAGGTGCCATTGTAGCACAGGTTGACGAAAGAGCTAGCGCATGGGCGACGTTCTCACTGAGAGGTATCTGAAAATTGAAGATCCGGAAGATTAGTTCGTCGCAAATAATTAAACATAAGATGGTACAGGATAGACTCGCCGAAGGTACTTTTAGGCATCCTTCACGTACAAGTTCAGATCCGCCTTCTTGACCAACATCTCCACAATCTCCACAGCGCGCTTGAACTTCGCCTTGTCCTCCTCGCTCGCCTTCACGCTACTGTTCCCACCGCCGCATCCCTGCGGGCCGCCGTTGTGCCACTCGAAGTCATCGCTCCTCCATTCGATGCTGGTGTCCACCCCGTAGATATCTTGGCTGCCTTTCGGGTTCTCGGTGGGGATGCTCTTCAGGATGGTGTGCAGCTCGTCGACGAGCGAATCTGCCTCCTGCTTCTTCCCTTCGGTGAGCGACTGGGGGCCCAAGTTGTCTTGCAGCGAAGGCGTCCCATCCGGTCGCACGGCGGCAGTTATCGACAGCCTGGATGCATCGGGAGATGGCGAAACGCTGTACACGGCATTCGGAGTGGGAGGCGCGAAGCCGCCGGTTATGCCTGCCAGAACAAGAGAGTTAAATAGAACCAGCGGATGAGGAAAAGAACAACGCACCGTGCTGAAGCCTGAGGAGATATTCGGCGGGAGGCATGGTGTGGTACAAGAACAAGATAGCGTCACCCAACGGAGATCGTCGCCATCGTCGCGATCGGGCTCGATCGGGTCAAGATCGGGTCCAGTTGGAACGCTCGGAACTAACCGGGCCGCCCGCGCTTCAGCATGGGGGCCGGAGGCAAGGACTGCCCAAGAAACTGAGCGAAATAAAACCAAATTGGTGCAAGAAATATGATTGTATTGCTGTCGTATTTAGACGCTGGGCGTGGAATTCAGGCCTCTCGCTTTACAGCTCTTTGCAGAACTTAGGGCGCGACCGGTTTTTCCCCCGTTTGGGCCGGTTTTGATCCCCGCAGAATGCAACACTCGCCCTGGCCTGGGTTCTGGCCCGTTTCCCTCGAAAATAGGCTGGTCGTATGCGCATCTAAAGGGAGCATACGACTGCCTCCGAGGAATTTTCACGCGAGAATTTAGGGACATTCGTAGCGCAAAAAACCTGTAAAATTGATCAAATATCAGATGTTCTGACACTGTAACACTTGCCCTGTCTTCAATTCCGGCCCGTTTCACTTGAAAATAGGCTCCGTCAATCCGCTTGCCAAGGCTGCATAGGACTGTGCGTTCAGGCCTTCCACACACAGGATAGGGCGAGTCGACATGGTTGGGTTTTCTGTGTTTGGTCTGGTGTTTTCAGTATCTGCACTGGAACGCTTGCCCTGTGGGCAATTCGTAACGGTTTCCTCTGAAAAATGGTTTAAACGACTCGCACGTTGATTCTGCATCGGACAGCATCTTTGGAATGTTGATGGATGTCGAAAGACCGGCGCTCCCGCAGTGAGGTCCGAGAATGGCTTGATAATGGCGGCTCAGGATCGTAAACTGAGCTAGTACGATCCTGGGAGTCACTTGAGCCAATTCGGCTGCATTCGCCAGCGTCTGGGCTTCCCTTTTGACCATTTAAACATCGAGTAGCTGCGCAGCGAGTGGCTCAGAGCCAAGAGGTGGGAAAGTGACGGGTGTGACGGGTGTGACATACAGTGACTGACACCAGTGAGGGCGTCGCGCACAGCGAATAGAGGCGTTCCGCGGAGTTTTTTTATGGCCAGGGGGTTGTCTCTACCCCACAGCGTGTGCCTGTGGCAGGACAGACCTCTGAGTGGACCAGAAACATAAGGGGAGGTGTATTGATTATAATATATATACTCTTTTCAAAAGGCTAGGGATCGCCACCGTACCGTATACGGTTACGGCCGTAAGAATACGGGTGCTTTACGGCGCCATTCTGACCCCCACCGTACCGTATACGGTACGGTCCGTAGGCCGTATGTTTACGGTATACGGTTCGTTGAAAATCCATTGTGGCAAGGGTAGTGTTCTTCCAAACTCTGAAATACATTATTTCTTATCCATCTTTATACATCTGAATGATTCAGTAGCTCCCGCGACGCGTCAATTCAGAGTTACAAAAACAACCGTACCGTACCGTAACCGTATGAGGTCGTCCAGAGGCTATACGGTACGGTTACGGCAACCGTATAGGCCGTAACCGTAACCGTATTATACGGCTACGGTGGCGATCCCTACAAAAGGCTGTCTAGAAAGTGTCCCAACGGCCTGGGAAAAGATACCAGAGACGCAGTCTCATGTCAAATAGGGGCGTCAATCGTTTGCACCAATTTTCAGGGGAAACGGTTTCGAAATGCCGACAGGGCAAGTGTTACACTGCGGACACTCGAAATACGGAAGCAAACATCAAAAACCCACAATGTAGACTCGCCAAATAATGTATGTGAGAGGTCCTAAGAGACAGTCCGATCCAGGGTTAGCGTGCCAATGCATCGAGCCTATTTCCAGAGGAATCGGGCACGAACCCGCGACAGGGTAACAGTTATGCTGTGAGAAGCGATAATAATTGATCAAAATTTGAAGTATTCTGCACTACGCATGTTGCAAAAGCCGTATGTTACAATTCCTAGGAGACAGTCGTATGCTCCGCTCAAATGCGCATACGACCAGCCTATTTCTGAGGGAAACGGGCCAGAACCCAGGCCAGGGCGAGCGTTGCATTCCGCGGGGATCAAAACCGGCCCAAAACGGAAAAAAAAAACCGGTCGCGCCCTAAGTTCTGCAAAGAGCTGTAATGGAATTGACATTATTTCAGAGCAGCTGCGGGCGTGCACCCAACGTGCACCGCGCACCACGTCCGATATAATGTCACTGTTCTGCGGTTAATAAGTAATCGACTTTTCGGTCGACCGGTAGCCTCTGGTAGCGCTGGACAATGAATGAATGTTCAGCATGCATGCGATTGGGTGAGAATGGGAACCAGGAAATTAAACGGGATTGTGCAGGATTGCGTGAACCGGAGATCTGTACATTGAAGTCAGAATTACATTTGCAGCAGTGAACTCTCACAGAGCGAAGATGGCCAAAAATTTTAAGTTGAGACGTACTCGGACGCTGGGAGTTGAGCCCAGGCGACGTGCTTGACTACTTGAAGATTCGTCAGCTAAGAACGGCAGGGGTGCACCGTGCACGACGTCCGAGATATCTATACCCCTTTTCTGTCAGCTGAGTGAGCTATCTTTGGAGAGAGCAGCCGTCCCACAAGCCAATGTCCACTTCAAGGGGTGGTTTCGAAGTACTCTGATGAACTGAGTGCGAGATTTATGTCAAAGAGATTGAGCAAGGAAGACATACACATCTAAAAGCAAAAAGGCATCCAGGAAACAGCTTCGATTTAACTCGGTGCTGGAATGGAAGAAAAGGGCATATCCATGAATATGGCGCATCCGGACGCTGGGAGTCGAACCCAGATCACCTGCTGGAGCCCATATGATCAGCCAATGAAGGGCAGGTGTGCGCCGTGCACAACATCCGAGGTATCTGTACTGGTCTTATATAGACTGAGTGAGCAAGGGTAGCCGTACCGCAAGCCAATCTCCACTTCGGTGCCACCAGGGCTGATTTCCAGTTCGAAGCATCGTTCAAAATATCGTTCATAGTCTCCTGAACTTGGTGCCTGGGTTGTGTTGAAAGTTTTGAGGGAGGAAGACGTACAAGTGGAAGATAAAGACAGAATCTACTCGTTTTAATTGATCCTGGAAGAAAGAAAAAGTGAGCGGATTCGCAAATGGTACATTCGGAAGTCTGGAGTCGAACCCAGACCTCCCACCTAAATATTCGCTCTCCGACGATCGATAAGCAAGGGGCGTACACCACACACCACGTCTGAGATACCAGTGGCGGTTTCCCGTGGGTAGGGCCGCGAATTCAAAGGCACGATGTTGGTGACAGGCATTGTAGCATTGGGTTAAAAGGAGATCGAACGGGACGATATCTCGGCCAAAATAATGAAGTCCGCTCTGAGCTGAATCATCGACTCGAGGTACATATTTCCTTGTTAGCAGAGGAATGACCAAAAGATGAGCGTTTCGTCCTCATTCGCAGGCTGGGAGTCGAACCCACCACTTTTTTGGGTCCCTAGTCGTGGGCTGCGAAGTGTGTGTACGTACGTTCAGCATCTGTATGTGTGTGCGCTGGAGATACTTAGAAATAATGAAATTGTGAAAGATTCAACTCGCACCTGTGTAAATTGATGAACGGGGATTGTTCAACTTTCAACACCGGAAGACTGGTGATGCCAACACTTACGAACGGAAGTCGGCCAAAAAGAGTTTGTAAACCATATACTCGGGCGCTGGGAGTCACGAAGGAACGCAATCAAACGAGGGATTGCGTCAAACAAAATTCCAGACATTGAACGATGGCACAGTTGCACCCCTGAAACACTCCCCGAGGGATCCGAGAGATATCCAAAAAGATCTTCCGAATCGCTCCACTCGGGCGCTGGGAGTCGAACCCAGATGTTCGACTTCGGTCCTCCTTGTCGCTGTAAGGATGAACTGGTGGGCGCCGCGCTCGAGGTAATGTATCTCGTTTGCAGTGCGCTAGGTACCTCATTCTGCCTGATCTCGACGCCTTGAAGTGATCTCGGTCGGGAGAAGATTGAGACGCAGATGCGTCATTGATTTATGGAGACCCCGACCTGCGCCAGAATTAGCTTACGGGGAGTCTGAGAAAGTTCGAAAAAAGAAAGAAAAAAACCTCTGGCAAATCTATGAATTCGGACGCTGGGAGTTGAACCCAGGATTTCCCGCTTAAACATCCAGTCTCTCTTCTTGATGAGTGGGCGTGCACCGCGCACCACGTCCGATGCAACAATACCCGTTCACGATGGGACAAGTGCCAGTGTTTTCGTGATCCTGTTCGTGTGCTGCAGATGTAGAGGAGCTATTACAGTAATTTTCTTTTTTTTTCAAAAACTTCCACAGAAACAATAATGGGACTGGACTCAAATCGCAATGTATCAGTGAACTGTGAACATTAGTTGTGATGTTGAAACTCGCCTTGATCAGGGAACACGGACAAAAACGTTTTCTTATCGGCCCACTCGGGCGCTGGGAGTCGAACCCACTGGCTTCGGTCTGCCTGCCACTTCCAAGGAAAGAGGAGCTGGCGTGCGCCGCGCGCTGCGCTCGGGATATTGTCTGTGTTTTGCAATGGAATCCTGAATGAGTTACCGATTTCGAGCAACGTAGGATTGGCCACGCTTCTAAAGAGGATCAAATTCAACTGAGAACTGTCGGACAACCTGTGGAACTAAAAATCATCTGGAAGCATCAGGCAAGGGGTACCCGAGAAAAGGAGCGAAAAAAAGAGAGAGAGAAATACCTAAAAACGTTCACGATGAACATGGAAATTCGGACGCTGGGAGTCGAACCCAGGATTTCCCGCTTTGATGTTCATGCAAGACCCAAAAGCAGCGGACGTACACCGCGCACCACATCCGAGATACCTGGCTGTTTCGAGGGTGAGAGATCCGTGTAGCACGATAGAGCAAGGTCGATGCTTTTGGAGGTTTGAGTGATATTTTGATGCGCATGCAGGCATGGTAAAAAACGCACGGGTGGATTGGGTTTGGAAAGGCTGGTCCCGGCTGTTGTGTATGAGGGAAGTTGAAGTAAGCTGAACGAACTCATAGCTCCGCGTTCAATTAACATCTGATCTCCAAGAAGAACTTCAAGCGTTTTGAAAGTTGAAACGGAGAGTTGAAAAACAGACTCGCTCGCATGGACCCTCCGGTTAGCGTACTTAGAAGGCGAGCGCTACAGGCATGGAAGTGGAATGGAAGAAGATAAACGGAGTTGAGTGGGCGAGTTCGGAATACTCTGTTTTGGCCTTGGCATCCTTCCATAGAGAGCTCAACCGGGCAACCTGTAGATTCTAGAAACGGACCAATCAACAACGAAGAAAAAATCCAATCGCTGGTGCCATTCGGACGCTGGGAGTCGAACCCAGGCCTCCCGCTCGAAAGCACATGGGATCTCTTCCATAAGGCGCAGGTGTGCGCCACACACCACGTCCGAGATAATGTCTTCGGTTTGCAGTAGAATGAGTCAGTGATTTGGAGCAACGTAGTCTCGGCCATGCAGACTCAACCGATTGCAATGTCAATGTGAACACTGGCCGGAGGGAACGGAGGACTGAAAAGTTCGGGTAACTGGGGCGCCGGGAGCCAAATTTGAACCCGGGTTCAAATTCGGTCTCCATTGATTCGCCAATGCGCTCTGAATCTTGCAGGTGGCCGAGGGAGGGAATTCTGGTTGTAAGTCGTTTCGATACCACGGCGCAGGTGCCAGGAGCAATATCGAGAGGATTGAACTGAGAGGAAGTCAGATCTGTCTGTACCGAACAAGTCGGCATAACAAAAAAAATGCTCTTCGCAAACAGCACTGATTCGGACGCTGGGAGTCGAACCCAGATATCCCGCTGAATAAATCATATAACCCGGTCAGGAGCAGCAGGTGTGCACCGCGCACCACGTCCGAGATATCTATACTGTTTTGTAGCGCAATAATATGGTGTCGCGCTGCCTGAAGTCGTCGATGTCGTCGGGACTGAAAAGATCGCACCACACTGGCTGAGATCATTTGACTCGCCGGTGTACGGCAACTTCCGCTTGCTTGATTGAGCGAGGCCTTACTTGAGTTTAGCGTGCAGTTCGTGCCTCACAGCGCCTTGACTCAAGTGGCAACCTGGTCAACGAAAAAGGAAGAACAAAAACAGTGTTTGCACATTCGGATGCTGGGAGTCGAACCCAGGGATCCCGCTTGATCATATGGACAAATACACACGCAGCGGATGTGCACCACGCACCACGTCCGATATATTGAGGATGTTCTGCGGTGGGGTAAGTAACCGACTTTTGGGCTCCTGGCCAAAGCTACTGGACGTTCAGCATGTGGGAGTGTGAGATAAAAAAGTGAGGACTGGAATGAATTCAAAGTGCACCTGTGTGAATATCTGAACAGAGACTTCTGAACTTGTTCTGAACCTCGCCGCAGAGAAGACGGACACAAAACCTTCATCGTCACGAACTACACGAGCGCTGGGAATCGAACCCAGGCATCGATCGCGCTGCGGTCTGATATCTTGCCGCTTTGAGGACCACAGGCTGCGCGGCGCTTGATGTAATGTCTCTGATGTGCAGTGGGTGGAGTGAACGATTTCGAGATGCTCCGGTGGTCCATTCTCGACGATTGAACCGAGGACTGCCTCAGAACATGTCGGAAAACCTAGACAACAAAACTAGTTGGAGGGAAGTGAGCTACAAAGAAAACAAGATAGCTGAAAGTAGAAATACCTGCGAGGCTCTGGTGAATTCGGATGCTGGGAGTCGAACCCAGGCTTCCCGCTTGATGGATTTACAAGTATAAAAGCAGCGAGTGTGCACCGCGCACCACGTCCGAGATATCTATACTGGTTTGCAGTGGAATGAATGAATGGGTGATTTCGAGATGGCGTGGCACCGGCGTCTGTGAAGAGAAGACAGTGTTGGCGTGTACAGAACCGGTCGACGAAGAAGGGAAAGAGTTAGACCTGGTCAACGAAAAAGGAAGAAAAAAAGCGTAAGGCTTTTGCACATTCGGATGCTGGGAGTCGAACCCAGGTCTCCCGCTTGACAGTGTTTCAATACATACACAAGCAGCAGAAGTGCCCCGTGCACCACGTCCGATATACATTCCTGTTTCGGAGCTCAGATATGTATGCAGCGCAAAAGAGAGAGCATGGGGGATGCCTTTCGAGTTTAGTTGAGTTGGAGTGATGATTTGATGCGCATGCAAATATGGCAAAAAAACGCACAAACGCGCAGGTGAATGGAGTCGGGGATGTGTAAGGGCTGGCGTCGGCTGTTGTGTGTGTGGGAAGTTGAAAGAACCTCGTCGCTGCGAGGTTCGAGTAAGATCTGAGATCCGAGAAAAGACAAACGTTTAGGTTTTTGAAAGCTGAAACGGACAGTGGAAAAGTAGATTCGCTTGCATGGACGCTGGATCCGGCTTGCGTCAAAGACCAGCTCTACAGCCACGCAAGCGGAATGGGGGAGAAGAAATCGACGGAGGACCAGAGGCTGGCAGCGTCGCACATGGTGGCCGGAAGCAAACCCACCCGGGTTCTCCCGGCTCCGCCAAGACTGTAGTTAAAACATTGCATCATGTGCCGTCGGCCCGTTGTCTTGTTGCGGTCTCCACGCTGCGCCCACAGCAGCCTCTTCCCATCTCTCTCTCCAGCCCACCCGGTCGTGGGCTCCAACTCTTCACGGCGCCAGCTATGCTGGGTGCAACCTCTATTTATCGAACCCAGGCCTCCCGCTCAAGAGCATTGGGAGAATATTTATAAGGCGCGGGCGCGCACCGTGCACCATGTCCGAGATAATACGGCTGTTCTGCGGTGGGGTAAGTACCCGACCTTTCCCACTCGTCGGCTGCGAAGTAAATGTCGACATTCAGGGTGCGGATGAGGTGGAAAAATAGGACTGGAATGGATTATCACGACGGACTGCGGGATTCTGTCAGTTCTGAACATTCAGAGGAAACAGGATCGTGATGTTAGACGCGCCCCAGAGAAGACGGACTAAAAGATCTTGAAGTTTCGGGTCGAACAACTCCGCGGGAAATTCCGAACACTGGTCTAGAGTTTGAGACCGACAGAAGTCGGACAGCTTATCCTTACGGGAATCTGAGAAAGTTCAAGGAAAGAAAAAAAGGGGAGCATTCATTGCTCGTACCAATTCGGACGCTGGGAGTCGAACCCAGACTTCCCGCTTGAATCATGTCACGGAGTCAATGTATAAACAGAGGGCGTGCACCGCGCATCACGTCCGAGATACCTTGCTGTTTTGGGGTTGAGAGATCCTGTAGGGTGATAGAGAGAGCATGGGGTGGACGCTTTTGGAGTTGGAGTGATGTTTCGACGGGCACGCAAGTACGCACGGCGGAAATACGGGTCATGGATCTTGGAACGCCCGCTCGGATGTTGGGTATCAGGGAAGTTGAAGGAACCTCGTACCTCCGACTCGCCGAGGTTCGAGTAAGATTTGAGTTGAAGAGAAGCAAACGTGTCGTCAGTTGAAACGGAGAGTTGTTGTTGAAACATCAACTCACCTGAAAGGACCCATGATGTGCACCGGCTTGCGTAGAAGACAAGCGCTCCAGCTCAGCCTCCGCAAGTGGAATGCGGGAGAAGAAATCGCCGAAGGACCAGCGTCGCAGATGGTGGCCGGAAGCAAACAGACCCGGGTTCTCCCGGAACCGCCAAGACTGTACTTCAAACATTGCATCATATGCCGTCGGCCCGTTGTCTTGTTGACCAGGTCCGATAAAATGCAAATAAATTGAGCCTATTTTGCGGTTCATGAGTAACCGACTTCTCGGTCGACCGGTAGCCTCTGGTAGCGCTGGACAATGAATGGCCGTTCAGCATGCTAATGGCTCATGGGTGAGATATGCATATGGAAACCAGGAAATTAAACGGGATTGTGCGAGATTGTGTCAACCGGAATTCTGTACATTCAAGTCGGAATTGTTTTTGCAGCAGTGAACTCTCACTGACACAGAGCTAAGATGGCCAAAAAATTACTTGCGTTTAGACGTACTCGGCGCTGGGAGTCGAACCCAGGCGACGTGCTTGACTACTTGAAGATTCGTCCGCTAAGAACGGCAGGCGTGCACCGTGCACGACATCCGAGTATCTATACCCCTTTACTGTCAGCTGAGTGAGCGATTATTGGATAGGGTAGCCGTACTGCAAGCCATCTTACTGTCCACTCCAGGGTCAGAGCTGATCCATAGGGCAATTCTTTTGAGATACGGTTCGTATGTTCGAACCTGTTTGTATGTTCTGACCAAAGAAGACTTACCTATCGCTGTCTAAAAGAAGCGTTGCTTTGATTTTGATTTTGAATTGGTTCTGGAGTGCAAGAAAAAAGAAGCTGAATGAACCGCGCACATCCGGACGCTGGGAGTCGAACCCAGATCACCTACTGGGATACACTCACTTCTACACATTGAGGGCAGGCGTGCGCTGTGCACGACGTCGAACATAATGTTTTTTGAGGAGGGTAGACCAATGTCCAGCCTGTTGGCCCGGGCTGATTCGCCTTTCGAGATAAAGCGAATATTAGTGGCCTGTTTAACTCAGTACGAGGTTTGTGGTCAAAGGAATTAGGCAGGACGCTTAAGGCGTAGCCAACAAAACAAAAAACAGCGCCGAGAGAGGATTCTTCCTGATGAAAAATTACCCTTTCTCTCAACGATCCGAACGCTGGGAGTCGAACCCAGATCATTCGCTGGATTTGCATAGTTAGAGCTTATGAAGGGCTACGTGCACCGTGCACGACGTCCCAGGTATCTATACGCTTTTTCTGTCGGCCGAGAGAGTGATTTTTGAAGAGGGCAGCCATACAGCAAAGCCAATGTCCACGTTGGTGCTAGCAGGACTCCTATGAGTGGGTAAAATTTTGAAATACAGTTCACAGTAAATCCCTGAACTGCAGAGTTCACGGAAACTTAACAACTCCGTGAACTGCTGATCAACCTACCTCCCGACTCGTCCCGCCTACCATCATCACTGAGAGTAAGCTGGTGTTGGCGGCACAGTGGGTATATATGGAAAGCGCGAACGAGGCTTTAGTGTGCTAACCTGAGATGCCCCGGCTCGGGGGACCCAAGGGGAGGTGCATCGAATGGTTGGTCCCATTCGCGGGCAGGGCCTATATAAGGTCGTGTTCACAGAGTTCACGCAGTTCACGGTCAACTCCGTGAACTCTGCAATATATGTATGTTCTCACGGTTCAGATGTTCGAACCAAAGACTTACCTATCGCTGGCTAAAGGAAGTACTTTGATTTGTTTGGTTCTTTGAATTGGTTCTGGAGTGCAAGAAAAAGGCAGCCACATAAATCTCGCGCATACGGACGCTGGGAATTGAACCCAGGGCACCTGCTTGACTCTAAAGCTGTTCCCCGAGCAAGAAGGGCAGGTGTGCGCCGTGCACGACATCCGAGTACTGTATTATTTCGTTCAATTCGACCAGGGGTGTGACGTGTGACGCTTTTTACCGATCCGACCATCCGACCACAGGCCGATTTTTGCGTGACAAAACCGAAAATTTCAACCACCGCAGCGAAAATTTTGGGTTTTTTTTCATGGCGGACGCCAAAAAATGCAGTTTTGGACCCTGCGTGACATATTTTGCCTTCGACCAGACCCCGAGTGACGCGTGACACTGCACCAATATTCGCCATCGACCAGAGGGTGCGTGACGCGTGACGGTCGAATTGAATGAAATAATACAGTATCTGAATCTTACTCCTTTGCTGTCAGCTGAGTGAGCGATTATTGGATAGAGGGCAGCGGTACCGTAAGTCAATGTCCACTTCGGTGCCACCAGGGCTGATTCGCAGTTCAAAGTATCGTTCAGAAATATCGTCCATAGTCTCCTGAACTTAGTGCCTGGGTTGTGTTGAAAGTTTTGAGGGAGGAAGGTATATCTTGGGACGCTGGGAGTGGAACCCAAGCATCCCGTGTGAATTCACTGTCACTTGTAGCATTAGGACCATGTCCGAGATGGAGGAGGGGCAGGTCCGCTTTCGATTTTGAGGGACAATTTTGGTGACGGACATTGTGGCATTGATCTAATTACATCAAACGGAACGATACCTCTGGGGAAAAAATGAACTCAGCCCTGAGCTTTTAGTCTCGACGTAAGATCTATTTCCTAGTCAGCGAATTACATAGTGAGGAAGGAAAAAGAATCGCGCCATCGTCTTCATTCGGACGCTGGGAGTCGAACCCAGATCACCTGCTGGAGCCCACATTATCAGCCAATGAAGGGCAGGTGTGCGCCGTGCACAACATCCGAGGTATCTGTACTGTTCTTATATAGACTGAGTGAGCAAGGGTAGCCGTACCGCAAGCCAATCTCCACTTCGGTGCCACCATGGCCGATTCGCAGTTCGAAGTATCGTCCAGTATCGTCCAAATATTATTCATAGTCTCCTGAACTTAGGGCGTGGGTTAGAAGTTTTGAGGGAGAAAGGCGTACCAGTGGAAGATAAAGACAGGATCTACTCGTTTGATTTGATCCTGGAAGAAAGAAAAAGTGAGCGGATCCGAAAATGGTACGTTCGGACGCCTAGAGTCAAACGCAGACTTCCCACCTAAATATTCGCTCTCCGACGATCAATAATCAAGGGGCGTACACCAAACACCGCGTCCGAGATACCATTGGCGGTTTCCAGTGAGTAGGTTCGCGATTTTCGAGGCACAATGTTCGTGACAGGCATTGTAGCATTGGGTTAAAAGTAGATCGAATGAAACGATATCTCGGCCAAAATAAATGAAGTCCGCTCTGAGCTGAATCATCGACTCGAGGTACATATTTCCTTGTTAGAGGAGGAATGGCCAAAGATGACCGTTTCGTCCTCATTCGCACGCCGGGAGTCGAACCCAGGCTGCCCGCTTGAACGGTTCCGAAGCAACGATCTTATAAGTAGCGGGTGTGCGCCACGCACCACGTCCGATACAATGAGCCTATTTGGCTGCGGGGTGAGTAACCCACTTTTTGGGTCCCTAGTCGTGGGCTGCGAAGTGATTGTACGTTCAGCATCTGTATGTGTGCGCTAGAGATACTTAGAACTAATGAAATTGTAAAAGATTCAACTCGCACCTGTGTAAATTGATGAACGGGGATTGTTCAACTTTCAACAACGACAGACTTGTGATGCCAACACTTGAAAAGATAAGACGAGCAAAAAAGGGTTTGAAAACCCATATACTCGGGCGCTGGGATTCACGAAAGCACAGAATCAAACGAGGGATTGCGTCAAACAAAATTCCAGACATTGAACGACGGCACACTTGCACCACTGAAACACTCCCCAAGGGATCCGAGAGATAGCCAAAAAGATTTTCCGAAACGGGTCGCTCGGGCGCTGGGAGTCGAACCCACATCCGGCCTGGGTTTGCCTCGACACTGTATAGAAGCGCTGGCGCACCGTGCTCGAGGTAACACATCTGGCGTGCAGTACCCGATATCGTCCTCATCTCGCCGCCGCGGGGAATCTCGAAGACGGGTCTAGAGTTTTGAGACGCAGATGGATGTTTGATCTATGCGGCAGAAGTCGTACGACCTATACGAGAGAATTAGCTTACAGGGAGTCTGCGAAAGTTCGACAAAAGGGGGGAAAATGCCTATGGCAAATATATGAATTCGGACGCTGGGAGTCGAACCCAGATATCCTGCTGAATAAATCATATAACCCGGTCAGGAGCAGCAGGTGTGCATCGCGCACCACGTCCGATATACTGAGCCTATTTCGCGTGGGATAAGTACCCGACGTTTTGGACCCCTGGTTGCGTGCTACAAAGCTAATGGACGTTAAACATGCGGAGAGGTAAGATAGTAGGGCAGCTAGGAAATCAAACGAGATTGTGTGGGATTGCGTCGACCGAAATTCGAAACATTCAAGTCGGAAACGCATTTGCAGCAGGGAAACTAAAGGCGGTCAAAAATATCAGGTCCCTCTGTTACTCGGGCGCTGGGAGTCGATCCCAGGCTTCCCGTTTGATCGACTGGCAAAGATACAACAGCAGCGGGCGTGCACCACGCACCACGTCCGAGATATCTATACTGGTTTGCAGTGGAATGAATGGGCGATTTCCGATGGTGTGGCGCTGCCTGTGAAGAGAGAACAGTGTTGGCCTGTACAGAATCGGTCGACGAAGAAAAGGAGTTATACCTGGTCAAAGAAAAAGGAAGCAAAAAAGCGTAACGGTGTTCGCACATTCGGATGCCGGGAATCGAACCCAGGGATCCCGCTTGAATTGTACTGCATCTTCTACGCATGGATAGCAAGTGTGCACCGCGCACCACGTCCGATATAATGAGCCTATTTCGCGTGGGATAAGTACCCGACTTTTGGACTCCTCGTGGTCGTGGCTTGGAAAGCAAATGAACGTTAACGTCAAACATGCGGAGAGGTGAGATAGTAGGGTGACTAGGAAATCAAACGAGGGATTGCGGGATTGCGTCGACCGAAATTCAAAACATTCAAGTCGGAAACGCATTTGCAGCAGGAAAACTAAAGACGGTCAAAAATATCGGGTCCCTCTCTTACTCGGGTGCTGGGAGTCGAACCCAGGCTTCCCGCTTGATGGATTTGCAGGTATAAACGCAGCGAGTGTGCACCGCGCACCACGTCCGAGATTTCGTGGGTTGCAGTGGAATGAGTGTGAAGAGAGGCCTCGATGGAGACAATTCAGTCGAATAAGAAGGGAAAGAGTTAGAGCTGTACAAAGGAATCAGTCGATCTGCGGTCTGCAGAGAGAAAGAGAGAGAAAAAGCATTGGAGAATGACGCCATCCGAACGCTGGGAGTCGAACCCAGCCCTCCCGCTTCAACGCACCGAACGGCTTAAGAGCAGCGGGCGTGCACCGCGCACCACGTCCGAGATATCTGCACTGTTCAATGAGCCGATTTGAGAGGCTCTTGTGCAACCTCGAAAATGTGTTCACAGAGGAATCATCTAGCACGGAGGAATCATCTAGCACGGAGTAATCCTGTATAGAAGAATGAGTCGGGGCCGCAAGCAAGGAGGCTGGCTAAGTAAGTGTAGTTCAGAATAATAAAAAAGAACAGTGAAGACAAGAATGATTCGGACGCTGGGAGTCGAACCCAGATTGCCCGCTTGAATCATGTCACGAAGTCAATGTATAAACAGAGGGCGTGCACCGCGCACCACGTCCGAGATACCTTGCTGTTTTGGGGTTGACAGATCCTGTAGCGTGATAGAGAGAGCATGGGTGGATGTTTTTGGAGGTTACTTGAGTTGGAGCGATGTTTTCATTCGCATGGAGGCACGGCAAAAACGCCCAGAATGCAGATGAATTGGGTCGGGGATCTGCAATCGGGGTTGAGAGATCCATGGCCATGTAGCGCGATTGAGCATGATGGATGTTTGGGAGCTTAGGTGATATCGTACGGCGCACTGCGCAATGCCCTCGAGATTTTGTAGGGCGCCGGACGAGGGAGGGACTTCTGATGGTAAGTGATTTCGATATCGCGGAGTAGGGGCAACATCGGGACGATTGAACTAAGAGGCTGTCTGTACCAGGCATAATCAAGAGAAAAAATTGGTTTCTAGGCGCTCATTCGGACGCTGGGAGTCGAACCCAGACTTCCCGCTTGACTGTGGTTCAACCGCTACACGCAGCAGGAGTGCACCGCGCACCACGTCCGAGATACCTGTCTGTTTCGGGGGTGAGAGATACTGTAGCGTGATAGAGAGAGCATGGGTGGATGTTTTTGAAGTTGCAGTGACGTTTCGATGCGCATACAGGCGCCGTAAAGAAAAACGCACTGACAGGTGAAGTGGGTGGGGATCCAAGGCTGGCGTCGTATTTTGTGTATGAGGGAAGTTGAACGAACCGCATCCCTGCGAGGTTCGAGTAAGATCTGAGATCCGAGAAAAGAGTCTTTTCTAAACATTTAGGTTTTTGAAAGTTGAAACGGACAGTGGAAAAATAGATTCGCTTGCATGGACGCTGGATCCGGCTTGCGCCAAAGACCAGCTCTACAGCCACGCAAGTGGACTGGGAGAAAAGAAGTCGACGGAGGACCAGCGTCGCACATGGTGGCCGGAAGCAAACCCACCCGGGTTCTCCCGGCTCCGCCAAGACTGTAGTTAAAACATTGCATCATGTGCCGTCGGCCCGTTGTCTTGTTGCGGTCTCCACGCTGCGCCCACAGCAGCCTCTTCCCATCTCTCTCTCCAGCCCACCCGGTTGTGGGCTCAACTCTTCACGGCGCCAGCTATGCTGGGTGCAACATCCATCTATTCCGTGGGCGAGCGGAATGTCGCTATCGTGAGTGCCCCTACAGACCATCTCCGAGGTCGATTTTTAAGAGCGAGGGCTCATCCAATCACTCCGCACAGGTGCTCGTCGTCTGCGGGCTAATCTCGCTCCTCGCGCTCCTTGTTCTGTTCGGGGTGCGTCCCGTCCCTCCTCCTTCCCCCCTTCTTCTCCTCAATCCCATCCAAAAACAACGCCGAGATCTGACCGCCGATCCTTTCCTTTTGGCGTCCCTTTTGACATCCGTACTTACTTGACACCCGTACTTACTTGGCACCTCCAGCGCATGGCCGCGGCGTTCGTGTCCGGCACACGACTCTACCCACACACCCACTTCCAGGCGTACTTCGTCTGTCTCCTCGTCGCCAACGCCGTGCAGGCCCTGGGCGTCATCATGGGCCTCAAGTGGGTCGGGCTGCGCATCCCGGGGATTGTGGAGGGGCAGTTTTGTGCGCTGCAAGGTGCGTTGCGTTGCGTTGCGTTTCCATCCCCCACCGATTCTCACCGAGTACGACACACCGAATCGCAGGTAGCCTTACTCTGGGAGGAAATATCGGGACCGCCGTCTGGTGAGTTGTGCTTGCCTTCCTTCTCTATAACTTGAACTAACTCACCACCCTCCCCTCTCTTTCTTGCTCTTTTGCTCTTTTTTTATGCTCGCAGGTCCCTCTGCATCTCCCTCCACCTCTTCAACCTCCTCTTCCTCCGACACATGTCCTCCCCCCTCGTCTCCCGCGCCATCATCGTCTTCGGCTGGAGCTTCATCGTCAGCATCGTCTTCCTCGGCCCCGTCGCCCTCGAGCGTCCCGCGCGGGGCCATTATTTCGGGATCTCGGGGCTGGCGTGCGGGATCACGGATCGGTATCGGAAGGAGAAGATCTGGTTGGAGTATTTTATTGTGAGTCGATCTTATTCATGGGCTGGCGCGTGAGCGACTGCCCGACGTATTTCCTATCCGCGCTGAGCCGTTAGGCGAGTGGCTCTTCGCGCCGCAGGCAATCCAACGTGAGGGCTGGTCCGTGAGGACCTGCCCGACGCATTTCCCTTCGACTGACCGACGTATTACCTCTCCGCTCTGCGCGACGCGGTTTATCGGGCGCCGCAGGCAATTCGTCCCTTCGGGCCGCCTGCCCGCTGCATTTCATCGGGCGCCGCAGGCCGATGAACTGGAGCGAGCCGTTATGCGAGTGGCTCTTCGCGCCGCACGCAATCCAACGGGGCTTGTTCCCCGGGCTGGCGCATGAGCATCTGCCTACACACATTCGTGACTTGTGCCGCGGGCCATTCGATCATGGCGCCCGCGGCCGGACGCGGCCGGACGCCTGCTTTGCGTCCGCTGCAATTCATCCTGCCACAAAATCGATAACACTCCCATTTATCCTCGAACTAACCCCTCCTCACAGCAAGCCCTCGCAGTCGTGCTCAACCTCCTCCTGCACACCGCCACTTTGCTACGCGTGCGCGGGAATCTGCTGCACGTCTCCGTTGACGAAACTCCTACTCGCGACGGCGAAACTCCTACTCGCGACGGCGGAAATGATACTAAACTGGGCGCAAGTGGAAGTGATACTCAGGATGGAAACTTGAAGAAAAGCAACACGAAAAAAACTAAAACGGAGCCAAAACGCCGCTGGCGCCTGCGCTTCGTCCCGTCCGCGGAGCGGTGGCAGCTCGCGCTCGTGCGGGATTTCACGGACTCGACGGTGTTGAGGCTGGCGCAGCATATGATTTGGTAAGTGTGTCACTGTCTGCTTTTACGTTACGCGTTCCGTTTCTTTTCGTCGTATTCGGTTTCTTTTCTTTTGGTCGTACCCGGTTTCAAGGCTGGGTTTGTTCGCCTCTGCATGCATCCCTTTGCGTGTCGTAAGAATGGACGCAGATGGACGCAAAAGCGCAATGCCAATCTTATGGCAACGAAACCGAGCTAAAAGAAACCGAGCTAGAAACAACCGAGCTAAAAACGCTAACACGCACACAGGTACCCCCGTCGCGTACGCGGTGACGCTCTTCCCGCTCGGCTTCGCGCGCTTCATGGAGTTCTGCGGGATGCCCGTGCCGCTGTGGGCCGACGCGCTCGTGCGGTGTGTTTATGATCTGGGGGGTGAGTGTTGCGATTTTTGTTATTTTGTTATGGGTGGTTTTTCTACTTGAATTTCGCACTTTATCTATTTTTTCCTTCGTTTTTTCTCTTCGTATTCGCGTATCTATTTTTCCCTTCTCATTCGTGGTGGTCGTTTTATTATTATGAGTGGCGTTTGCTCATTGTCCTCGCTCTTATTCTCATTGTGTTTTGCTCTCATTTCGGCGTCCTCATTTGCCAATTCTTACTCACCTACATACACTTCCTCTTCCCTCCATTCCGCATCCTATTCTCAACCCTGCCTCCCGCCCACCCGTTCGGCCTTACCCATTTATCATTCATCTGTTCAAATCCGTTCCCCTTTTACCCTCCCTCCCCTCTTCCTTCCTTTCACCCCAACTTACTCACACCCCAGGCCTCCTCAACACCCTCCTCTTCTTCTCCGTCCGGCGCGTCTTCCCCGACCTCGACGCTGCGTTCACGGCGCCAAGAAAGGACCTCGAGGGGCGCGTGGCGAGGAGTGGGGTGGAGCCGTTTGTTCTTACGAGGAGTACGAGCGATAGTCGGCAAGTGGCGCAGTAGGAGGCGACGCAATGAGGGGAAGAGGCAGTGAGTGGAAGATTGGTTGCTCCCTGGTGGAGAGAGCCGGGCTACCCGAGTGCGCGTATATACATACAGTCGGCGGCGGTTGGAATGATAACTGGGTTGGATGCAGGACTTGCGCCATGGATGGACAAGACAAGACATTGTGCGATAACAAGCCAAGCAAGAACTTGACAATGAATTCGTCGAGGGACCCTCGGTACTCATCTGCTCGATTGCCGCTGCTCATTTATTCGAGCGTGGCTATGGCTACTCTGTCAATGCGCACCTACGTCCGCCTGTGTTGTCGCTTGTGAGTCTCCAAAGGAAGGGGGTGCGTATTCGTATTCAGTCTAATTTCAAAATAAAAAATCGGCGTCCCAGTCATCTCACCTCCGAAGAGCGATTCTGAGTCGGACTGGGGAATGGTGCACGCCTGCTATCCGTGCGTGCGTTCGAAATGCACTGCGTGGCCACGTGGGCGGGAGCAGGGAGTGGGTTCGATTCCCAGCCGCTTAATGAGAGAGAGAAGCTCAGCCATTTTTTTCTTGCTTCCCGTCCCTTCTGTGGGTATCTTCAAGTTATCCGTTCTGTGTGTAGGTTTTGAATTCTCACTACCCGGATTACACCTTGACCTCTCTACCTACTGCAGTTTCAACGGCGAACACTAAAATGTATGTCACCGCAATCCGCTGGGACGACTGAGACCGCTCACTCAAGGGCCAGAAAAGCTGTACAGATACCTCGGACGTCGTGCACGGCGCGCGCCTGCCCTTCTTAAGTGGATTTCAACGCGTCAAGCAGGTGATCTGGGTTCGACTCCCAGCGTCCGAATGCGCGATATATATTGAACTGCCTTTTTCTTGTACTCCAGAACCAATTCAAAATCAAAATCAAGCCTTGCTTTTAGATAATCAAAATCAAATCAAACTACTTCTTCTAGTAGCGTTTGTGTTCGACTGGTGTGTCTTCCTTCCTATTGTTTTTACCACAAACCCCGTACTGAGTTTAGCGGATCATTGGCCGTATTTGGAACTCTGAATCAGGCGCCTTCGGATGGCACCGGTTGACAATGACTTACGGTACGGCTGCCCTCTTCAGAATCCCTCACTCGGTCGACAGAAAAGATGCATAGACACTTCGGACGTCGTTCACGGTGCCCGCCTGCCCTTCCTAACTCAGGACTCTGATAGTCCAGCAGGTGAGCTGGGTTCGACTCCCAGCGTCCGGATGTGCGCGGTTTATGGAGCTGCCTTTTTTTTTCGCACTCCAGAACCAAATCAAAATCAAATCCAAGTCTTTCTTGACACTTGTAGATAGCATTTGCGTTCGATAGGTACGTTGATAAGGCGTGCACCAGTGCACGCATGAAAATCACATTTTTCATTCATTTCAAAGACTTATCAATTGACTATGTGAGGCTTAGTTGCAGAATGTACGTTCTCCTCGGAACGGTACATTAGATCTTTGAAGGCCGAAAGCCAATGGGACACTACGTTGTAGCGGCTGAAGACGGTTCGTTATCAACCAGAATCAGTACAGTATGCTTACTGTTGGGCGCCGGGAGTCAGCTAACCACTGGATTCCTTGTGTGCTGGAGATTAAACAAGAGGGATTATTGAAGTTTAGAGTAGCCGCTACTCGCGGCTCGGACCGTTATTGACACAATCTGTCAGAATTGAACTTGGATAATGACTTATGGGAGTAGCCGCCACCCGGCTACCTTCATTTCCATTATCCCCAATTGAATTACGAATGACTACTGAATATGACTTCACTGGCGGCTAGACTTCCGAAGTCGGCTAAACACAGATTATCGAGTAGCCGCCACTGAACTGAATAATGAACAAGTAGGTTGGAGCACCAGCGGCTACTTCCCTTGTGACTCCTAGAATTGAACTATGAAGTGTTGAAGCCTCAGAACCGTCTCTGGCGGCCAGTACGATACTGGCGGCTGGTGAAGCAAAGGTCCTAACAAGGGTCTTCGGACTGGTGGCTAGACTTGGCAACACATGAAATATTGATGAGAATGGTGTCAGACTGGCGGCCAGACCTGGTCGCCATGACTACGCACCCACGGAATTGAATAACGACTCTGCCATTGGCCGCCGGTCATTATGCCAAGCTGGCGGCTCGGTGAAAACTAACCACCGAGGTTTCATATTATCTCCGTTTGTAAAACCAAGTTGTATAAAGCTAGTAGAATTACTCTTGTAACAGTAGTAGACTTCCCCCCCCGCTCGCGGGCTAACAAGTAGACTGTGGATTTGATTGATATTGAATTTGGGTTGCCCGTAATAAGAATTGGATTCTCGTGACGCTTAAGCTCCGAGTTTCTATTAAGATTAGCTAGCCGCCAAGAGTCCAACTCTGCCTAGCCTCTTCTCTTGAAGTGAATCCCAGATTGAGACTTTGTTGACGCTTTAGCTCCGAGTCGCACACGTTATTAACTAGTGCACCCTTGTACTGAGACGTCCAACCCTCCGAGCGGAACTATTTGAAGACGTAGTGAACTTTGTTGACGCTTTAGCTCCAAGTTCCTTGAACATTTTGAAGTCCCAGTTGAAAGACACCACTTTGAGTCTAGCGGCCAAAGCATTTGAAAACCCTTGAAAGCATTTCCGTTGAATTGTGGCTCTAACCGCTACTGCATCTGCCCGCTGAAACAAACCTCTGAAATTGAAACTTGACTATTCTTGAAGGGCGATACACCTGTCCTACCTCCCCGAACACACACGAGACATTTTGGTATTGAGTTGTTGAGATTTGATTAGTGTTTTTGAGTTGTTTAGTGTTAGTTGAGTTCGCTCGCTTTCACTCGCTCTTTAGCATAGTTTTCGATTTCACGGCTGCACCCGAGTGCACCGTTTCACCGGCTTGGGCCTGAGCCCGGGCTTGCCAGCTGATTTTAACTATAACACTCACCGTATACAAAAGCTGTTAGAATTGTGCATCTGATGATATAAAGGGTATTTCTCCAAGAACAGAGTGTCAGACACTTCATATCAGCACTTTCGACGGGCAAACATGCACGTTTCCATTTTGGGATGCTGTGTTGAAAGTTTTTAAACCGGCCGTTTTTACGAATGAGTGTCACACGATTTCATACGCACCTATAGAGCGAAACCAGATCAAGTTTTAACAGTATTTCTCCAGTATTTCTGTCCAAATTCGATGGAATTCAAGAGTAAATACATGCACACCCAAGCCCAGGCTTTGAGCCCTGGCTTAGGGCTTTGAAATTTCAAGCCCGAGCCCTAGGCCCGCAAAAGCCCGACGTCGGGCTTGGCTTGGCTCGGGCCTGGGAGGGCTTGGCTTCGCGGGCTTCAGGGCTTCAGGCCGGGCCTTGGGCATCACTAATCACCATCACCATCATCCAGAAAGTCCAAAGTCCAAACAAAAGGTCGGAATCGATTCCGAGAACAACTCTGAACAACTCATCCACTCTCCCCTTGCCCTAGCAGCACCGCGGCCGGTGACCACACCCGCCTCAGGCTTTCCCAGCAGAAACCACGCCGGGGATATCGATCTAGCAGCATCGCCAACAACCGCTGCATGCAGCATCGCCAACAACCGCTGGTTGCAGCATCGCCAACAACCGCTGGATGCAGCATCGCTGGTTGCAGCATCGCTGGATGCAGCATCGCCAACAACCGCTAGTTGCAGCACGCATCCCCTCTCTCTTTCTGTCCGAAAATCTATCCTCCCTAGGCCTTCCGCCGGTGCTTCAGGACCCAGGTACAGATTGTTGCCAGCGAGTCGGAGCCAGTGGCAGTGACCACCCAGTTTTTTGTCGCTGATATTTTCGCAACGTTGCAGGGATATGCCAGGCCAGGCGCTGTAAGGGGACGCTAGGTAAGGTGCTGTGCACCTTACTTTGCCCCTATTATATTATCATTGTTATACATTGTTTGTACCAGTACTATATAGGGTTGTTGTGCCAACGGGGTGATGGTATCTTTTTAACCACCACCTCCTAGGCCAACACCCTTGTCTATTGAATATAGAACTTGGGCCAGCTTAGTTCAGGTGATCATTAAGACCCCATAATAACACCTTACACTTTTTTAAGCTTCATTGGCTCCCTACCGGAGCAAATCTATATTTTCGACAAAATATACTACTACAATCCTCAAGATGCCTGTCGACAACGTTTCGACAGACCCGGCTGCACCCAACTCGTTGTCTGCAGTATCTACCCAATTCGCGTCTGCGAATACACACGCTGGCGGGGCCAGCGCCAGCCACGTCACTCACAGTGCTGACGTGGCATCGTCAACGGCCGGACCCACACCTCCGGACCAACCTGTCACGATCCCCTCGACTCCCCCGAGGCTAGAAGTCACCATGTTCCACGACGAGCACGGGGCTCCATACTTAGTCGATAGCAACGGCAACCCCGTTATAGTCTATAGTCCCTCTCCGTCGAGCGGTAGTATGCCCGGAGTTCCAATTCATCACTCCACTTTGTTCAATGTGCGACGCACCAGTTCGACCACTGCATCGGCTTTGTCCGACTCGTCGCGAGCGTCACAGACTCGTCCTGAAGAAGAGGACGAGGAAGGCTTATTGCCTGAATTAGACCTAAATATTGACCCGGACGTCCTCACTTCTGAGAACATAAGTCAATTAAATGCCATTCGCGCACATATTGGGACGGCCAACACTCGCCTTGCAGTTACCACTGCTACGCTGGTAGAACACCAAGCTGCGACAGAGAGTATGCACGACGCTATTGACGCTCTGCGTAGAGAAACCGTCTCCCGAGTTGATTCAATGAGAAATGAACTCAACTCACAACGCTCCCGACTGAATCGGGTATTGGACGACAACTACCGAACACTCAAGGATAACGGCGCTTCTACTGCCCAGGTGAACGACCTGTTGGAGGCTATGAACCGTAATGGAGGCGCTCATCGACGACCACGCAAAGACCCTCATATCAATGAGAGCATCTCCAATGCAATCAGGGTTCCCATCCCGGGACCCGTACGCGAACTTGCGAACGCGGTGGTTCCCCCCAGAAGGTCAGACGAGAGTATCGAGGATTTCGATAAACGTGCGGCACTCACTCTAAGGAATAAAGAGCGTGCTCACAACGCGTTTCCCCTCCCTGCCGTCCCTGAGGTTTCACAACGCGATGAGCGTGATACCGAAAATAGGACGCAGCAACATACGCTGCTGAATTCGCAGTATCCTATTACCGCTTCATCTGGCGTACGCCATGGCGGTTTACGCCCCGCACACTTCCGTGACGCGCAGCGCGCTCGATTCGCGGAAGAGCAATCTTCGATATCCACCCATGGCAGGCACACTGGCCTGGACCAACCCGTGTCTGGATACCACTCTGGGATAGGCCTTGGTGGAAGAGATGTGGTGTCAGAATTTGCCAACGACATGAGCGAATTAATACGACTCACCATCGAGCATCGCATCGGCGAGCGGCTCATACTCCCTCCTGGAGTGCGCACCGCTCGGACAGATAATCCTGCGCACTATCAGGGACAGGACGATCAAGAACTTTTCATGAGCCGACTTGAGAAATTCCTAGGATGGATCCACATCAATTGCTGGGGCGGCCCGGACATGAATACCTACCAAGTTGGGTTGATCCACGGGTATCTGGAAGGCGACGCGCATCAGTGGTATATCACTGAGATAGACAACCCGCGCATTGCGGGCAAGGCAAACTTAGACTTTGCCGATATCATATGCGCACTTCATCATCAGTTTGTGAAGTCCTCTAGCGCTCAACGCGCTACCCGCGCATTCCAGGACGTAGCTTGGAACGACGAGAAGGGACCCGAGATCCTTATGTCGCTTCTGATTAAGAAAGGAAATGCGATGGTAGAAATGCCATCGGACTTCGTCATTAAGGATAAGTTCCTTAAAGCGTTGCCGACATCCATACAACGCGAATTGAAAGTACGACGTGGGATGACCGCCGAGTTCACTCCCCTTGAAACGCTGAGATCCCATGCACGTCAAGTATGGGAGACTACTCACGGTTTCGACGAGGAAGCAAAGAAACCCACGGCGACCCACAGAGATAATCGTGCGGCCACGGTCGCCAAGTCACCCGCGGCGACGTTTCATACTCGCGCGGGGGCAGCCGCGAAAAGCAACTCGCCTCAATACAACCGTACGGAGCGTATTGAACGCACGGATCGTGCTGAATCGCGACCCCCCAAAGCCGAGACCAAAGGTTGCTTTGCCTGCGGAGGGACCGACCACTTTGCAAAAGATAAACGCTGCCCGCGTTATAATGAGCAAGCCCTATACCGGGACCGACCCCGGGTCGCAGCGCAGAGAGTAGTCGAGAGTTATAGTTACTCTGATGAAGACTCGGAGAAATCCTCGCCTGAGAACGAGGATGCTCTTCTATCAGCCGAAGAGGAGAATATATCCCCCGACCTGGACGACCTTCTGGCAGAATCAGAAGAAATGCGCCTTACGGCAATGCGTGGCCAGCCCTACGTGAGATACTATTCCATGAGGGTGGTCACAGAGGAGGAAGAAGAGGCGACACCGACGCTATCGCCCCTCGAAGAGCTGGGCGTACCTTTTGGGAACTATAATCCAGGACCGGTTTGCGTGGTGTGTGAGCGCTGCGCAATGTTAGTACGACAAGTAGCCGCAACCCCAGAAAACGGGCTGATAGTAGACCGAACTTACACTGTCTGCGAACATCTTGCACGGATAGGAATCGACCCTGTGCAGGTGGAACTCCCTTTATCACCCCGACTGGCCATAATAGCGTTGCCGGTCGAGGAGCTCGAATTAAACGACTCGGGAGATGACCTGGACTCCAGCGGCGACCCAATACTCCCTGAGGGTGTACTCATCGACATCTATAATCCCCCTTGGAGGGATTTCACATCTGCTGAGGAAGAAGTGCACGCGCATGATCAACACCGGCAACGCGCAGGATTCCCTCCACTCACCGCTCTGGAGTTCGACGTTAACATTAGATGGGTACGACAGCATCGAGCCTATGTCGATGAGGACCTCGACGCCGAACGAGGAGCCGAGGAGGAACGCGCCAGTATGGACGAGCGACTTTGTGAGAATCCCCGATGGGGATTCATCCATAGAGCACGGCATATCACTGCTGAACAGAGAGACGCTCGACAAGAGGAAGCCCGTATAGCCATACAAGGGCTAAACATAGAGCTTTACATGGAACCTGCACAAATTGCGTTGCAGGCTCAGCTGGGGAACCGCGCTGAACTGCATAACACCGATATGCTGTGGCGCGCGCAGATGGCACAAGCAGTAACGGTCCGCCGTTTAATAAGGGCCAATACCGCCCGGCTTAATGTGATTGCGTTAGAGGACGATACCTCTACCATGCCCCAGGCGGAAGAAGTTTGGGACCGCCTTAGAGCGATGAATGTATCTGCGGCAGCTCGCCTGTCTTACATGATGGCCGAACTTCAGCAAGAAATAACATTATTGGACGAACGACGCACCTCTTTGCGCCAAGGACTCGCAGCCCCCCGAGCACACCCGCGTTTAATACTCGGGCGCGAGCACGAACCTATTCGTCGAATGACGATACGGTCCCGATGGCTACCTGCACCTCCCCCAACTGGTGCTGCCCCTGTACTCGCTGAGGAAGAAGCGGAGTACTGGGAAGGTGTCCCCCGATTCTCCACTGATGAATTGTGGAGTGTGCCCTTACCATCAGACGAAGAGATGCAAGATGGCGAGTCGACACTGGATGAGTCAAGAGCAAGCGCGTCCGCGATCACCGACGATCGCGGTGAACCACTCGAAATGGAAAACACCGCGTTGATTGCCGAGGAATGGGAAGCCGATCAAGCCCTACTACGACAGGCTCGGCTTTCGGGACCACGCAACTGGATTGAACATTGGGAAGACCCCCGAGACCAGCGGTTTGCTGCCGGACGGGTTGAAGACGACACAACGAAACGCCAAACCGTTGAAAACAACGCCTCAAATTCACCTCTAGTGCGAGAGTCCTACGACGCCTCTCTGGAACATCCTGTGTCTCCCAATGAAGATGACGAAATCATCTGCTTATCCGTAATCATGAACGGACCTCGGGAAGCACAGCGAGCGATCATCAAAGTGGATCGGTACCACAACGTCTACGTGGTGTACTGCGACCTCCCCGAGGATCACTACCTCAATCCTAACTTTCGGCAAGAACACGAAGACGCGCTCAGGGTGGCTAATGCCGGGCGCGTTCGTGACGCGTATGGACGACTTCCATCGGCGGGAACAAGACACGCGTTCCATGAACGCATCGCATCTCGGGACCCCGAATTTGACGAGGAAAATGCCTCCCCGGGATTTCGTATCCAGTTCCTGGCTAGCCGCCTGGAGTACTCAAGTACCGTCCGCCGCCCCGAGGTAATCGGGCTACTTGATCAACCCTCCAGACCCCGCAAGTTGACGGCATGCATTTCAGCGCTGCTGAATATCAATGGCACAGAAGCATATGTACTAGTCGACTCCGGGAGTACCACCAATTCCATCACACCGGAATTTGCGCATGCTACCAAGGCCCCGCGTATCACACTGGAAGACCAAGTCACCCTGCAACTAGGATGCGTCGGGAGCCGTTCAAAGATTAACTACGGCACTAGAGTTCCGGTAGACTTTTGCGGTATCAAGGGCCATGTCTACTTCGACCAAGTAAATCTGGATCGATACGATTGCGTCATTGGCACCCCGTTCCTCAACCGCCATGGTGGCATTGTGGATTTCGCGAAACGAGAACTTCGATTCGCAAACGGCCACTCGGTGCCAGCATTACCCATACCGGACGAGGTCGCGCTTATCGCCAAGCGCGACGCGACGCGACGGGATCCACCTTACCTAAAGCCTCGCACCGAAACTGCCCATACGGCCAATCCGGAGGTATGACTGCGAAGCGCACGGATAGTCAACCGCGAGGATGCACTGTCCGACCGCGCAACCGTGGCCACCTCGAGAGATAACGTGCCTCCTAGGGGCGTTACTATGGAAGAAGTTCCAGAAGACCAAGATGACGAATTACCCACTTTACCGTGGGACCATCGTTTCACTCATGTACTCGAAAGCAGATTTATAAACAATTGCGTCGAGGAGCCAGAGTTTCCTGACTCGCTCAAGGATGCACGGTCAGAAGAAGAGGACGAAGACTCTGATTCTGAAACAGAAGATGAATTCTTCGACGCGCAGGAAGAACTGAATCAGACAGAATGTATGGAATGCTACGAAGACGACATACATCCAGAAATGACAGCTCGGTTGCGATTCTACATCGCTCAAGTTGATGAGTCACCGAAGACGCCTCGACGAAGGACCAGTCCTGGACGAGCGCCGGACATCGCACACCATTCAGTGGTGTCACTCCATTCCTCCAAACTACCGCTGTCGTGGAGCCACGAGCCGGACCCTTACTCCATAAACGACGAGGCATTGGAGGGCGCAGTAACAATCATGGCTATGCGCCGGGAAGAGGCTGCGAGTGGACCCGCCCCTCTGAACTCTACGACGCGTGTACACACACTGAGGGCACGCTGGTTTGATAAGTGCGCCGACCTCATGGGCCCAATACCCGAGACGTTGCCGCCATTCAGGGAAATTAACCACGAGATTAATATCGTGGACGAGTCTCTCATCTATGGATACCACATGCCCAGATGTTCTGACGCACTGAGGCCCCAACTACGCGATAAAATCAATAGATATATTCGCGCGGGGTGGTGGGAAATGAGACCTGTTCCCCAGGCTGCACCTTTATTATGCATCCATAAGAAGACAGGAATGCTACGGACGGTAGTTGACGCGCGAAAGCGCAACGACAACACGACAAAAGATGTTACACCATTTCCCGACCAAGATAACATCCGCATGGATGTAGCCCGCGCCAAGTATCGATCCAAAATCGATATGTCGGATGCTTACGAACAGATACGAGTGAAACCGGAAGATGTTTGGAAAACTGCATTTGCCACGACATTTGGCACGGCGGTATCCAATGTAATGCAGCAAGGGGACTGCAACGCCCCCGCCACATTCCAGCGATTGATGACCTGGATATTCCGAGAAGGGATCGGAGATTTCATACATGTATATCTGGACGACATTTTCGTTTATTCAGACAATATTGAAGACCACGAGCGCCACCTCAGCATCGTGTTCGATAAATTGCGCAAGGAACAATTATACCTTAGCAAAGCCAAGTGCGATCTCTACTCGGAAGACATGGACTGTCTGGGACACCGCATAACAAACGAGGGATTACACGTTGACAGCGATAAAATGGCGCGTATCCTGGAATGGCGCACGCCGAGGTCGCTTCAGGAGGTTCAGCGATTTCTTGGATTGGTTCAATACCTGGCCAATTTCATGCCTGACGTGGCACATCTCACCGCGCCCCTCGAGTCCATATGCCGAGGCGGCCAGGTGTTTGTCTGGCGTCCGTTCCACCAGCACTGCTTGGAACAAATCAAGTTGACTGCCCGACGCACTCCAATATTACGACCTATTGATCCGAAGAACCCAGAAACGATCTGGCTTGTTTGTGACGCTTCCGTCTGTGGAGTAGGTGCGTTATACGGTCAGGGGCCAGATTGGAAGACCTGCCGACCGGCAGGGTTTATGTCCAAAAAATTCACCTCAGCACAGCGTTCATACAAAACGTATGAACAGGAAGCTCTCGCAATAATCGAAGGGCTGCTGAAGTGGGAGGATAAATTGCTGGGACGCAAGATAATGATTGCGTCCGACCATAAGGCGCTGGAAGCTGTGAAAACAGCTGCGCGAGGGAGTCTAAGCGGAAGATTAATCCGCTGGGACGAATATCTCTCCCGTTTCGACTTCGAAATATTCCACGTCGAAGGGACCGAGAATAAAGTAGCGGACTGCTTGTCCCGCTACTACGAGAACGACCGCTCGGACGAACATCACCCACCTCAGGCCTATGTCAACGCTGACTTCAGACTCGACCCCGAACTGGAGGATATGACTCGGTTGCGAGCCGAGGAGCTGACTACAGACTCCACGGCCAGAATGTACGCATTACGGGTCACAGGCCCAGTCGAAGACCGCGTCCTGGAAGCGCGTGAGTTGGAGAAGCACGCAATCCTGCTGGAAGAGGAGGGATTCGACACAACGGCAATCTCGTTGGCCGATGCTTTGGCTGCCGACCCACCGCTTGAGCCAGTAATACAAGGCGACGTCACGTTCCTCCCTGGTGTACGAGCGGGGTATGACAAGGACGCGTTCTTCGCGAAAATAGTGGCCAACCCTGCCCACTACCCGACTTACAACATCGAGGACGGATTGGTTTATACCAACAACGTCATGGGCGTTAAATGCCTGTGTATACCACGCACCCCAGGACTGCGTGGACCCAGGCGACTCACCGAGCTAGTAATCGACCAAGCTCACAAGGTACTTGGTCACCTTGGCGAATTACGCACGACGGAATACGTGCGCCGCTGGTACTGGTGGCCTAAACTGGGAAAAGAAATTGAAAAATTTTGTCTCAGTTGTACGACATGCAAAATGACGAAGGCCCTGAACCAAGCCCCTGCGGGACTACTACATCCGCTACCCATTCCGGAACACCCATGGGATTCCATAGGAATGGACTTCGTCGGTCCGTTTCCTAGCTGTTTAGGTTACAATTATATGCTGGTAGTCATTTGCCGACTTACTAGTATGGTCGCCCTCATCCCCATGAAGGTGACCGACACGTCCACGGACGTCGCATGGCTTTTTGTGCGAGACATTGTACGCCTGCACGGAATACCACGATCTATCGTGTCAGACCGGGATTCAAAATTCACATCCAAGTTCTGGCGCGAACTACATCGATTAACCGGGTCGAAACTGATGATGTCAACATCATTCCACCCACAAACTGACGGCGCGTCAGAACGGGCTATCCGGAATGTATCCCAAATCCTACGCGCCATGGTCAACTCCGATCAGCGTGATTGGGCGTATCACATACCGATGACGGAGTTCGCCATTAATTCAAGCATCAGCGCATCGACAGGGTTCGCCCCATTCGAGCTCAACTACGGTTACGTCCCGCGCATGACCAACGTCGCGGGTGAAGCTACCGAATATCCCGGTGTCCGGGACTTTGTGAACTCCGCATTAGCGAATATCGCAATGGCACACGACGCCATCATTGAGGCGCGTGTACGGACAATCTACCACGCGAACCAACACCGCCGGGAGGAAACACCATACCAGATAGGGGACTTGGTGTTCTTATCAACTAAGAACCTGAACCTCCCGAAAAGTCGCGCCAGGAAGTTGGCACCGAAGTTCATCGGGCCCTACAAAATAATCAGCGCCACGGCGCGTACTTCTACATACGAACTGGAATTGCCGGTCGAGCTCCAAAAGCGGCGCGTCCACCCGAAATTCCACGGGTCGTTGCTGCGCCCGCATCAACCTAACGATGATGCAATATTCCCCAGCCGAGAGGCTGGCCGCTTCTACGATTTTGGCGCTCCAGACGGGCAGGAATGGCTGGTAGAGGAGATATTGACCCACGAGTGGGTCGGTCCAAAATCGTTACGATTCCGCGTGAAGTGGACCGCCGGCGATTACACTTGGGAACCACCCAAACACCTGGAGGACGTGCAGCACCTCGACGAATACTATGAGCTGCACGGAGTTACGCGTTGGCAGGATCTAGCACGAGAATGATGGGCGTCGGAACAGAAGATGCCAGATCAATTCGTGATCGACTCCCACGAATACTCTAATTCTGCTTTATGAACCGCATCCAGTATTGGGTCCATGAAACCTCCCAATTTCTCCCCATCATTATGGCGGACACCGACTCCGACATGGACACACCGTTTCGGGATACCGACCACTACATCGAAGACCGCAAGTTTCGCGGTCAATTCCACGCTCGAACGACCGTCGGATTCTGGACGGGTTCTCAGAGAACACCTACGTGGGTTTACCCACTAGGATCACGAACGGATGTGCCCCCGCCTCCGTTTACTGGACTCCTTGAACAGGGAGGATCGACGGCTACAAGGACACCTGGAGCATCGGGCTCAGGTGAGAATGCAGCAGGAATGCTGCGCAACCTGGCGACTAATGACGCTGCCACAGGCAGCAGCCGCACTGCGGACACCCGGTCGCAGGCTGAATCAACAGACGCCCGTCACTGGGAGTCGCCAAGACACCAAGAGGAGGTGCTCCGCCATGCCGCGATGACGTCGCGAGAACGATACCGGGACGAGCCTTACTGGCGACACAACCGCAACCCGCGATATGACGAGCGTCAGCCGCGCGACTACGACGACCGCGACGTACTCGACCGCGACCGCTTCGTCGAGAAAGAGCGCTTGTGGGAGGACCGTGAGCGCGCTCGCGACAGGGAAGACCGGTACCGTGCCAGCGAGGCCCGCAGCCAGCGCGCGCGCACTGGCGCCGCCAACAGCCGCCGTGCCGATATACGCCACGAAATCCCTCCGCGACTATTCCCCTCCCCTGACCCGTACCAAGCCCCTCGAGGTTCTGACGGGCACCCGCAATCCGAGAAATCGATAGCGCGCGCCGCCGCCGCCGACGAGGACGGCGACAACGACGCGGACGTCGGCGGCGATCCCGACTACGTCACGAAGGAGCTCGAGCGGCTCGAGCGTGTCCGTACGAAGGACAGAAGCCGCGCGGTAGGACAAGTACCACCTCCCCGCGACTCTCGCCTCGGCATCTGGAAACACCTCCAGATATCCAATATCGCCCAGGCCATCAACCTTGGCGACTGGATATACGCTGGCGAGGATACCGCCTACGAGATGTTTTCGTTCATCGCGGGCCAGGCGTCGGCAGTGCCGGCCGACTTTCGCACTGAAGGCGAGACTTACATTATGCGGCACCAGCAGCGCCTCGAGCGCGATTGGTGGACCACGACACGGGGCGCCCCGCGCCCGTCACGAGCGGACCGCAACCGCAAGATTCCCGCCACAGGGATGACGCGTAACGCCGCCGCGACTACGTCGCGCAACGGTGTGGCAGGGTCGTCGAGGCAGACGCCTCTCGACGCCGACGCCGTAATGGTCGATGCCGGCGCCCCTGCAACCGGGGGCGGGCGCAACACGCAAGACGCGTCACCTGCGTTCTCGTTTGGGATGACACTCAGCATACCGCCGCTCCCGTCCACCACGCGCTCAGTACACGCGTTGGCCCCCCCCTACGTGATGACAGACGGCCATGGATACCTCGGCACCTCGCCACCCAACGAAATGGACCTCACGCCCACCGAACCAGCGGTCGGCGAATGGCGCGCATGGAATGGCCTGCCCAACACGCAAGGAACAGACCGCGAAGTCATACACCACTACGTCCTCGTGCGAACGGGGCAGTGGCCGCTAGGCGCCCGGAACATTCTCGGGGCACGGCCTCGGGAGGGCGACGATAGCATACACATCGGCGACGCACTCGTAGTACAGACAGTGCACGCCCTCGGACCTGACGGACGTCGGGGTCATCAGTACCATGTGTTCTTCGAGAACTGGGTCATGATGATGTCTATCCCGGGATTGTATGCCCACATCGTCAACGTGGGCGGCTACCCGTTTGCAGAGCTCCCCATGGAGCACTACCCCGGGCCCACCAACAACGTCACCATGCCCGACGTTGCCGCCTGGATGGTTCAGCATGGGATAGCGCCCACCAGCAACGCCGTGCTGTACATGGAGGAGTTCGCCAGGGCGCGCCGCAATATGCGTGCCAATATTGAGAACCTCAACGCCGTGGGATGGCCCGAGGAACCTCGCAACGTCGCGAGCGCTATGGCCGCCGACCCGAACAGCATACCTTCTTGGGTCGAGATGCTTCGCTCTCGTGGTGTAGCAGCGGCGATGCTAGCCGCACCCGCTCCGCCGGCTGGTATCTCGGCGTCTATGCACGCCCCTGAGATGGAAGTCGACTCCACGGACACGGCGCGATCTATTCCTTCGCCACCACCGGAGACGCCTCCCGTCGGAGACTCTGCTGGGTAAAAGGTGTCCGCTTGCGCGTGACGCTGAACGAGTTCGGGGTGTGGTGCGCATCAAGCGTGCTACGTCTTGTATCGTAGTAAAACAGCAGGCTTCGATATCCCGCTACCTTCCCAATATCCCATTCGTTTACCAAAATTGAGCGCGAGTACTCGCGCGCCCCACACTCCTTGTTCCAATAACAAGAATAATACATTCTTTTAAGACGGACTCTCGTCCTAAGGGGGGAGAGTGTAAGGGGACGCTAGGTAAGGTGCTGTGCACCTTACTTTGCCCCTATTATATTATCATTGTTATACATTGTTTGTACCAGTACTATATAGGGTTGTTGTGCCAACGGGGTGATGGTATCTTTTTAACCACCACCTCCTAGGCCAACACCCTTGTCTATTGAATATAGAACTTGGGCCAGCTTAGTTCAGGTGATCATTAAGACCCCATAATAACACCTTACAGGCGCGTTGCCGCTGGGATATGCCAGGCACGTTGCCGCTGGATCCGACTCGGAGCCTGATATGCAGAATCTTTTGCGTGCTGTAGTGAGTCGGCGTGATTACGCCACTTACGTCCTCCCCGGCGTCATTTTTACCGGGCTTGACCCAGCACTCTGACTCATTCCAGACCCCGAGTCTCTGGACACAAGCTCACCGGTCACCGCCTCCGCATATTATTTCCCCGTTCTCGATCGCCGGCCGTATCTTTTTCTTGTTGCCGTCACTGGAGTCGGACCAAATGCCTACGCCCGCCGTGCTCGAATTGTGGCCTCGCCTCTTTGTCGCCTCTGGCCGTGGACGGCGGCCCTGGAACTTTATCCGTATTGTCTCAAACGGCGGCGATTTTCAGCCGACCACGTTCGTTCTCGACTCGTCGGAAACCTCCCTTGGTTCTTCTTCGAAGGACACAGCTCGACCCTCATCTCGCAGACCCCCGGCGTCCATGCCTTCTTCGCACGTGCTTGGATGCTGGTGCGACCTAAGTGGAAGACGAACCGCCGTTGGAAAACCTCTCTAATCTCACGTGTCGGTCGCCCTGGGATGACTCGAATTTAGAAGAGTAAGTTATCGAGGGGACGCCGCTCTGGCAGCGCTAATCGTCAAACGTGAAACTGCTACTACCCATTGCAGCAGGTCAAGTTATTGAAGACACACACCTCCTTCCTTGCTGGAATTCTCACCCTTCTCAAGACGACGATCTTTTCGCCCCTTCCAAGCCCTCCTCTCTGCCGGGATTACCAAAGCTGTCACTCGTGCCTTGCGGGCTCTCACCACCATCGCCGATGTTGCAGGCATCGATGTCCCGCTTGTCGACTCTATGCTCGCCTGCTGCCTCTTTTATTTGACGTCAGCGATTTCCGCCAAACGCCAATACCATCATCTTCCCGAGGCCATTAACGCTGGATTGCTTGCCGGGATCGTCGCAGCTGGTAATCGGGCGGGAAAAGAAGTGGTTGCCCTGTATCTGCAGAGATTGTTGGGTGTCATCCTCCCCGGTGCACTTACCTATAGCTACCGCAACGTTCACTCAGCAGTAGCCAACCACGGCGTCCCGACGACAGATTCCACTTCGGACGCCCGATTTACGAACTCGCCAGTGCATGCCGATTGGCTCGCGATTGTGGTGCCGCTGGAGGGTCGAATCGCGACGTTGAACGATTTCAAGTCCCCAGCATATGTGTCAACGACTCCGTGTGATGGTCCCAAGGTACTTACCTTACTTTTCTTTTATCCTATTATTTTGACGCGGTTATGCAGTGTGGCCTTGTCAAGCGCTCGGCGGACATACGATGCTGTAGTGGTTGCAAACTGCAGTACTATTGCTCTCTGCGGTGTCAGTTGGCCTCCTGGCGCTCTGGTCATCGTCTGGCTTGCGAGACGCTGCCGAGGAGGAATCGCGAGGGTGATTGGATGGCCGCCCCTGTTAGCGAGATCCTCACGGGACAGGCGAGTCATGTCGGCCACTTTCTTAAACAACGAGATGATGCCTTCCTCCGTCTCATCCTCCATCGCGAACAGCAATCGAGGATCGTCGAGATTCTCTTGAAGAAGCTGGAATTTGTCCACCACTCTCCGGCCACGACTTTCATGACTGTCTTCGATTATACACAAGGCACCTGCACCATACGCGTCGAATCATGGCTAGATCTATTTGGCGAAGGTTCTATCGATACCGCCCCGGAAAACCTCGCGTCGGGGATGTACTACATTATCGTCGCCACACACGCCGAGTCTGCCCGGAACGGCTTCAACATCAGGGTGAATCGGAATGTCTACGTTACTAAATCCAAGAGCTCAGAGGTGGAGGATGCCTTGGAGGGTATTGCGGATCGCATTCCCGCCGACAACGATGTTTTGGCTCGGGAAACGCTGTGGCCGGATCTTTTTGTGGAGCTTTAGGCATTAGTCGAGTTGGACATGGTGGGTGTGGACGCCTTGATTTTATCTGACCCGCCTGTATAATCAAATTGTACACCAGTGTTTGAATACAAGCACAAAATACCGGTTGATGTATTGCCCCAAATTCACAGGCCTTTCTAGAATAATCAGGCATGGGCACGTTTCTGAAGTGGATTTCGGAAGATTTCATCCACCTTCAAGCTCCGACAGGACGAATGACTTTTTCATGGTCGCACATCTTGAGTAAACTGCCCGGTTATTTCACTCCTCAGATTACTGCAAACTGATTTTCACTCACGAGATAAAATGGCATACATAGGCGCTGTTACACATTCCGTCCCATCACATCGCATCCCGTGTATCCAGGGTCATGCATCATGCTCCGTACACCCATAAACTTTACTTTTTCGATCTTGTTGTCTGTGAATCGTGATTGCATCGATGCGGACCCAGGAGTGTGTTTGATGAAACTGGGTTACCGGTAGTCTCCCGTAGTCAGAGGCAATACAAAATTTATGACAGTCAATACACTGGGTGAACATTTTGGATTTTTGACTGAGAAATTTGGTGAAAACTATTTTGAATTTCACACAAGTTTTTCAGTTGAAAATTTGTGAAAAACTTGAATCCTTTTGATGAAAATTTTGATTTTGGGTCAGAAAATGCTGAAAATTTTGAAATATCACAAAATATCTACAAAAATGTTTCAAGTTTTTCACTGTTCTCTCACTGAGAAATTGGTATAAAATTCAAAATAGTTTTTACCAAATTTCTCAGTCAAAAATCTGAAATGTTCAACCAGTGATAAATATAAATTTAGGTTACCGAGCTGACGTTGAACTACAGTCGCACCCAGGTCGCACCAGAGAGATGCCACTTCCCAACCACTTCCTGGCAATACAATCAGCACTCCAACTCATTTTGATTTTCTTTCTTTCTTTCTTTCTTATTGTCAACTTGAGGATGTCCAGATTGTACAAATGGTGCACGACCTGCTCAGAACCAGTCGTATACGGACTTGAGAGAGTACAAATTAATTTCTTCCAATGATGGACTCAAAGATTTGGTTGATGCGCCATCATTCGAATTCGCCACTGATGCGCATTTCAAAGCTGCACCCCCACAATATTTCACAAGGGTAGAACGTGTCGCTCAGGCCACATAAGAAAAATCAAGGCTTCAAAATGGACGATATCAAATTCATCTGCTTGTGAATGCTCATCATTCACACTCTTAAGCACTGTGTCACGGTAGCAGGGGGGGGGGGGGAATATATTATACTCGCGTGGTCCACAGCCTGAACTACGAGTTTACCGAAAACAAACATTGCAGGTATGTTGGACTAGCCCGGGAGGGCCAGTGAGGTTGTACGGGGTCGCAGGTACGTATAGACACGGTGGCTCTGGATAAGCCGTGATACTACACGTGGACTGTCTACTGCCTAACACGCGCACACATCGCGTACGCGTACCGGGCCGATCGGGTACCAGTGGCCCAAGGCCACTGGTACAATGTACGGGTGGTTATCCTTACACAACGCTACAAGATGTTAACGGAGCACGACACCATTCCAGGGGGTCGATCACACAAGACGCTAGCTTACCGTGCACTGGCCGGCTCTCGTCGTCGAGGCTGTTAAAACCTTGTGGGACCTGACCTCACAGCACATGACTGGAGTACAGGAGGGGTTCCCCCCTCCCAGGTAAAATATCCCCGGAATCCACCAGTACACAGCAAGGTGTCGTATGTCTGTCCCTTTGCAGAGTGCATGCGGGAGCCAACAACCAAAAAATTAAGCCTCGGCCGGCGGTCCTACCAGTAGCATAGGAGCCGCATCATAGATTTTGAGTACATTGAATGCCAGTTTTGCGAGGACCGCAATTGTTTCCCGCTGGGCAAGAACTGCGCGGAAGAACTCCATAACGTTTGTGTATTTCCCTCGGAAATTGGGGACATCGGTGTATAAGACTTCCAGAAAGGATTCGCGACCTTGCATCAACGGTGGGTGATCACGGAGAAACATTGCGTGTGCCGGGTCCTCGACAGCTTCTTTGCAGAACCGGCAGAGTCGCCATTCACGAGGCACAATCTTCTTGCCTCGTTCTGTCCAGCGACGCCGTTCCACAGCGAGACTGTGGCTTGATAGAACCATTCGGGTGAGCGCACGTCGATGGTCAGCAGTCGGCACTCTCAGATAATGGCGGAAATCAAGGGATTTTTTGACCAGGTTTTTGTCGTCATCCATCTCAAGGTGTTCGGTTAGCAATTCTTGTGTATGGGACAACGTCTCAATTTCGTGGTCAATCCAGGCCTCCATTGATTTTTTGACCGCTTTCATAGCTTGTTCAACGGCCGAAATTTCGAGAGCTGCTGTGATGTCCAACTCCACTGGCACATACAACCGGGAAAGTACAATTCGCAAGTCTGTCATCCATGAGATTTTCTTTGCGCGAGCCAATGCGATACACTCTTGCAGTGCATTCCAGACGGGACGTTCCGAACCCTCCAGGGTGAGCAGATAGCACAAGTTTTTGAGGGCCAGGTACACTCGGCGATATTTGATAGGCCAAATTCCGGTCTCAGAGAAGAGGATTGCTTCCAGACAGCGAGAGCCTACACTGAGCATGCGCCGCAGAAATTTGCACTGGACCTTTTCGAGTAGTTGTAGACTTTTGGGTTGTATGTCCAAGCAGATCTCGCATCCCGCGATGAGATACGGGTCCACGCGGGCCATGTAAATCGTCCGCATGTCCCACGCCGGTAAGGCTCCCACAAAGCCGTCCAATTAGGGCTTCGACCCGGCCGTTAAACGGGACGGCCGTCAGAAAAACGGCCGTCAGGGTGTCCAAAACGGGGCCACCCGGCCGTCACCATGAAACTTCTAACTCTCTGACGGCCGGGTGCCGTCCGTTGACGGGTTGACGGCCGTCGTGACGGCTTCTATGGGTGAGCAGTAGTTGAATTTTATTTGTGTAAATCTTTTTTAGTGAAAACAAGGTATCAGCTATTATAAGAGGTTTGCGAACATACCGTAAGCTTCACGTCGCCATCTGACCGCATAAAACTGACGGAACAACAAAAACTCACACGGCATCAATTATTGAACAACGCCGAGATGTCCGATATGGCAATGAATGCAAGGATCATGGCCAAAAAAAACTGTTTTCGACTGACGGATATGTACAGAAGGTGAATATCTGTGATGAAATGTCAACTCGGATGCTATTAGAGGAATTTTGTGGGTACATACACCCAGGACCCGTCCACCCGTCGACGGCCGGGTACGGGTCCACGTTGACGGGTCGGACCCGTCCCGTACCCGGCCGTTTCAAATTGCGGATTTGAAGCCGGACGGACGGGACCCGTCCCGTCGCGACGGGCCGTCAACCCGTCACAAAGCCGGACGGTTCGAAGCCCTACGTGACCGCCGTTTGTGAGAAATGTTTGGAAAATGTTGTATGGTTGATGTTTGGAGCTGTTGCTCGGGACATCCGCCAATGTCGGCCGAAACGTTGCACAAATATAAAATGTCAAATCCCTCAGGCCTTTTGCAAGGTGGATATTTTGACAACATGTACACTAACATTCGTTCAGCATTTACACTGTTATCTGTAGAGCGTACAAAGTCATACTGTAATGAAACATTGCAGATGTCCCAACAGGTCATTGAAAACATGAAATCAATATTATAATCTACATGAAATAGGCACAATTGCAACAGTTTACAGTATGCTAGTGGTTGTCCAACATACTTCACATAACCCCGTAGCGGCAAGTAGGTAATCATCTTCCTTGGCGTCAGCAACTCACTGTTGGACGAGTTGGTCAGATGAACGAGGGCCGGCCACAAGGTTCCACGTACATCTTGAGATCGGGGCTGAAAATGTGCGCTGCATAACGAGTTTAAAGAGGAAAGTAAATGTCAATTGCAACGAAAGACCAATTTGCAATAGACTCAACTCAATTTTCGATGAGATCCTTGTAGGCCATTTGAATCTTCACGAGGTTCTTGTCAGCCGTGTTCCAATAGGTACAAGCACGGGCTATGCGACTTGAGTATCGTGGGAGAGGACCAGGCAACCCGATGATCTTGAATCACTTTTGTGAGGTTTGAGTCCTTGTGTGAATGAGTAGAGAGCACTGTGTGAACATAGAGCGTTGAAGATTTGAGGTACATCTTGAAAAAGTTGAGGGGCAATTTTCAGAGGGATGCGGCGGTTGCAGATTAAGCATGAGCTTGAATTTGACCAAAGAAACATGTGGACCATCTTGGGGTTTGTAAATAGAAAGTTTCAGGTTAGGTACTTCTCTGGTTCATGGGATCCGGAACATGGCCGACGTGGATTGAGGATGTGTTGCTTTGACCGACAAAGAGCACTGCGATTCGGCGAAACTGGTTCATCGGAAATGGTGTGCTTTGGGTGCATTGAGGCTACTGGCATCGCGCCACATGGGTCAGGAGATATCGACAGACAGCAGAGTGTCTGGAACTTCGGAGTCAAGAGGTGGTGGGAGAGAAAAGAGATGGGCGATGTGGGCGTACCAACATTACACATGTTTGGTTGCCATCACTGATGCGCACGGACCTCAACCCGCTTGTTACACTTACCTTGCACTTACCCATTATCCGTTTAGGACTCACAGAACTGGTACATGGACATTTTATGAAAAGAACCTACATGTGGGTGTATGGATTCTGCATGAAATGTGGTTCCTGCAAATCAAATCTTATGTTTTTGGTTCTCATATTAATATTGTCGACTAAGTACAGTCTGAAGCGCCGGGCTCATCAGGCTTGACAGTCAAGATCTTCTGGCTGAAAGAAGGGGTGTTGACATTCAAACCTAACCGTAAACCAACACAACACTCTATACTAGGTATTATTTTTTTGGCCCTCACAATACACTCAAAGTACTTCAAGTAATATATGTAGGAGATGTCAGGGATGTGACGGTAATCTTCCTCAAACATTCTGTTGATATTTCTGCCACAATGTTTCCCAAGCATTGCAGTGGACAATTTTCTATATAAGTGGAAATGTTTTAAAATTATCTGTCATCAATGTTTGAGAAATAAATTGTTCGATTGGCGGTGTAGGTCCAATCCCAGGATTATATTTGCTGCAGTTGATGCTTTTTTTGCCTTGACCTTGTATTGTTCTCGCCAGATGAACTTGGTCCCTGTTTCGAACCATATACCCGGGTAGCACGCCTTCTCGACTTTTTCGATGGGGATGCTCACGGGCAACTGTTTTCGACGTGATTCAATGAATTAACGCTTTTGGCCCCGAACTTCAAGAAGCCCGAACTGTAAGGTCGAATGTATCAGGGTTGTTCACAATAACCCTTTTTTGTTCCCTTTTTTCATACTTTTGTGTTCTTTTGGTTTTTTTCCGGTTCCCCCCCCCCCCTTTTTGAATGAAAAAAAAGGCAAGGTAGGCTCATGGACTTTCGACACACATCACATGATGTGACCCCAGCCAAAATCTGGCCATCAATCCATTTTGTGTCTAACTCTGAGCCTGATGGCGGCTGCCTCTGGGACCAAATCAAAAATCTAGCACCAAGGAAATGTTTCGAAGATGCTTTAGAACATTTCCTTGGTACTGGATTCCTCGATTAGGACCAGAAAAATGTGCCATTAAGACAAGAAATGCCTTCGCTACGCTCCGGCGAACGGGGGGAGATAAACAAAATCAAGATTCTGGAACAAAATAGGTTACATCACGTCCATTGGATTATATTTCAAAGGATAGTGTGGAACCAGATAAGTGAGTAACTGATATTTGAGGGAGACTGACACTGCAAAAACCCCCTATTCATTGACCATCATTTAATAGGCTTCGGTAAGGCGGATGGCGGCCGAGTAAAACCGTTCAATGCAAAGCAGAGGGGAAGGAATGGTCTTGTGGGTTTCATTAGGCTGCATTCATGAGGGAACCACCTCCGAAACATGAATAAACGGGCAAAGGGAGCAGAGGCGTAGGAAGCGCCCATAAGGAGGATAGACAGGATGGTTGAGACTATCAGGAACACGTTACTTGAGAATTTGAGGAAGTAATTTTGGTCACGTTCTGTTTGAGCTTGGTCTTGAAGCAATTAGGCACATATCCAAAGCATGCCAGAAAGAAAGTGAGAGGGTTCCAGAAATGATAAGAACCGCCGGTCAGTGGTCTTCTTTTATGTTCGACGGAAGCGCCAGTTCAACAGCTGTTGTGAACTGTGCTCGGCTGCGGCGTGAAAAGCAAGGCACGAGGCATCTCGCAGCTCTTCACAATTGCCAAAAGCTGTTGAAAACTACAGCTTTCAGCCGCCAAGGACATTGAAAAGCAGTAAAAGGAATGGTCCGTAAGAAAAAGCTGTTGAAGGTGATTTACGTACAGTGAGAGCGTTGATTGGCATTGGTTGAAGAGAAGAGACTGAAAGGAGAAACCATGGTGCTTTCGGGACCCAAAACTCAAACAGCACTGTGCTGTTGAACTCGACAGCAAGTAGTGTTCCCGGGTCAATTTTCAGGCTGCGGAATCAATAAGGTCTGAAGTGCTTCGATAGGACGGTTCACCCCGGTGCTGTTGTATTCAAGAATCCACCGCAGTTTCCCAGCGATAATAAAACAGCCCGAGTTTCGGGGAGAATGTGAATCAAGACTCCATATGGGGTATAGATGAACAGCTTTCATCATCTTGCTGTGGCGGGTGAACAGAGGAAAGACCTGGTGAGGTGAGGACCCGAGGTAAAAAGACTGGAAGGAGATACATTCTCTTGGCGTTCTTGGAAACCTCGCCATTTGCTTAAAGATACGAGTAATTTTCGTCAAAAATCACGCAAAACACGTGATGTGTGCCGAAAGTCCATGAGCCCTACCTTAGGAAAAAAGGCTATTGTGAAACCCCCCTCCCGGCGCTCCCTTTTTTGCATTCCGTTGGGTTTTTCACCTCTCAAACTTCCCTGTAGGCTAGGAAACCTCAAGGGATGATCTACTTGCATGCACTAATCTCGAGTTCCATCGAGAGAAAAAAAAGGGCCGGAAAAAAGGGAATTGAAAAACGGCTCAAGAAAAGGGCAGCTGTGAATGACCCTAATGCGGTTTTGTGTCAGTTGTCGAAACACGTGATGTGTGCCGAAAGTCCATGAGCCCTACCTTAGGAAAAAAGGCTATTGTGAAACCCCCCTCCCGGTGCTCCCTTTTTTGCATTCCGTTGGGTTTTTCACCTCTCAAACTTCCCTGTAGGCTAGGAAACCTCAAGGGATGATCTACTTGCATGCACTAATCTCGAGTTCCATCGAGAGAAAAAAAAGGGCCGGAAAAAAGGGAATTGAAAAACGGCTCAAGAAAAGGGCAGCTGTGAATGACCCTAATGCGGTTTTGTGTCAGTTGTCGTGTACGGTCAAAGTCGGGAGTTGGGGGAATTTCGTCTTGGAAGGCCCACTTATCTGCTAAGAAAATTGAGTAGTATTGAACATATATCAACGCCCGCCATGAAGCCCATAGGATAGGCATAGATAGCATTAGGGAGATGTAGCTTCTTGATTCTGGTGAACCGCTCTGCATTGAAGGTCCGAAAGCTAAACGCTGGAAATTGGAATTGTAAAGTTGCGGGATGAATTTGGGTCGAATTTTTGTGGATGATTTGAATTAATTTCGCGGTGCCAAACCCTCTCGCCATCCTGAAGGATGAAATCAGCAGGAATGTTCCCTGATAGTCATTTTGTCGGGTAAGTTGTGCCCAAATCTTGCCAAATGTACCATACCAATTCCATACCCAGAACCGTGACCTCCGTGTTGCCTCCGTGATCCGCTCGTGGACGTGACCAAGACGTGACGGTCACAATCATCGATGACTCTCTCCCGATTTTCACCATGCCACCTCCTCAGTTTGAAGCAGGTCATCCTTTGCACCCAGATAATATTCAAAAGCTTCCGCTTACCTTCAAAGTATGCCGCCACCCCTTTGCCCTCCTCGTGCTTATTTGTAATTGGAGGGATTGGCTAAACGTGCAATGGACCATTCTGTCGACGATTGGTACACGTTATGCCATTCGATTCGCGACATTCAAGCCAACTTTCCCACCAGCATAGCTATCCGCATCCTCCCGGTGACATATGTGAATTTGGATCCAGCCGGCATACCGAGCACCGATATGATCGAGGGGAACTTAATGACGACGGCGATGGAGTGTGCTATCACAGCTACCCAGACACTCTATTTCCTGCAGAACCCAAAACCTTCCATACCCGTTGCTGCCATTGTGGATATATGGCCGCGATATTGGGCGTGGATCGAATTTCTTCAAATCTTTGCTCGACTCACCACACCCAGGCAGAGATGGGACCTTGGGCTTACAGGCTTGAGCGAATTCGAGGTCGGGTCGAATGCAGTCACATTCATGGCTGCCTTCAAGGACGAACGGGTATGCAATATTTTTCGAGCCACCACGGGGGTGCGCATACTCCTTGCGCGAAACTGGTTTCTGCTCGTTCATCCCGAGACCGTGGGTGCCCGCGATATCGATGTTTCTCTCAAACAGGTCTATCAAGGAATTGATCAGGTTTTTCAATGCGTCAACGGACCTTTCCCCATAGACGCGTCTCACCCGGCAGGCCTCGACGAATTCGCCGAGGGAGCCGGTGGAACTATCGATGACCTCGTGTCCCTCATCATTCAGAGCATCACGGTCATGGTTCCAGGACGCGAACCTTCTGTTCCTCGGTTGCCATTGAAATTTGTGTGGGCTATTTTGACGTTTGTGACAATCACCGACGGTATTGGTACGGATCACGCCACTACCGTGCTCTGCTCTAGGTTGTGGCCGGCCGGCTTTGTTCAATTGCTCACTAGGATCGTGCATAATATCGCTGAAAGCACGATTTCATTCGCAAAGGACACACTGGATAGTTGCTGTTTCCTACTTGCAACCGCCTTTGCAGACTCTCGATCGGTCAAAAAAGCGCTCAAAGCGGATCTGTTGCAAGCACTACCTCGCTGTGTCCTCCCGCTGGAGGACGGAATCGAGGATTTGGTCAACTCGATTTCGGCACACCTTTTGAATTATGATGTTGTGCAGAGCTTGGAAGGGGCGTTGCCTGACGCAGAAGACATTGTCGAATCTCCACTTGCAACAAGCCAAATTTGGGCAGACTTCATAGACTTGGCGCGAACTCGCATCAACATTCGCAGGGCGTTTTCCAACTGTATCGCGGGCGATAACATGACAGTGTGTCCTCTCGGCTTTCATTACTTAATTGCAATCGCCAATCCGTGTTCTTCCAGTGTGCGGTCACGAGTACCGACAAAGCAGTCTTCAAGAGATGCATATGCAACAATCACTACTGTTCCAAAGCGTGCCAAGTTGCGGATTGGAGAGCCGGTCATCGCAGTGTATGCCGTGTGTTGATTGCAGGGCTTGATCGCCAGCAAAGTACATTCATCCGGGCCGTCGTTCACCGTGACTACGAACTGCTCAAGGCCGACACCATCTTACCGGAACAAGTACGGTTCATGGCGCAGTTCCCCGATGAGTCTTTCTTCACGCTCTTTGATTATACCGACGTTACTCGACCAAGGATCGAAGTCGACTCTGTCGAGAGGCTGGAGAGTGAAACGAGGGAAGCGTGGACACATCTAGTTTCGCGGACACGGGACGGCGAGGGACCGATGGAGCTGCATGTCGTGAAGGACGCCATACGGATTCTGGTGGTGCCGCTCCGGACAAACTCGTGGGCCGTACGAGACGGGATGCGCGGCATTGCGGCTTCGCTCCCAGCTGCCGTCACTGCCCAGGTCGATTCTACGACACTTGTAGCGGCAGTCCAGGCGGTCCTCGATAGGGAGAAGGATCATTTTCGCGCGGTACATTGAGCCGTTGCGTGGTTCATTTAGACGTTGAGTACGATACCTTGCCACTCAGCAAGGTTGGATGCTACACACAGAGAATAAACTCATTTGCTTATCGCCTGGAGTCGTGTAGCGTTAGTCTATGGCCATAATATTCCTGACCGATAGAACCCCTCAATTAGTTGTCGGGCATCCAATTTTCTGAGACTTTTTGGGAGCTCGTCTCGACTGGCTAATTAATGTCCGTTCAGATTACCAACTGGATGGTCCGGCAACACATCACCTCTTCCTTGTCGTCAGCGGAGTCCTGGTATAAAACATGTCAGAGAGCCCAACAGAGACTGGTTTGCTTGCGGAAGCTTCATGGGTACACTTGCGTCGTTATGGGCCGTCTCGCGGTCATTAACTGTGTTTGATATATGTGTGGAAGTACATCCCCCTGAATTACGGCTGGTTCTGGATACCACCCAGGGAACATGAACAGGCCACAGCGGTTCATAACATGGGTCGTCTGCATTCGAATAGGCTTTACCCGTGAGGTGAGATTAATCCGCATTAAATATGCCGTGCCACAGGGCATGCGGAAATTGGGAACCACGATGTAAAGGGAATCCACAACCCTACGTACCTTAATCTTGGGTCCTTGGCTTCAGTGCCAGTTTCAACTCCGCGTCATCAACGTACGTCCGGAATGTCAGACGTCACTACTCTGCCTGGTTGAATGGCATTATACCTGCCGAGTTTATCCTTCCCGACTCTGGCTTGTGTGAGGTGAGAAACGAGTGAGCGTCATTCCTTCGGGTGAAAGAATATACAGCACATGTGCGAGTCCTAAATTCAGACAGTGGGTTTACCTGGGTTGAAAACTTGGCACTAGATCGTTGGTTGATTTTTTCACAGTTCGCTCCTATACGCTAAGAGGTTCGTAACGGTATACTCATATCAGAAGGAGTACTGTTGAATTTGAGAAGAATCTTTGGGGACAGTTGAGTCGACAAGCAGGCTCGGTTCGAATCGTACCCTGGGTGGACTTTGGTAGCCCCACACATTCAGATGACCGTCGCTTCACATTTCACTATGGAACTTGATTTTTTTGTAGCCCTTCGTTCGCGGCGACATTGTCAGCTCCATTCGGGATCGGACGGATTGCTTTCGAAAAAAAGGAGGATGACTACCATTGAGTTATGTCCAGTGGGAACGAGTACCGCGTTTCCGAATGGACTCGAGATGATATTCACGGCCGGAATTGGTCAGAAACCCCGGCCGGGACACTGGTTGCGGGCATGCGGGCAGACGGCGTAACGATCCCCTGACCTGCAATAAACCCAGGCTCGAGGCGCCTCGTGCCTTAGGCCTTGGGATCGATCCCAACAACACGATTTTGGACAAATCCACCGATCCCTAAATAACTCGCATTTTGCCTACGCTCTCAGTGTCAAACCGAGAGCCAGTCTACGGCATTCTAGTGCTTATCGTTGAGCTAAATTTGTGCGGCGACGAAACACTGCTTTGTGAAGAAGGACGATTGTTCATCTATTTTTAGTCTCCTTTTGAATGGTTCCTGGCGTTCAGGGTGCCATGCAACCTCCTGTTTGGTGTACTAATATAAAACACAAATTTAGCCAACAAGCTAGCTCACTTCCCTTCCTGAGGCTTTCACCCACTCTCTTTTTCTCGTTTCCGCTCATTGTCGTCGCTATGAAGTTCGCCACTCTTTCAGCCCTTTCGCTCGTTGCCCTCAACACCATCTCTGCCACGCCGACACCCCGCGCAAATTGCGGCAAGGGCCGTACGGCTGCCAGCGCTACTGTATGGCTCACAGCGCCTGGGGTCAATCCCGAACTAAAAGTCTTCGGGTCAGTGCTGTGTCTGGTATAATGTCTTGGATGATATCCAAGCAAACTTGTGTGTGCCCCTATTTCGCTGAAGCTTCTTCAAAGATTGAGACGACAATTTTCACCCAGATTTGAGGGAGGGAAATGCGGTATGTAACAGTTGAAGCCGGCGGTAATGCTGGGACACGCATTTAATCTGTTAGCTCAGGCGACGATGCCCACGATGCTCTCCGAGTAAGCCAACCTTACCTCCCGTTTCAGTCAAACTAAACCTGCGTTCAGCTCTCATTCCACGACGCGATCGGTTACTCACCGAAGATGATCAAGGAACAGAAGAAATTCGGGTATGTTCTAACGGTGGCAGGTGTTCGTATTGCTAAGTCGTATTTTCAGTGGCGGCGGCGCAGGTGAACCCATGCCGTATAGGAAATTTATGAGTTGTATGCTCATTCACCACCACAGATGGCTCTCTGATCAAATTTGCCACAACGGAACTCCCCTACCCCGCGAATGTAAGTCTGTCCAATAAACGTTTACATAAGTATGAAAAGAACCGACTCATCCGTTATAGGAGGGCCTCGAGGAAATTGTTGGCGATGAGAAGGTGTACGCAGACCGTTGGAACGTGTCCTACGGTGATATGTGCGTCGGCCTTCGATCATTATGTTCCAATTCCCAAGCAATTTCACCTAGCATTCAATTTGCCGGCGCAGTCAGTGTGCGCAACTGCGCAGGTGGACCGCGTATCTCGTTCATGGCGGGTCGTCCGGAAGCCACAGGTGCCGCGCCGGAAGGTCTTGTTCCGGAGGCCTTCGATTCGGTGACCACTATGCTCAGCCGCGTCGCCGATGCCGGACTCACCCCAGAAGAGCTCGTTGACCTCCTCGCGTCCCACAGTATTGGTGTGCAGGACCACGTTGACCGGGTCTGTTTAAATGTCTTGCTCGAAATATTGGACTCACCAAAGGTTCTGTCTAGTCTATCCCCGACACGCCCTTCGACACGACTCCCACTGTCTTCGACACCAACTTTTATCTCGAGGTGTGTTTTGATTTGATTTCAATAGGACGCCGATGGAGATCTATGGATTACCCAGACACTTCTGCGCGGTACCGTCTGGCCTGGCAAAGGTCACAATAACGGTGAAGTTGCGTCGGCTCTGAAGAGTACTTTCCGTCTGGAATCCGACTATGCTCTGTCACGGTAGGAATGATTTTAACACCAGAAGCATACTCATTCATCACTCAACACGCCCAGGGATAAACGCACCTCCTGCCACTGGCAGTCGTTCGTCAGTGCGTCATTCCATGGGATGTCCTCGATCCCGCAGCTGACTCACAGTATCGCCTGCAGACAACCAATCGCGCATGGCAGACCGCTTCGCCGCCGCGATGGCGAAGATGGCGCTGATAGGCCAAAACCCCGCGAAGCTGGTCGACTGCTCGGAGGTGATTCCTGTGTCCACGCTCCGGGCGCCTTCCAACGCGAAAATGCCCGTCGGAAAGAACCTCTTCGACCTGCAAATGACCGTGCGTAGCGTTCTCCTCCCTGGCCAGATACTGACTTCGTTTGTTTCTCGCTCACCTGGTAGTGCCCCGCAAACCTGTTCTCCAACCTTTCAAACCTGCCTGGTAAGCACATGGCACAGCTGGCAAGGTTATCCGCGAATGCTAACTCGCCCCACGCAGGTCTTCTTGGGAAACTTCTGTGAGTCTCACCGACGTTATGAGCTGTTTCGCACGCTGATGACCCGAAAAGCCACCTGTAATCATTCTAGCACCGCAGTCGATAGGGACTCGCGCGACTGACTTGATTACTGGCGCGGCGGACTTTATCATTGTTATTCGGACTTATGGACATGCTGTATGGTTACATTCATTATTTCACGTTCATTATCTGCATAAGAAATTGTGGAAAATCGCAACCAGTGAGAAACGAGATGACGCACAAGATTACAGAGTGCCATGTAGCGTTCCAACGCTACCCGCCGTCTTTCCAGATTCAGTAGAACACCTGTTAGAGCCACGCGGCAGTGCAGCGGCATCGTGGAGGCATACGACCGGGATTCCGTCCAGCATTCCATTCCCATCGGATGGCAGCAGCGGCAATTCCAGCATGGTCTGCCAGCGAACGTACAGCCAGGGTCGACTTCAAGGTGACGCGGAAAATACTGTCCTCCGAGTCGGCGCGGAGGATAAGGGTATCATTGGCGAACCGGACGCCATCAATCATCTTTAGTTGATTCCCTTATGCTATGGTAGGAAGGGTACCAGAATATTAATGGAATCTTGAATCCGACTGGTCGTGGTCGGAGAAAGAAAGACATGTCTGTTTGTCTTTGTGGGCCAAAGGCTTGGAGGCACCGCCACCACACCGCCACCTTCGCAAGTAATTCGGCGGAAGAAGTTGCAGTGCGACGTTAAGCGCACTTGGGATATTGTACGTTTCGCCAGTGGAGGAAGCATCCCACGACGAGAACATTTACCGATATATTTTTGTTCAGGTTCCAGAATATTGGTCTGCGGATCAGTCTGAGGTTAAATTCAACTTCCTCAAATCCCCGCCTCACCGCGTCGTGTTAGTTATGCATCCTGAGAAACAGATTGATTGGTGACCCATTGTCCTTCCGCTTCCTCTATAAAGATTTGGACCATCCATCAGGAGGATCAGTTCCCTTCAAAATCTACGGTCTATAACTAACAGTTGCGCCATGGAGAGAACCGGCAATGGGTGTGATCCCAAGTATCACATCGAAGGAAAAGTGCCAGGACGCGGTAACAGTAGGGATCCTAGTCAAAGGCTGTTCGCGCCTAAGTTTATGGGGTTGGCGCCTGGCGGCCTGACTGGATCCGAAATGGAGATTAGGCGAGTAGAAAGCCGTTGTACTGACCTTAGCTGTCGAAACTTTCGGTCTGCCTCTACTGTGGGGCAGCTGCGCGTTGAATGTTTGGGGGCGTTGCGAACATTTCGGCAATGCGAACAAGGGTCAGACTGTTTATAATGGCGCTTAGTGAAACGAAATTTTATTCAACTCCGACCCTCTCAACCCGTCAACCCGAGGCGAATTTATGTAAATTGGGCCAGGCGAGTCACTGCCAGGTTTCTTCAATTCCAGGCGGTTCTCAATGGCGCGAGAAGGATCATCTCCGCGCGGTACATTGGACAGTCGCCTAGTACAGTAAATCAAACAAAATATCGACGCGACTTCGACTGAGTACAATATCCACTGGGGAACTAGCAATATTTGGCAAACACAGATAAATCGCATTTATTTATCACCTGGAGTCTGTTAACCTCATTGTACTGCTGGTTCTTGTTGAAAAAGAAGTCGACGTCGTCACCCATACCCGACTATGAGCTGCTCGACATTGGGAACGGACTGGGAAGTTGTTTGAAATAGTCCAATTATTTACCTCCCAGGGCCCCTCTGAGTCAGCTGACCCTCTCCAGAATCTTACCGCTTTCATTGCGACCATTTTTAATCCTTCCTATACCCCAGAACTCGTGCGCAACATTAGTCTATGATCAGAGTAGTCCAACGGGCGGTGCAAAAAAAGTGACGATAAATGCGCACGACGATTTCGGCTAGTCTATTAGTTACCACGCCACCATATGAGGCGTCCTGTATATCAGGCGAGGCACGAGCAAGTGTTGATATTACAGCGTCTGTCTTAGAGAGACTAGATTTCGGCATCGTCAGTGGCGAGCAATTTCTGTTTCAACTCTTCATGCTGGTTAAATTTATGCCAAAGCGCGATCTCCATCTACAGGACTCCATCAACTGTGCGGAAGCGTTTCGAACCGAGATTCCTACAGACCTTTGAGATCTTCATCATGTCCCAATCTAGGTGATGGCATGCTGCGTACGCCCGATCTTGGTTTAAGGCATCTCTCGCGAATTTTGAGCCCTTCCTAATCTTCTCCGCAAAAGCGGGGCGGTTGTCCATGTACTGTCTTCCTTTTGCAATCCCGTAGCAAAAGATACAAGAATACTCACCTTGAATGCGTTATACAAGTGATCGGCGGTGGGATATTTTTTTGCCATTGTACATCACGGAGTGCGGAGAAAAAGGAGTGAATTCGGAGTGTTGCTCTCCATTAAAGTAGATGCGGGGACGAGGCTTTTTGTCCCTCGCGGGGACTACAGGCTAGATAAGCGAAAACCATCGGAACAAGACAAGCAACGAACCGAGCCTTTGCCACAACTGCATCTGGTTGTTCTCCATCGTTCTCAGGCGATCATGTAAGCTGTCGATATCCCGCCGACGAGCGTTCTCGTCGTTGGATATCATGCCTTGAATACTCAACAGAGCTGAAATCTAATTTGCAAATTAAATTACTTGTGTTAAAACTTCAGGGAGATATAGCACGTTCCTGAAAGGCATTAGCCACGGTTCCAATCCTTCGATAGTAGTCTTCTATTAACGAAATCCGAGAATCTTGAGCCATGAGGGCCTTAAGAAAGGAGCGCTCTTTCTCCTTCTGAACAATGCATTGGATATCGTTGAGCAAACTAGGATCGACGATCAGGCATTCGTGTGACATAAGCGACCACTGAGCGTTCAGGACCACACCTGTACAGATCCGTGAGGGGTTTTCCAGAGTGAATTATATTCCATGCTTGAAACTCTGTGTTCAGAGTCTGCAACAGCTGCGCCACGGAGAGGGCTAAGACCTCGAGCTGTTGCTTGCTTTTACTAATCTTCTCGATTGAGGAGACGATGAATTTGAGGATGTTGAACGCGGCAGAGAGGCCGGGGACCGGTGTAATACCAAGTATTACATCGAGGGCAAAGTGCAGGGACATGGTAGAAGTAGGAAGAAAGCGAGAGGCGAGCCAAAAGGCTGTTCGCACTCGGAAGCTATGCTGACGAGTGACAGCGGCGATTGGGCGTCGAAATTTTTAATAAGTACCAACAAGGTTTACGCTCCAGCGTTGAAATTCTGTGAATTGCGAAAGCTGTGTTTGATATTGGCTGTAAGCCTCAAGTCCCACCAGTGAGTGCATCTCTCAAATCTCATTGAAGAAACAAATGAAATGTCGGGCAGAGTGGGAGAGAAGTCTCGAACCCGGATCCGGACAGATCGAGTGGATGCCAGGTAACGCAGTGTACTTATTTCTGGGGTGTAGTGCCATCAGATGACTACGTGCAAGATCCGAAGACTAACCCTGGAGGAAGTAAAGATAACGCGTCTTACAGAAGGTTGGAAAGATTCGGGATACTAAGACAGTGATTGCACCGATGTGAGAAAGCCGAGAGCAGCGACAGTACAGAGACAATCAGGACTAGAAAAACTGCGAAAGATCCGAACCACCATGAAATCAATGACACAGACTCGCTCAACATCGAAGTGAGTGCGTTAAACAGTAAACTGCGTTTTGACGTATCGGACAGATGGTTGAGATTATTGTGTCGGATGACCCGGGATGAGCAGCGGTGGAACACGTGCAGGTTGAGCGACCTTGGTTTGGACTTGTAGTGAAACAACCAGCACGATCCCCCGAGATCAAACGTCAACTCGGAACGGTTATCGAAACTATTGAACCAGGTTTGCGCACGCCGAAACAGTACATCAGTGGCACCGATGCCGTAAATCCAACGTGAATCTTTATTTTCTCTCTCACAGTGTACACCTCATCCTTGCCTCATCCGTCCAGTTTCGAATCCACCCAGCGTCAACACAATTGGCGCTCTGACTTAGCGACATGTCGTGGAACAAAGAACCACAGCAGACTGCCGGTCTCTGGTTCTCAACTTCTCAGACGACGGGATGGTCGTCCTCCGCGCAGGAGACCGTCTTTTCCGAGTCCAGAACGCAATTTTGGCCGCGCGTAGTACTGTGTTCCAGGCCATGTTTCAATTTCCCCAACCAGTGGCCGGAGGCGATGAGATGATGGATGGAGTACAATCGTGCAGATGCAAGATTCCCCCGAGGACGTGGAGCCGTTTCTTCGTGCAATTTTCGACTCAAGGTACGGGCGGCGAAAGCAATCACACGCATTCTCATGAGCTCTTTAAGGTTCTTTCGAGCCGGCGCCGGCCGAGGTCGACTTCTACGCTGTGCTGATTGCTTCACCATCGCTCGGAAGAAGCGCGACGCTAGCCTGGCGGAGTTCTGGAGCGAACTTCCAGCGAATTGTTGGATGGAAAAGAGTTGGGCCGACTTGCTGCAAAAACGGAGGGAGGCGCTGCAGTGATACTTACATGGCTTTGTTGAGTCCAACGACCATGTCTTGACAATATTCCCGCACCGACCTTGTTTTATGCGCAACGGCCAGCACGATGTCGCAATCACCACTTGGACACGATTTACGTTGCAGCAACGCGACCGCCGAGGACCCATCTGAGCCTCGACCAGTGCAACGGACCCGTTTTGAGGGATACTACCCGTAAGTTTGTGAGTCTCATGAAGGGATACGTGAGCGAAGAGCCAGGTTTGGCGTTGAAAGAGGCACACGGCGCTTACTCGACTCGTACCAGCCGACAACGGCGAAACCGGGCTGGTGGAGCCCCGATTCCAAGTATCATAATAAGTTGAAATTCGAAGGCGGGAAATTACTCTTCAACTCCGGTTCTCAATCTCCAGTTCGGAGGTGTTTCGCATGTCTGAATAACTGAAATAATTTGAATTGATTCTTCGAATATCAGGTGATGAGATTCTAGGACACTCGAAACCCGGGTTTGATTCGGCAAAAAGCTATAGCAAAAGCGAAAACAACCTGGAATGATTAAGTTTGAACGTTGGATCGCATCGAATGCGTTCAAATAAAGAATGAATATACATTGAGCCACGGCAAATGAGAACGTCGTATCATCACAGAGAGCTACAACTGTGGCGATTGTGAGACCCTGGTCATGGAACGCAAAGTAAAAACGCGTACGAGCTTGGTTTGACGTCACTTATAGGCTGCGATTTTCATGACTTCAAGTGCCGTCCAATCGGGGAGGCCAAACATTTCCGGCAGTTCGTCCCAGAACTTTTGCCTTGCCCTTTTGTGTGTTTGCTTCATAGTTGATAGGCAGACGTCACAAACAGTTTCTTGGAGCCTATACCAATCTTCCTTGTTCCAGATGTCTAGAGCCTGAAATTCAACGGCTTCTGAAATCGCGCGTTGACGCCAGAGCTCCGCTTCGCGGCGCTTGGAAAATCTGGCGTCAGTACATGCTCGCTGTGATGTACAGCCATTAATGAGAAAGGGCGACCAAAGAAAGTCGAGAATTTTGGTGGTGACAGTTGCTTCCAGCTGGCTAGATGCCTCGAGACAGCGAACTTTATCTTTTGATTCGAGTCCCGTGCATTGGATGATCTCCTCCACGGAGGCCACCCGACAGACTTCGTAAAAAGCAGTGGGAAGGATCCAATCGAGGGAAAGTTGCCGAGAAAGGAAGATGAGAGGGAAATAGCTCCATTGGAGCTCAGCAGACCACTCGGGTAGACCCTCATCGTGTAAACGTTCCCATTCGCGAAGCGTTGTCGGATAAGCGGAGGATATGTGCATTAGCGCACGTTTCCGCAGCGCCTCCACCTCGTATTTATGACTCATTCTAAGCACGCCGGCAATGATATCGAAAGTAGTGGGCGCAGGATGTGGTTCGAAGAAACTGGTGGCTAGATATCAGTACTGATCAGGCTTCAAACGTTCTGGACCGACTCGTAATATAGCAGCGCTTTGAGGAAAACCGTCACATCTGCTGCTGTATCGGGCAAATGAACGAAAGGACATCCATCCATCATCTCTGCGTCTTTGGGTGTAGGGAGGGACAACATATCACGGAAGACTGGAGACTGGGTGGCCAGGATACCGCGTGAGACGCGAAAAATGGTATGCTCCGCCTGTATGATGAGGCTGCCGTCCTCATACCAGAGTCCGTCGGCGCGCTTAATTTCTGCTTCCGGCTCGATGTCCATTGAGCCTCCGGTTAGTAGTTGGGAGCAGTTAAGCAAATGGTCGAGTTGTGTGGTGAAGAGGAAGAGGTGAAAATAACGATAGACAACAAGCAGCAACGGAAGCATACAAGCTGAACGCGGTCACGTTACAAACGTCATGGAAAGGAGGAAAACGGTACCGCGCCGAGTCTCTGCCTCTTCCATCGCGTTTCAGTTTGCATGAGCTGGGTTTATCGACATACAGCAATCGAAGTGGGTGTCGCCCACACCTTCGACACGAAAGCCTAACTTACGAATCCCTGGTGAATAATATCAATGGATTATAGCCGGAACGCCGGCCGAATGGTACCTGGCCTCACTTATCTTGGTAGGACCCCTGGGTCTTTTCAGCAGCTTTCCAATTTCATTTTTTCATCCCGTCCCTTTGTTCCATCGCGTCGGCAGCCGTGACCGAGAAAAAGGTGCTGCAAAGCTATGGCCAGCAAATTTTCAAAACTGCGGCACGTCTCTAGGAGTCTTCAGGTATGCCGGATATGTAGTTGCTTCTTGGGTTATCATAAGCTATTGCCAGTTTGTGTGATGTAATTTGTGGTTTTTCCCCGCAACTGATCATTGCTCGCGATTTGCATGCGAACACAGGGCCGAAAGAAAGTATCGGATTCGAAGCCAAAACTCAACCCATTGTGCCAACTTATTCCTCGTTTTCTAGAGTTGACTCAATGTTCAACATGAATTGCCAGCCGACGGCGCGGTCCGGCCCGCTCTTCGATAAAGTACTCCAAAGCGCGTTTTTCTTTCTTTCTTTCTATGTAGCTTTCTCGTCTATGCTTGGAGCAGTCTCCAGGTGGAGATATTTCGCCATTCTCTGTTGATATTTATGGCTCAAAACATGAACCAGCACTTTGGCAACAGTGTGCGTTGGAGCGGATCTGAAACTTTGAAACTTTGACAGTTGCTTGCCGTCATCTTGCCGTCATGCCGTCGCCAATCAAACCCGCCTTTGCCTTCTACCATGACTGTTCCCGCACTCGACGTCCAAGAGCTGTGCGACACCATCTCCGATTTTCTGGGGGAAACCTGGGATCTTAAGTCCTGCGCGCTCGTATCACCGCCCTTCACACGTGCAGCCCAGCGGCATCTCTTTCACGACATCTTGCTGAATCGGGGCTGTCTCGACATCGACGATGTGTCGACGCTGGAGTGGTACGATGAGGCCGCAGCGTGCAGACGGCTTTTTGGGATCCTGGAAGCTTCCCCGCATCTCATACCGTACGTTCGGCGGCTGCGGGTTGCTCTGGAACGCGATACGCTTCAAGCGCTCTCCACGGTCACCTTTTCGAATCTGCGCGAGGTGATATTTCATCGACGGGCCGGAGGTGCTGCGGAGGAGAATACTATTGCACTGGCTGCGAGGCTCCTGTCATCTCCATTCATCCACCGCGTCGGGCTAATGGGCACCATCTTTTCGGGCAAGCACGATCTGCAACGGCTATTCCGCGATTGCCCCGCAACGATGGCCTCGCTGTTGCTGCACCATGTCATCGTCCGCGATGCAGAAAAGCCAACTGCTCTCCCCCAACGTCGCAAAATCGAAACACTCCATATCAAGGCGTCCTACAGCGACGACATCAGCTGGCTCCACGATTCCGCATCCCCGTTCAACATCTCGGGGCTCGTCGATCTAACCTACCGCGCTAAGTTGACACCAGATGTCCGCAAGCTGCTTGAGCAAAGCCGGCGCTCCATACGCCGCTTGAGCGTTGATGCGCGTGAGTCTTTCATCTATCCATTCATTCCTCGAGACTCTGACTGACTTTATATACGTGCAGAATATGCTGCGAACGAAATGTACGCCGACACGCGGCAGCCTGAGCTCCTCGCTCGCTTCCCGGCACTTACGCAGCTGACGCTTGCGTGCAACGCGCGCGAGCCCGGCGATGCGGAGACGCTGCTCGTTGCCCTGCCGCCCGTTAACAGCCTGCAATCGCTGAAACTCGAGCTCAAGAATGCCCGCCACTTTGATCAGCAGGCGCTCATGAGCCTCGGTGTCTCGTGTGCGAACCTAGATTGTACCACAGTCGTAGTGTATGTGCGGCGCGTGGCGGCTGGGGGCGACGTGGGTCCGATGGCAGATGCGATAAAAGCTGCGTTTAAGGATCTGGTCGACAAGGGGAGGCTGGAGGTTTTGGTTCGATGAGGTGCGCGTTGAACTTTGGACGGCAATGTTGCCGCTTTCAATTCTAATTCATGGGACTGCGCGCAGGTCAAGCTGTATCTTGTGTACACAATCGTGGTTCGTTTTCCCCATGAACTATCTTGATTCACTCGTTCTTCGTTCACGGCTTGGGATCTACGCATCTACCTGGTTTCTTGCCTGGCAATTATAAAGTGCTAACTCCGGTCTTCTTCGCCTCTTACATTGTCATACGACGCTAGTCATCCCTCCCGTTGTCTCCTCCGCACTGAGCATTACGAACCTCAGCGATGAAGCCGCGGGCAGGCCTGCTCCTTGCCCTTGTTCACTCGCCCATCCCAGACCAACCCGAGCATGGATCAAGGCGTTGACCATTCCGACCACCGGGGGGCCAGTTGTTATGACGAAGACTTGGATGCTGGACCTGGTCGCATATGCGATGGCGAAGAACAGTGTCCATACTCTGTGACAGACGCAGGTTGAACCAGGATACAACAACGGGGAGTGAACTCACGCATAGAACGCCGCGCTTTCTACCACAATGACAAGGAAGCGCTCGGGAGGTAAATAAGATTCGCAGCGGCTGAAAATATATGATCCCAAAATACTCACTGTGAGGTTGTTTCTCTCCGATGATATAGAGAGTCTGGTGACCGTCCAAATTTTCCAGCTGATGAAAACTGATACTTTGAGTCTAGAAGCCGATGCATAGAAGACCTGAAGACATAGGCTACTCACCCGTGCAGTAGAAGGTGGTTCTTCAATTTCAATCAGCGCGCAAGTCTCGATTAGTACGGTCTCAATGAATAGACGCTGGAACGCACATCAGGGTAAGAGCAATATTGGCCTTTAACCAAGCGTTGGAAAAAACGTCAGGATTGTGTACCGTCGTGTACGTGGACAAGGAGCTGGAGACTTTCGATAGGCTGGTCCGAACGTGCACATCGGGAAAAGATGTGTATGCATCCACTTACAACTCAATACAGTGAGACTGAGGACCGGCACCACCAGTACCAGCCTGTTTGGGGACCAGACGACCCACAGCCGGTGTGTCTGTGGAAGATGATCAGCAATAGTCACGGAAAGTAAGATGATCTCTTACAATCAAAGAGTCGCAGAGGAGAATGACCACGGATAGAACACTATCCTGGGCTGTTTCCCATGCCCGAGTGTGCTCGTTCAAAGGCGCCTTCCCCTCGGCAAAGCGCTGCAGAGCCCCAAAGGCAAGAAATGTGCGATAGACTATTATTAGCCAATGCTAGAGCGAGTCCGGATTCATCAACCAAAGTACACGAGGTCTACAGACGACGCAGTGTAGTCACTACGACAAAGAGCAGTATGGCCGACTTAAAAACCACAGATTTAAATATAGAGTTGTTTTTCCGTAACTCGGGAGAGCTGTGCGTTGTATTATACCGTAGGACGAAGAGATAGATGGATAGGAAGAATAAGACTGAGTAGATACCATAGAAGAGGGTCTCAACGGTGAGGGTAGCGGCTTCGATGTAGACGACAATGAGGGCCATACTCGGTAGGTGGAGTAGCGACGGGGGTATATAAGTCTGTGCGGTGGTACAGCTTTGTGGCAGCGCGGGAGTTCATGCGGGTGGAAACTAAATATGACTCGGAACTACTCAGAACCGCCTTAGGTGGAAGGTTCTATGTCAGCGTAGAGGGGCTACTCCCCGCGGGGGACTCGAATCAAGGAGATGGTGCGTATGAATAGCAGAAAAACAGGAACAGAACTACGAGAAAAACAAGTCATACTATGATCTTGATCTAAGAATCGGTTCCAAGACTGCCGGTGAGTGCATCGAGACGCGAGTGCGTATTATGTCCACCCGTGAGACCGCCCGCGATTTATATGAATGGATGGCTAACTTGATAATGGATCAGTGACTAGAGCGGATCTCAAGTCCGCCCATTGCGCCGCCAACCTGTGTTGATTCTGATCGTTGATTCGTAATACTTTTTACACTTCATCTCCGCTGTGGCCTGCAAACGGATTGGGGATGCCGGCCAGGGCATTTGCTGTGTCTGCTCGCTCGTCCAACCTAGCCCAACGCGTGTGTGGATCAACGCATTCACAATTCCGACCAGAGCCGGTGCGGTTGAAAAGACGGTCGACTGCAGGTTCGATTTGGCTTTATACGTAACGACGAAAAGGATGGCCCAAAAGCTACAGCTCGGTGATAAATAGATGGAGCCAAGTATAGGATGGGAACTGACGCGTATAATCCCCCACTTTCGACGACGATGACCAGAAAGTGCTGTGAAACGCGGTCTGTAAAACTGGGATTCTGGGAAACAAGAAGACTGGAGGTACACACCCTGAGATTCGTTCTGTCCGATGGCATGGAAACCCTGGTGATTGCCCAGACGATGAAGGCTGAATCAGCGTCGGCGGAGACAGAGCTAGATGAAAAGTCAACCCACTAGTACAATAAATATTGGTTCCATCGGATCTCTGAATAAATATTCTCGCTGCACATTGAAGAAGGAAACCACATATACGAGAATGACAATAGTGTTCAATTTCAGCCACGGATTGTCGAAAACATCAGGGTTGTGCGAAGTGATATACGTTGACATGAAGACCGATGCTTTGGGTTTCATGCAGAGATGCGCCACATAAAAATAGCCGCACTTACCAGTGCACAAAATCAAGTGAAACACCGGGACTAGAAGCGCAACCTCGCTGGGGGACCAAACCACCCATAAACGATGAATCTGGAATTACACGAATGTAAGTGAAAGGATGCCACGTAGTGTTGGGTGCTCACAACCTCCAATGAGTACGGACAGTGAGAGCGTGTAACCCTGAACCCCTTCAGTAATTTAAAACTGAGTGTGGTCTTTATGAAATGCCTCCGCCTCGGCCCAATTCTGCAGAGTTCCGAACGCAATAAAGCCTCGGTATCTATGCTATTACTGTTCAGTGCTGATTTTATTTCCCCGTGTCATTGGAGGCTCACAAGAGACTTAACAAAACGCACGCAGTAACAACGACAAAGAGAAAAATTGCCGACATAAAAACGACCGACTTGAATATTGAGCTATCCCTCCTTAATTTGTGCGATGTGTGTGTTGCTTGGTACCGCCGCAGAAAGAGGTATATTGATAGGAAGAATAAGATAACATACGTCCCATATAGGAGGCTTCCAACGGCCAGCGTAGCCAGGTTCACAGAAACCAAAGTCAGAGACATAGGCCACAGGTGCAGTCGAGATGGGGAAATGGTCGATCGACGCCTTTCTTCTCATGTCGTCTTGGCTGGGAATTGGGAACCTGTGCCGCTGTGATTTAGATGATCATCTCTGATCCACTGGAGATGGATACTTGGCCTGCTATCCAAAGCGCGCCTCCGTCGCGTTCTGTACTCACAGATATTCATGCGATACAAGGCTGGGAGCTAGGAAACCCACTGCAGACTTCAGTGGACTCAGTTGGCCGCTATCCATGGTTTCATACCCACGAACTACCCCAGAGATTCATTCCCGCGAACATGTTCTATGTGGCAGATGGCTTGCAGGATCTGCCTTCAGAAGGGGCAGAGAAGTCGGAAATTCGGAATGCGATGGCACGATGACATGATGGTCCAGCGCTCAGTACTCAGTGATGCGTTTTCGACAATTGGAGTGGAATTGGAACCCCTCAATAGATATAACCGTGCGAAGATCGCGCCGTTTCATGTGGTGCCCCAAATGCCACCCAATCTAGTACAATCTGTTCAGCGAAGCTCATGGCATGAAACTATGATGATTAACCTGCTTGAGGTGGTCAATGGTCATCCATACTAACGTTCGCAAAAATAAGCTCGGTTGGCGGGCCCTGGTTTGGCTCGCTAGTCCATCCCAGCCCGACACGAGTGTGTATGAGCGCATTCACGATGCCGACAACCGTAGGAGCCGTTTCAAGGACGAGGGATCCAAGATTGGAATTCCGTTCGTATGTAGCAGCGAAGAATATGACCCAGAATCTGTATACAGAGATGGGAATTAGCTTTGTCGCAGAAGGGAATGGTCTCCATTCAATATCCTCACGCGTATATTCCGGCACTTTCAACCAGGATGGCCATAAATTTCTACCAATTGATGAGTGAGAGTATGGATTGAATGAATAACAAATTGTGATTACCCGTAAATTATTTCCATCTGAAGCGATGGAAAACTTGGTGGTTGTCCATAATTTCCATGCGATCAATACTGTCATCGAAACGAATCAACTATGCTCGATCAGGAGGAGAGCAGCTGTGGACACACTAGTACAGTATATGTTCGTACTTTCAACGAGGTGAGAACCATCGTGTTGCTGAGCATATTTAAAAATACGCACATCAGCGTCAGAAAGGTGGTTCCCGTCAGCCATCGATCCGAAAACACTATGTCTCTGTGTTCGACAATGTGCGTCGATATTCCGCTTCCCACTGTAAGCGGTAAGCTTACAGTTGGAAAACCAGCTTCGACATCACCTATGAAGCCAATCACACTGAAAATAGGGAACACCACCACCAATCTGCTTTGAGCCCACACGACCCACAAGCGGTAAATCTGGCTTCAACTATATCGGCGTCATCGTATCAATTGTTGGAAAGCGTACAATTAAAGCGTCTCCGATCGCAACGGAGGCTGACAGAAAACTGTTCAATACTCGGTACGTTATCCGAGCATTGTCAAGGTAGAACAGCTCCGCCTGGCAAGGGGGTTCAGATCGGCAAATGCCGAACCGTGGGACGGTCGGTCGGTCGGGTCTCCAGGCCTTAATTTTTTTCTGGGAACACATTTTTTTTGGGTTGAAAACAAACGGGAATGTAATTCAAAAGCCGTTAGGCACATAAGACCAGGAGATAGTACTCTAGCTGACCTGAATTTTCGATGGTAAGCTGGAATTGCCCCCAGAACTTTTCACACTTGCATCTCTCTTCCATCCGCCATGAGGGCTGCCAAAAAATGCGCAATCACCAACGTAGCCATCTATTCAATACCTGCTATAAATCCTCAATATTGTTTGCAGGGTATCGAAGTGAGTTCAGTGTCGAGATGGATGGATTTGTGGGAGGATTGGCGACGTGCCGAGAGTTTGCCGACAGCCGAGGCACGTGGAATTGCCCTATGGGGATAGCGCGGTCGGTCGGTCGGGCCTCCAGCTCTTATTTTCAAAAACCGACCCCTGTTCACTTATTAACAAAAGTGAACCCCCTTGCCGCCTGGCTGCCGTTCTGAAAATACAAAAATGCAAGGAAGGCCCGATATACTATCAATGTCCAGTGCTACTCAAGTTTGTATTTTAGCAAGTTCCTGACCCCAGAAAAGCAGCCTTCACGCACCGCAGTGACGACTAGAAATAGGACGATGGCGGAAAGGAAGACGAAGGAGGTCATTATGGAGCTAGGCTTGCGTATGGAGTTGGTTGCCGTATGTCGTCGGAAGAGGAGATACATCGACAGTGCAAACAGTACCGCATAGATTCCGTAGAACAGACTGCCGATGGCCAGAGTGGCAAGATTTACGGAGCTCAAGGTGAGAGTCATGGTGGAGTTTGCCTGGCCACGATGTGCACTGCTTTTTCCTGGATGGTGCCACTGTCACAGCCATGCGGCGTGGGATCGCCTCAAACTACTGTAGTGTCTCGACCAAGTCTTCACGGCCTGTGACGCGTTATGGCAAGTCTTCGCTGGATAAGGTCTTCATTGCGTGGGAAATTACTTCATATGAAAGTTCGGCCCGCTCAAACTTCGCTCGGCGCGATCCGGCAGACCATTTTTCGAGCCAAATTTTGAGTCGTGACCGTTATGGGCACCAAAAGTCTTCACTTCACAGACCTCCGTGACGTGTTATGTGAAGACTTGGTCGAAACACTACAGTACATGGGATGTAATAAATTCTGACAGGGCGGGAAGAGTGCGGTAGATTCGTCATGGGTGACATCTGGAATGCTGCGCAGTGATGAGCTTCACTCCTCGCTGCTCGCGTAATCCGCCGATCCGGCCCGATCACTTCCGAACCAAATACGACCACATGCGCCTACTTCCAGAACCTTCCTGCGCGCTCGTTTCACGCGTTCATCATGACCCACCTCGAATTGCCACGTCGGTTATTATTCCGTTTCCCCATTCCTTCCTGACATCACCGTGTGCAATCCAGAACCATATCAAGTTAGTTCTTTTGTACAACTTTATTGTCTCGGATTGGTCTCGGATCGTTTTCACCTCCGATACGCTTGCATGTCGTACAGCCTCAAGATTATTCTAGACATTTCTCCTGACCCGATTTTCAGTATATATACTCCACCTTTTGTACCTATTCCAGACAATCGAATTGTATCCCCGTTTCCCATCAGATTTCCGTATGCCGTTGCATTGAGCCTTCGTCGTTGCTCATGTGGGTCCTCGTCGCGTCCCTCGTCGTCCACATTGTATCTCTCGTATTTCTATATCTCCTCGTCGTCCCTGCCGCCGCTCACCGTCTCGCCAACGTCACGTATCCTCGCCATATTCCCGCCTTCGCCACTGCTGTTCACACCCAGTCGGGCACTGAACATGGTTTGACCCACTCGCACACACATAGTATCACGGTCGTCATTGGTGTAGTGTTGAGTCTGGTATTTTTATATCCAGCTCGCGCTCTCAGACGCGCCGTATGCGCATCAGCAGATATACTTACATCTTGTCGTTCGCAATGGACTATTCATCTACACCCAGTGTATTATCAGATGCGAAAAATTCTGAGGCAGCAACGCACAAGGGACGAACTTTGCCACGAAAGCATTTGAAGGGACGGAGATTTGAAACGAGACAGGAGGGAACGAACCAAAATAGACATCGAGAGCTGTGATGCCGTCGTAACAGTGCCCAGAATTAGAAAAACGCATCGATGGGGCGATTGCAGAAAACAATACGATGATTCAAGGCCGGGCAAATGAACTGGTAATGCTCTTTGTGCTCCTTCACGCTCGCCCAGGGATTGACCGCGAGATCACCGCACCTCCTAGTGCGTGCATAGAAGTCAGAAATAAATTACCATTACCTGAGAGAGCAAATCGAACACACCATGAGACGTCGAGCCGTCGGGAAGTTGCAACGCACCAAACGCGATGTGTAAGTAGTCCACGATCGAAGATAGGAATCAGTTATGGATCCAGAAGCGATGTACGTAGGAAGATCAATCTTGAACCTGGCCGGCTCATCCGCGGCCGAGGCAAGATTCATGCGGGGAAGCAGGGTCCCTCAAACCTCGCAGAGAGAAGAAAGAGGCTTGTGAATCGCACCTCTGATATGACCGCCCAGGCGATGGAAAGGCTGGATTTGAGGGCTTGTGTTTCGGCCACAATTTATCGTATGTCGGGAGGGATCGGGTCTACCGAAGAACTGGACGACCTGCGACCAGTTGAAAATCATGGCGAGAAGCCGCAACATAACTGTTCCGACACGCATCTCATTGCACCACGACCTTCGGCTTCCTCCTCTTATGCAGTTCCTTAAATGCCCTCCTAACCAGACGCTCCATCGCCCCGACGTCGCCCCAAGCAGGCACGCGCCGCACATGCACCACAACTGCCGCATACGGTGCCGATGCTAGCGAGCTCCTCCGGTTCAAAAGGACTCACTCTCTTGAGCGCGAGACTTAACGAATCAAGGGGGTTGATGGGCGGTATGGCGAGCAGCGTCTTCGGGTCGGCGAGCCGATGTCCGTTGCACACTAGTGTGAGATGGGTGAGCGCTGGCAAGCGTGCGAGTAGATCGGGGTGCAAAGTCTTGGTGTACCGCTTATTGACAGCATATTCTGCGAGAGAAAGATCAGTCAAGAGTGTATATACATAGATCGAGTAACGGGACGCACGCGCATCGACGCTCAACCGTCGGAGATAGCGCCGGTTCTGCTCGAGCATTTTGCACATAATAAGGCACAGCGAAGCGCCGTAGTCCAGATCGACCAGCCCCGAGACGTGGAATGGGGATGCTGCATCGAGAAGCCAGTCAATTTCCCAGCCGATGGCAGCGGTCTTCCATACGCGGAGTTTTTTGACTTTGGGACGTGGGGAGTCGGCGGTGGCTACAGTGGGCTTCGGCTTCTGTGCATCTCCGAACTTGATGTAGCTCAAATTTAGCGAAGTCACTGTGGGAGAGCAACAACGAAACAAGCGTCGCAGATCGTGTAGGGCAGAAAAGGTAGTGCTTATGAGTCCAACGCGGATCTTCGCGGCCAACTCAATGGCGTCGTCGTGGACGGCCGCCTCCCCAGCCCGTTGATGGGAGAAGACCTCACGCAGATTGGGGAAGGTGAGCGTGGAAAGCGCCGCGAGCGTGCCGTGTCCCAGTGCAATCCGAAGCCGTCGAATGTACACTAAGTGCGGTGAAGCTTCCAAAACCGCACGAATACGCTTGCAGGCTGCGGATTCATCGTACCCCGCCGTTGTCGAGTCACTGTCGATCCTGCGATTGAAGTTACAGCAATTCTCGAAACTAATGGGATCAATCAGTTTTTTTTCCAGTTCCCAAAAAGGAAACTACAGCTTGCAGCACAGAATACCCACTTATCAAGGATTTCCGTACCAAATTTTTGGGACCCAGATGTTTGAAAAGGCATTGATTAAACATTTTGAGGGACGTTGAGGCGAACGGTTAACAGCGGCCGAAGTCGGCTGATCGGATCTATCAATATGTGATCGCCCGCAGATTGTCTGCGATCTTCTCATGTAGACATTCGGGGACCCCATTCTTCTGGCGGTGTATCCGTGCTATGGATGCCCAAGCAATTCGGACCTCTACACCGACCTCGAGAGCCTACAGTAGGTGTTTTCACAAATATCCTTTTTGGGAACTGCTAAAAAAACATTGATCAATCTCATTAGATTCGAGAATTGCTGTAATGTCGCGAAACAAATGGCACTGCGCGGCAGGTTTGAAGGGCTGCGAAACTAGTGCACATGACTTGAGATCCCAGGTTTCCTCGAGGAAATCGGAGACGGCTCGCACAAATCTCGGATTTCGAGCGCAGCGGTCATGGTGGAGCGAAGGAGAGTTTGATTGGTGACGGCATGCCGGTAACTATTTCTGATGTAATGTGGCAAATGTCAAGTTCATGATTTGAGGCGTAAATTTCGGTGTCTGTGAATCGAGGACCCGAACGGAAAATTCTCTGTGCAATGAGCGATTTTTTTTGTGAGCAAAAAAAGAATTATCCTGAGACTTGGACTCTGCAACGGGACGAGCCGGTTCGGTCAGTAGGGCGCTATGAGTGCCAGGGTATCTGGCTCGAGTGACGACTCAGGGAAACACGAGAGTTTGGCAATGCTCAAATGCGGCATTTCTGTGGAATAGGAAAGCTGGATCTCAATTAAAATAAACCGAGTTTAAAGCACACCCTGGTGCGAAATGCAGCCCCCCGCGGTTGTGGGCAATTCACTGTTGAAAATTCAGACGTGAGATCCCAGGAAACATGTACATCTGAGTGCTTACTCGACGAGTCATAAATGGAATCAGAACTAGAGCATGTCAGTCCAGAACCTCGATTGGTTGGAAAAAAGCTCTGAAACTAACAACCACATATTCACCCAATGTTCACTCGGATAAAGGCTGCTTCACGTGGAACTTGATAATCCCTCGGCGACGATATGATGTACACCAAACATCGTCGATCGAACCGCCCGTTGGGGAAAGTGCACCACCAGCGGCACAACCGCAGGATCCACGGCGACGTCTGGACAGAGACGCTTGAGCTCCGCCCACCCAGCATACCCGAGCATGAGCTGCACGAGGGTGCCTCTCGGGAGGGTGAGGATTGGTTCTGTGCGATTGAAGTGTGAGTTTACCGTCTTCAATAAAGCGGAGCAGGATAACAGGAGGAAAGGGCGAGCGGGAAAAAATACGCACTGGATCCGGGGGATGAAACATCGACGGAGACCGCGCCGCCCGCCACGCGTAAGAGGACATCGCCGCCCATCGTACGCGGCACGAAGCGTGCGAGCGGCGCTTGTTCAGCGCAGGGGTGAGGGCGGTGAGAAGGCTGCGAGGGGCAAAATTGCGGCCCACCTGCGGTCACAATGAATGGCTCCGTGGCTGCGAGAAGGGGACGACGAGCAGGCCTTGTAGGTAGGTAGGTAGGTAGGTAGAATTACACGGCCGGTCCCGCTTAGGAGTAGAAAATCAGAAAACTGAAGACGGTGCCGGTCTCGGCAATGAACGATCAATGATGCAAACAGAAAACCATTAATACTTACCGACGATTGATCGCTGACGTGTCCACGATTCTTCTTCTCTTCCAGACTAAGACTTCCACGACATTGCTTTTCACCGTTGCGGCTGTTCCAGCCGCATAGCGGCTTGTCCTTGCTTGTCGTAGTCATTAGCACGTAATCCATTCCTGGTTTTCCCGAGACCGCCTACGCACGAGTGCTGCGAGCCTCTGTAGCGTCTCCACCGTTCCGCCGTCTCACAAATGCTACTTCAATATCCTGGCGTTGGTCCATCTTTTGCCATCAGTCCCTGAACAGCTCCGCGAATGCGATGCTGCGAACACAAAGCTTTCTGATTGAACGCCTGCCTTCCGAACGTGAAAAACTTCGATGGGTTGACGACTGGTCGAAACTCGAGAATGATTTTCAACCTACACAGCTCTGGGTTCAAATGCGTCTTATGACCTCATTGCCGAAACGACAACGGGGGAGCAAAAAAAAACCAGCATGCTGTGCGTTGAAAAGCGGTGCTTTGGGAGCTAGCACGTCATCCGCCAGCGGGCGTCTATGTGGGTCTGGAGCTATATAGCTTCTTGACCCGTTCTTGACGCTCAAATCCCTGCTGCTCTTGTTTTCTACTCCTCTATTTCCGACCCTTATGCCTGATATACTTGGGCTCGTGGTCAGCACTCTCCAGCTTGTCGACACGCTCGTAAAGGCCCGCGAGTACGTCAAAGGTGTCCAGGATGCCCCCAAAGAACAACGCGAACTTTTATCTGAGGTCCAGCGCCTACAACCCTTGCTCGCAGGACTTCAACGGCGACTCACCACGAATAAATTCGCAGGGACAGTCAACGGCATACAGCATTTCGAGCAACCACTAGTTCGACTCGACGAGATACTGGAGCAATTGTCAAAGAAACTCCATGCGCCTCACGGGTTTGCGAAGCTCTCTAGTCGTATTGTGTGGCCGCTATGGGGCAAAAATGATGTGCAGATTGGACTCAATGCGGTCGAGCGATTTAAAACTTTGCTCGGCACATGGTTAGCACTCGATATGTGGTGGGTTTCTAAAATCTTGCGCAGTTCTCGATCACTCATCTTTTACGCAGGGATGCTGCTCAAGAACAGAAAGAGAACCACTCTGGTATGTCAGATTGGGTTTAACAGATCAGGGTCTGATTTTCCGAACTGCAGTTTTCCTCCAATCGATCCGATGTGCCGCCGCCGAGAACACTTCCGGCGGCTCCATAGGCGAGTAATGCACAGGCATTTCTGGAGTTGCCAAATAACGTGTATTTTCGGCAGGCGCACTCACTTCTCTCCATCGTCTCGCAGAGCAGCAAGAACAAGATCGGAGTTGAGTTTATTTCACGTTTATGAGTTCAGACTCCTAACTCGAGATAGTTCTGCTCCAATCAATTGAAAGTGGTGTTCAACAACTGACCCAATATGAAACTGGTAACGCCTACTCGGTTAATGTTGCGTTTTTGCGTTCTCAGATCCTTTTATAGACAAGCAGCGGGAAACTTGCATCGAATGGCTGTCCCCAATCAACTTCTCTACACGTCAGCAGGATATCTTCAATACGCGGCAGCCGGCATCGGGAGAGTGGCTCTTGGGAAGCGACCCATTTAAAGGCTGGTTGCTCGGGTTCGGAAGCAGACTGTGGTGCACCGGAATGCGTACGTACTAATTATTCTATCCTTCTCTCAGCGCTATTCAAAGCATTCAAACAGCCGGCGCTGGAAAAACCGTGCTTGCGTTAGTCGGTTCCATGAGCACTACTGTTTACTTCTAAACTCACCTCGAAAATAGTTCAATAGCCGTACATCATCTTCGAGAAACCCTTGGGCTGCCTGAGACGATCGGTGTTGCTGTGATTTATTTGAACCACAAGGAGACCAAAACGCATTCGCCCCAGAATCTACTCGCCAGTCTGTGGTGTCAGCCTGTACTCGGGAAAGCTGTCTGTGTGGAGGTGCAGCATCTATATCAGAAGCATCACGAACCGCGGAGCCGGCCGTCTCTGGATGATCTGCATCGGATTCTTTGCGCCACAGTTGCGGAGTATTCGAAGGTTTTCCTCGTGGTCGATGGGTTGGACGAATATCCCGAAGAAAACCGTCACATTCTGCTTACAAGTCTCTCCGCTCTGGGACCCAATGTCAACCTCATGTTCACCTCGCGACCCCACATCAACATTTCTATTCCCCTCGGCGAAGCGGAAAGGCTGGAGATTCGCGCCACCACAGATGACATCCGGCGATTTGTGAACGCCCAGATCGCAAAGTCGCCTCAATTATCGAAGCATATCCAAAATGTTCCAGAACTCCTACAAGAAATTGAAACCCTGTGTGTCGAGCGCAGCGAGGGAATGTAAGGCTTCCGCTATTGGGCAGTGGGTGTCACTAAATTCCCTTTCAGGTTCCGGCTAGCCAAGCTGCATATTGCTTCTCTCGCAAGTAAGCATACGGTCAAAGCAGCCCGCGACGCCATGAAGGAGATGCCCGGTGATCTATACACTGCGTACGATGAAATCATGCAGCGGATAAACCAGCAGAGCCAGGACGACAGAAGACTGGCCTTTTCTGTCCTAGCCTGGATTTCCAACGCTAAGCGCCTCCTGCGCGTCTCGGAGCTCAGGGAAGCCCTGGCGGTAGAACCAGGAACGTCGAAATTGGACCCTGACAATTTGTTGGACATGGAGGTCATTCTTTCCGTCTGCGCTGGTCTGGTAATCGTAGATCAAGCAGACAATGTTGTCCGCCCCATCCACTATACCATGCAACACTACCTCGACTGCACACAGCACATCCATTTTCCCACAGCCCAAACGGACATCACCATCGCCTGCATCACGTATCTCTCCTTCGACTCATTTGCGAAGACCTCAGATTCAATGACCCTGCCTCGGATGTTCAATCTCCAACGCGTACACCCGTTCCTCAATTATGCGGTGGATTATTGCTTGGTTCACGCGCGAGGAAAGCCGGAAACAGACATCCAAGACGTTTTGCTGCTGTTCATCGCCAATTCAGCGCGGTGGTTGTACTTGTGGGTGTTTCAACAGGATGTAACATGGGGGTTGTGTTGGTCGCCCAGTAAACTGTTCATCGCCGCATTGTTCGACTTGATCAAGATAACCCGGTATCTCATATCGCGACAAGACGGTGTGGACGATGTTGATGTCGTTCTTCGAGCCGCTGTGGCGAACGGATATCGGGATATGGTTTCCTTGCTGATCGAACACGGTGCGGATGTGAACACAGAGGGCAAAGGCGAGGAATCGATGCTGCAGATAGCCTCTCACTTCGGCCACCACGCTGTCGCCACTCATCTCATCGCTAATGGTGCCAATGTCAACATGCAGGGAGGGAAGTACGGGACTACTTTGCAAGCTGCCGCTGCTCGGGGTCACATGGCAGTCGTTCGCCTTCTTGTGGATAACGCCGCAGACATCAATTCTGTGGGAGGAACACATGGCACCGCTTTATGGGCCGCTTCATCTCCAGGGCATTTGGAAGTGGTCGTATTCTGCTCCAGGCACATGCCGATGTTGACATGCAGAGCGGAGGTAGTACTGCGCTGCTGGCGGCTTCTGGAAACGGGCATTTGGAGCTCGTGAGGCTACTCCTTCTAGCTGGTGCCGATGTCAATGGACAGGGCGTAAACGAGTGCACCGCGCTACAAGAGGCAGCCTACCATGGACACGCAGTGGTGGTTCGACTACTCATTGCTAGCGGGGCGCACATCGATGCGCACGGAGGATCTCATGGCCGTGCCCTGCGTGCAGCTTCCGCCAGCGGACACAAGACCGTCGTTCAAACACTTCTTAACCACGGTGCAGACATCAATGCCCGAGGACGACGATTCGGAACGGCACTCAACGCCGCTTTTCATGCCGGACACGAACAGGTGGTTCAATTACTCCTCGAAAACGGAGCGCATTTGTACGAGCAAGGAGAGGCTATGCTATGGTCAGCTTCCGACCGCGGACAGGAGGAAGTGGTCCGACTTCTTCTTGCCAGTGGAGCGGACGTGAATGCACGGCGCAAATTTTCGGGTACCGCACTTCAGGCTGCGTTTGATCAGGACCACCAAGATGTTGTTCGACTCCTGCTAATAAATGGCGCCGCATTCAGTGACCAGGAGGGAGGGGCATTGTTGCGAGTGGCTGCGGAACGCGGACATGGGGAGATCATGCATCTGCTTCTTGAAAGCGGAATAAACGTCAACGGGCAGGATGGGACTTTTGCGCTGCGGATGGCCGCTGAACGGGGGAAACTGGAGGCCGTCCGGGTACTCCTCTCTCATGGGGCCGACGTGAACACTCTGGGATCTGAACTACCCCACTACAACACTCCCCTGCAGGGGGCTGCAGCAAACGGCCAAGTGGAAATTGTGCGCCTACTCCTTGCACACGGAGCCCACATTGGCGCAAGGGGGAAGCACTATGACAATGCCCTCCAGGCTGCGTGTGAGAGCGGGCACGAGGACGTCGTCCGGCTCCTCATCCAAACTCATTCCGCTGCCAGCTCACCTGTCGGCATTTTCGGGGCTGCACTGCAGGCTGCTGCGACCTGCGGACATACGAAGATTGTTCAACTGCTCCTTGACAATGTGACAGGCTTCAACCAAGGCGCAGCTATGTTGCGGGAGGCTTCGAAGTGCGGGTATGAGGAAGAGGTTCGGCTGCTAATTACTAACGGCGCCGATGTCGACGCGGTAAGTGGAGATCAGAGCTCGGTTGCTCAACCGATTTCCATCTACGAGAATGAGGAGCTTCTCTGGCTACTCCTTGAGAACGGTGCCGATATCAACCAACGTGGTGGTTGTTTTGGGACGGCATTGTACGCTGCATCCGAGTACGGAAAGGAGGAGGTAGTCCGCCTTCTTCTTCAATATGGAGCCTTCGTGGACGCTCGGGGCGGATACTATAAAACAGCTCTTCAGGCGGCTTCTGAACACGGACACGAAAATATTGTCACCCTGCTTCTCGACAATGGTGTGGATATCAACGCGCGGGGCGGAGGCTATAACACTGCGCTACATTTAGCATCGGCTGAGGGGTACGATGAGGTTGTGCGGCTGCTTCTGGCGCACGGAGCCAATTTGAATGTGCGCGCCGGATACCACGACACTGCTATCCAGGCTGCTTCAAATAATGGACACTTGGGAGTCGTCCGACTCCTCCTCGACAATGGGGCCGACGTCAATGTGCGGGATAGTATGGAAAGCGAGAGCACCACGCTCTGAAACGTTTGATAAAATCAACTGCTAAATGATTGCCGACCGCCTGCCGTAGAAACGCCCGACGCAAAAGTATGTATTCTCTGCCTATTGCCATCCCGGATGCCTGCAGGAAGACCTTCGGAGGATGCAACTGTCATCAACACAGCAGTTGTGTCGGTAATCAGGGATTATTGGATGAATGATCACGGAAAGTCAAGTGTTCAAGTTGATGTTGTTGGTTTTTCTCGAAGTTCAAGACACTGAGTCCCCGTTGGAGCCATTCCAGTCGAGAGACGAGAGTCGAAAAGTGCAGACTAACGTAGGATTAATCTCCAAGGCATCCGCTACTCAAATTGTAATCATAAATGATCTTGTCCGAACTTCCGTTCAGTCGTTAAGGATTCATTAGCCATTTGCTCCGAGTCTATCTGGAATACGGGCAGCATTTCTGCTCGAATTATTTCTTTTGAGAAAACTGTGTGCTGGAGAATATTTGATCACTACATGAATGCACCACTCCGTATTCAAGTGGGTGTTACCATCCGAATTATACGTAGCAGCTGTATAGATATGAGTAGCTGTGGCTGACTGTGGTCAGTAATCTTCAGTTATAATGATTTGGGAGCATCCTGGGACCCTGCTATTGAGCTTCCAAACACTTTGCACGTCCCATAAGCAAATTCAACCATACCGGGCATCTCGGGCGACTGGAACTCGAAGCACGAGGTCGAAAGGGAAAGTTCTGAACAGCTTCTGACACTCTATGGGACCATTGAAGGTTGAATTGTCTCAAAGCCTCCTTCAGACCAGACAGAACTTTAAGGTTCTCGTCCTGGTACATCCGAAAATCCAGAAAAGTGATGTTGCCACGCCTCCCACAGGCAAGAGATATTACAATGGTCTAATCAAAGACAAAATAGGTGTCTTTAGCCCTTCGATGGTCAGTAATTTAAGAAATACATGCCTTACAGGACTCCATCCCTTTTGGGTTTGAGCGGCCATCGTTCGGCATTTGATCTGATCAAATGTTTCAGAGCGTGGTGCTCTCGCTTTCCATAGGATAGCAAATATCGGACGGCGCTGGGGGCGGCTTCACAGAGAGGGTACGAGGACCTCGTCCGTCTGCTCTTAGCCAATGGGGCCGACGTCAATGCGCAGAGTGGATTCTATGGCACTGCAGTGCAGGTGGCTTCCACTGAAGGGCATCTACAAGTGGTCAACCTACTGGTTGAAAGTGGGGCTTGCCACTAGTACTTCACGTAGGTTCGCTTTTCTCCAATCGCAATGTATCACCACGCTGTACCTGTACTAATAGTGAACTTAACAATGTATCTGTATTATTATAATGCATTCAGTTTATCCAAATTTCCAGCCCAAGGACTGCGCGCTGAGTGTGCTGAATCAACCAGTACAAAACTGCTCGGCTGCACATGGGTGGCGGTTCTTGCAATGACGAGTACCTTTGTGTGCACTAAAAATCCAAATTTTCTCTCTTCTACCGCTTGAGCAAGCCGTGTTTCCTCCTGACGATGATCTAGTTACTGCAGGCTACAAGTGGGCCTTTAGTCCTTCCTGAGCCGAAAGACTTCATTTCAGAAACATTGCCTCATTCCCAACTGCAGTCCACACCCTAGTGCTGTTTTGAACAACCTATAACCCTTCCATTCGGCCACTGGCATGATTTCGAACCCACAAGCAACACCGCTTGTTTGACGTGGTGATGTGATTGTATTCTGGCTCCATCGGCAAGCAAATCTGCGATATGAGAAACTGCTGAAGCCATTTTATGTACTTTGGACACGATGAGAAGTTTTTGCCAACTAGTGATGTCCAGGGCCCGGCCTGAAGCCCGGAAGCCCGCCAAGCCGGGCCCTGGAAGCCCGAGCCGAGCCGGGCCCGACAGCGGGCTTGAGCGGGCTTGGGGCTTGGGCTTGAGTTTTCAAGGCCCGAGCCGGGCCCTGAAGCCCGGGCTTGTGAGTACGGGGTGAAGATAACTTTTGGCCACTAAATCTAAGTCAAAATACCGTTGGAATTTGGATCCTTAATCACCTTGCATGTGCTTATGAAGTTACCTCGCCGCACTGATCGAAAAACAACAAGGTATACGGCACCTGTAATGTATTTGGAAAATTCAACACGGAATCCAAATGGGAATTGTACAATTGTGTGCTTGAAAGATGTGAATGGGAGCCCTGTAAATGTTTTGACCTATAATATAGACCCCATTTATCATTAAGGCCATGATTTACACACTTGTATGCATGTTCAAGGTGCAATTAAAAAATTCTGGGCAAGCCCGGGCCCAGGCCCAAGCCTCGGGCTTGCAAGCCCTGGTTGGGGCTTTGGGCTTGGGCTTGAGACTTTGAAGCCCAAGCCGCATCAAGCCGGGCCCAAGCCGGGGCTTCCAGGCCGAGCCGGGCCCTGGACATCACTATTGCCAACCGATAATTATCTCCACTCTCCACGAAGAGGTCGGTAGCAACTTAAACTTTGTCCACCATCATACTCACATCATCTGGACGATTTAACCATGGCCGACCCTCCCGATTCCCTTCGTCGATTCTCAGTTAGATTATTGCTGGAGCTCTCTCGAGTCAGGCTCTTACCGCCACTGCGAAGCAGTGTTTCTTTTAGAATGGCGAGAGGCCACTGAGGCTAAGTAAGAATACTTAGGCTTGGCAAAAGCTGCACCATTAAGTTGAATGCATATTTTGTTAAAGCTATACGCTGAGCTGGGTTATCTTATCTTGCTTACGTGTTGGCCGCCACCTATTTCTTTTGTTTGTTTACTTGTAAACCTCAGTCGTTTCACTCATAACGCAGTGCGACTGAGGTACGTTTATTATCCTACTTTCTCTTCCCTGTACTCATCTATTATAGACGCATATCTGCGTGTTTTTAGATCGATACCTCGCGAGAGGTTATGGGCCCCGCCTAGCGCACTAGGCTCCCAGTTTAGATCTTCAACGACTCACGAGCCTCGCTCGTCTGCACTGGTACAGCCTACCTCAGGCTTCTAATCCGTGGACATCACTTGCCACGTCACCGGCGATTCACCGACACCATGTCCAGACGGACCTAAAAACTTTCAAATCTGGAATATTTGAATTGTCGGCAAACTCAAACGAGAAAAGGTTGCGGACACCCTCAAGGGGAAACCCACCGCCGTCCAGGTCCCTCTACCCGGCGATGCCTCTGGCACCTACCTCAACACTTGGGAGGTCCGCGATGGAAAGGCACACGGCGTCATCATCGATCACATTTCCGACCGCCTCGCTCTCAAGCTTGAGCACCTCGACACCGCTCACGGGCTATACAACGAGCTCGTCCGGATCCACCAGACAATAAACATGGGCGTCAACGCGTTCTATGTCTTCTCCGGCGTCATGAAACTCAGTTGGGACGGAGAAAGCTCTGTTGAGGACCACATCGGGCTGATAAATGCTGCCTCCGCCAAACTCACAGCCATGCGGAAACCTTTAGACAAAGAGTTCCTCGCCTTCCTCCTCCTTCAATCCCTTCCTACCGACATTAAATGGGAAGGTTTCAAATCCTCCGTTGTCAGCTCACTTGCTCCCGGTACTGCACTCGACTTCGATGACGTTTCAGAACGTCTTATCGCTGACGTTACTCGCGCTGGAGCAAACTCTGCGGAAACACCTGCATCTGAGTCTGCACTCAAATCGAAGTCCTCGAAACCTCCAAAGAAGTCGAAAAAATCCGACAAGTGGTGCAGTTTCCACCGTGCCACTTCGCATAACACGGAGGACTGTTTCGCACTCGCGAAGCAGAAGAAAGATGGAAAGAAGGACAAAGGAAAGAGTCAGAAGCGGGAGCGAGAGAAGGCGCACCGAGCAGATGACGGGTCGGACTCAGATTCGGAGTCGGGCAGTTCTAACGAGACTGGCTCAAGCTCCGATGACGATCGAGCCCAGTTCTCTGCGGTCAAAAACGGCGGGAAGAAAACGCATAGCCACCATGTAAAAGTCGATAAGGCTTTAATGAAACGGATTCATGCCTATTTCGGGAGCGCATCTAAGTTCTTGGAATACCTCACGCTCATTGACTCAGGTGCATCCGGCCACATGACACCTCACCGAGCATGGTTCCTCACATACAAACCATTGAATCCACCACGGAAGGTCCGCTTTGGTGACGACTCCTCTGTGGAAGCCATTGGCATTGGCTCAATCTCATTCAAGAGTCCAATCACCGGAAACATAATCCAGCTCGACAAAGTGCTATATGTCCCTAGTTTTTCGGTCACCCTGAAGTCTGTTTACCGCCTAAACAAAGCCGGTTACTACTCCATCTTCAAAGGCGAATCCTGCCAAGTCAAATCTTCGAAAGGACGTAAACCTGTTCTGCACGGGCAACACAAAGGAGGATTGTACCATCTCGATATTACTCCTATCCTGCCTGTTGAGCAAGCTCACTTAATGGTTGACATCAATGTTCTGCATCGTCGCATGGGCCACATCGCCCCGAAGAGTCTGAAAAAGATGGTCAAAAACGGTCACCTCGAGGAGATTGATGGTGTCACCGGTACCGCAAAGTTTTGCGAACCATGCGTTCTTGGAAAGATGAAGAAACTCCCTTTCAAACACAAGGGTCAGCGTGCTACGAGACCACTCCAAGTTATCCATTGTGACGTCGGTGGACCAGTAACTCCAGCCGACCGCCACGGAAACCGCTTCTGGATCACATTCACAGATGACTACGGCCGCTTCCCATGGATCTACTTCATGAAGATGAAGAGCGAAGCCTTCACAATTTTCCGACAATGGAAACGGGACGTAGAAGCCTTCTTCAACGAGGAAATCAGTGAATTCTACTTGACCCCACATTGGCTCAATTTTTTCCAGAGCGACGGTGGTGGTGAATTTGTGAATGCATCTTTCAAGGCAGAGTTCTCGCGATCTGGTGTAGTTCACCAAACCACAGCAGCGGACACACCCGAGCAGGATGGGTTGGCCGAACACATGAATCAGACGCTTACGACTGCAGCGACAGCAATGCTTACTTATCGACTCGGGGTTACCAAAATCATTCTGGACCGACGCCATGTCCACCGCCGGGTTCCTCACCATCAGGAAAAAAGAACATGGCTATCCAGCACTCAGTAGCTCCGATAGCTGTGGTAGTCGGCTAGACAAGTCCCCAAATACCAAGCACCTTGTAGCAGTCCACCAAATCTTGGTAGCTCCTGGTAGCTGTCCACCAAAGCTCAGTAGCGGTCTGGTAGCAATCTGATAGCAATCCTTACACGCAAAAGGAGCCATTCTGTGTATTCTTATTACAATCAATTGCCTTGGTTCAAGGGACCTTTGCGGCCGACGATGTTGGGAAGGGAATATTAGTTGTTCTGATTGTTCTGATTAATTAGTTCTAAAACTACCGACTCTGAGGATCGAACGCAGGACGTCGCGTGAACGGAGAAAACTTAAGAGGATACAAAATAGACCCGGATTCCTTCTGACCACCATCATCTAAATTTGCTAAGTGAATCTACGAACGGCCTCCTCCCTTCGCACACTCTACACAGTGTCCGTTAGGTTATTGGAGTTGCCCGGAGTACTTGCTAGCACTTGTAGAGTGAAAGCTGGGAGATACCTAAAAATTGTAAAGATTTGCTGCTTCCGCCGCGGAATACATCGGTCGTTCTGCCCAATTTGATCGGATTTTGAGTGCGCATCGACGTAAACTGTGCCCCGTCGCGCGGAATCTCTCACCGCAAAATTCAGACTGCAGAGTACAGCTTGGAATCCTTTTTCTGGCCTGCAATCCACAATAACCCCATATATCTTTTCACAAATCCACTGTGGATCCCACGTGCAGAGCTATATAGCCACACGTGTGCCTGCGGGCTTTAAAAACCGAAAAGTTCTGTCGGGTCTTCTTTGCCTTATACGAAAACTTTACCCGCCCGTCAAAAACTTCTACCGATGTCGAGCGACCCAAAAACAGCTACGGTGGCGCCTATGCCCACTCTGCTTATCGTTCCTGAATTCTCCTATTCTGCTCCACCCCCTGGCCAGGTGGATCCCACTCCTTTGCCCTCTCTCACCCCTGTGCCGCCTGCCGCCGAGAACGCACTCGGCGACATTATTCGATCAGCCTCCGCGGCGGATGTCAATGCCGTTGCACGTGGCCCCACGGCTGCCAACCGGGACGAATCTCCCGATCCCGACCTCAAGGCCTTCTTCGGCCCTCCTCCTCCTTTGGAGAATCCTCCCACTGCCGCCGCACCGCCTCCAGCACCTCCTCCACCTCCTCCTACCGCAGACGAGGCGGAATCGAGCTCCGACGTCCCGGTCCACCACATCTTCGCAGCGATTGGCTGCACGCCCGGCAACACCCCCACAGGCAAACGCTATAACTACGAGGATCAAAAACTCCTTCGTGCCCAGGCCGAGAGCGGGTTCACCGAGATCGCGAAGCTCGACGATCGACTTTATGCCCTTTCGTCCGAAGTAGGCGATATGGGGGATTGTGCGTCGCTTATTCGATCCACATCACACTCCATACTTACTTCCCATGCAGGGCTCAAGCAGAGGCTGACTGAGGGGCGTGAGCTCACTCCACGCCAGTTGAAGCTCCTCGCCGACTTGGTCTCCAAGTTGCTCAGTTCCCGCGACGACGCCACACTCGCGGAACTCGTTCGCACGAGCAACAAGCAGACAACCAACTTCAGTGGCGCCGCGCTGGCCATCGAGGACCTCAACAAGCGTCTCGCCGCCGTCGAGAACGTCTCCCCGACCCCCTCCCACGTCACCCGCATCACCCAGATCGAGGCGACGGCCGTGTCGCAGGCCGCGACCATCCAGACGATGATGGCGCAGATCAGCGCCCTAATCGCCGGCTCTGGCTACACCCCATCCGCGCCCGTGGACGACGCCGTCGCCATGTCGCTCGACGCGCCGTCGCTCATGGCTGCATTCCAAGACTTCCTTAACGGGAACGGCAAACGCCCGCGTGATGACGCCGACGACGGCGCCAACAAACGTCAGGTCCTGGCCTCGGGCTTAGCGGTCCCCCCCGCGTTCAGCTACACGCCGGCCGTGGCTACGTCCGCACCCCCTGCTGCATCGCCGACGGCTCCCCCTGCCCCACCTCCGGCTGCACCACCTCCCGCGCCGCCTACCTTTGCTCCGGCCCCACACGCGCCTGCTCCCGGCCCCCTGCACGCGATTCCGGACCCGGCCCGCGAGGTCATCTTTGGTCCCGTTACGTGGTACGTGGCGCCGGATGGCAAGCGCAACATTGCGCGCGACGTCGGTAACCTCATCAAGAGGATCGTCCCCACGCCCACCCGCGTCAACTTCCGTGTGCGCCGTGCACCCGGGAACGATCAGTCGTACACCATCGTCGTGTTCGAGACGTCCGCCGTCGCGGAATGGTTCGTGTTCGAGTGGATGGGCAAGGACCGCGGCATGTTCGCCCCAGTTACCGCCGTCTCGGCCATCGCTCCTCCTCCCCCAAACGCCTAAGGGCAGCTCACCCCCCTCCTTCTAATTTATTTTCTAATCTTTCCTCTGCGCTGGCGCCGTCGTCGTACCCGTCGTTACCGTCACTACCGCCGATTTTACATTCACATACTCACGCTACCTCCGGAGGGGCGTCATCTTTTACTTACATTTTACCATCCGCACAAAATGGGACTGTCGTGCCCACTCCCACCTCCCCTATTTCTATTACGGCTTCTACCCGCCCTTTAGACACCCAACATACTATTAGTATAAATAGTTGGAATATAAAGGGTGCCTTTACCTTGCGCATGAGCTGCCCGAGTTTCCGCAAGGACCTAGAAAAGTTTGATATTAATTTATTTCAGGAGACGCATCTCCGGCCTCAACAAGATGATACTGTTGAACTGCCGAATGGTTACTCGATTGTCTCGCGTACACGGCGGCCCAGAGCGTCCTTCGAGAAATCCTGGGGCGGTGTGGCGGCTGTGTTCCGTAGCGGGCTCAAACCGAAATATCGAGATGACCTCTCGGGCCCCGACTTCATGGTTTTACAGATCAATGATATATTGGTGTATAATGCATATCTACTACCCGAGACATCACATTGGGCCGGAGTTCTAGACAAAAATCCATGTGAGGCATTTGCGGCATCTCTCGCCTTAGCGTATGCAGCCAAACTTAAGGTTATCCTACTCGGAGATTGGAATGCGAGGATAGCGCAACTGAAAGCGAACCTTCTTGATCCGGACCGCACCTCAATGGATACGGGTGCATCCACTCAGCGCGGTCGATGGTTGTGTCAAATATTTGATGACTACGACGTTGTTTTTGTTAGCGGCGCGGTGAAGTTTGGTGCCCAAAGTGGTAAATTCACCTCGTTCCAGGGAACACGCCAGACTGTGATTGACTACATAGCCTGTTCGCGAGGCCTATTCGACGAGATTGAATCCTTCTCGGTTGCAGACCAGGTTACAGGCTTTGACCACGCCTCAATCTGCGTAGAGATCAAAATCAACATTGACTTGCAAAACTCCAATTTTGCTAGCTCTCGCAAAAGGCGTAAGGTCGATGTGGTCCTACCGGACAAAACGGAACTTGATAAGCTATTCATCGCGACACTGGCTGCAGGGAAGGACGAGAAGAAAAAACTCCGAATGCTGTACGGCCCTGTTTTGAATGTCACCCTCCCGTCAAAAGTTACGGTGCATGGCTCTTGCACTAATGCTGGAAAGATTAATGCATCGGCGGGAGCATCGGCGTATTGGGGTCCCAACGCACGTCTCAACGCATCCGCGAGAGTATGGGGAAATCAGTCCAATGCGCGGGCGGAATTGCTAGCTGCTTTACTTGCCATCAAAGCTGCCCCGGTCTTTAAATCACTCGAAATCTCCACTCGCTCCGAATATCTGATTCGTTCGGTGACTTACTACGCCGCCGGAAACGATGCCTGCGGTTGGAGATGCCCGAACGGCGATGTATTGAAGCGAATACTTGCTGTGATTAAAACCAGAACGGCACCACTGCATTTTCATCACATAAAGCGCGAAAATGCGGGAGACGGACACCTGATCGAAGCCGTTTCTATGGCGCGCAAGGCTTGCGAGTTGCGACGATGCCACAGCGCTCCTGAGATCACTCAAAGTGGGGATGTTCCGGATGATATTGCACTGGATGTACAAAAGGTCACGGCTGATATTGTGAACAACATGGGACCGGAAAACGTACCGAACTCTGTACCGAGCAGGCCCGAATTCCCTGCGCCACATAGAGGCAGAGACAAGTGGTCGGCCATGAGAGATGCCAACCGAAAGAAAATAATGGAGGCACCATCTCGTGCGATATTCTGGAAAGAAATCAAACGCATGGCTGATCCAAAGCCGGCTGGCATTTCCGTGAGCGCAAGCGACCTCAAAGATGTCTTTGAGAAGAGACTGAACCCACCTGAGGTATTACCTCCACAGTTCGACTCAGCACAACACAAAATCAATAAGATTTTGGCCGAGCTGCTGCCAGAGACGACACAGGACAATACAGAAGAAGGGTTCTTCACTGAAAGATGGTCAGTGGATGATATGGGTCGATTGAAAGACCACCTTCGGAAGCACATCTTGGGTAGCTCCCCGGGCGAAGATCAAGCTACGTATGCTGAGCTTTTGGAAATCCCGAATGAAGACCTGGCTCGCCTGTGTAATGAATGCGTGGACAAAAATGACGCTCCCACTGTCTGGTTCATGTCAGCGCTAATCGGAATCCTCAAAAGGTTGAAACCTCACGATAATCCGGATAGCTACAGGCTCATCGCACTCGAGAGTTGCTTCTTGAAAGCCTTGACAATGCTGATCCACTGGAGAATTGCTGACTGGGCGCAAGCACACGGTTTGATCCCACCGTGGCAAAATGGATTTAGACCGGGCTATAGAACTAATAATAACCCGTTCATCCTCCGCTGTGCCAAAGAATGGGCAAGAGCTCACGGTTACACGCTTTTTGTGGCCACCGTCGATGCGTCAAATGCATTCCCGTCCACGGATCAACCAACTTTATGGTTGAAATTATTCCGACTGGGAATGGGCGGCAAGATTTTCGACTGGCTTCGCATGCTGTACCGGCGAATGGCTTATTATGTGAGACACGGTGATATGGAGTCGGCGGAATTCAAAGCGTTCATTGGACTGCTCACCGGAGATCCTGCCTCACCCATCCTCTGGAACCTCTTTCTGGCTGATTTAAAAATGATGCCAGATATGGATGATGTCTTCCTTGCCGCTGTCCGCATTTCGCTGCTCGCTCAGGCCGACGATATCTTAATCTTCTCTCTCTCTGCCCGGGGCCTTCAATCTAAGCTTGTGACGCTGGAGCGATGGTGTGCTAGGAATTTTATCCTGATCAACTTAATCAAGACTGTAATCTTGATCTTTGGGAAAGTCCTGCTGCCTATGCCGCTGTTCATGCTTGCAGCCACCCCTCTTAAGGTTAAAATTGAAGAGAAGTACGTCGGAGTAAACTTCAGATCAGATACTCAGAATATGCTTGCTGCCCATTACAAAGCCAAGGCACGTACGGCAAGATACTGTGGACACCGCATTATGGCGATCGAGGACATGACCGGGAGGCTGACGCCGAAAGAATTGAAAGAGTTGTACATGGCAAGGGTTGACTGTCACCTCATCCATGCATGCGAAATCTCACCAGACAGTGAAGATGTGCATGTTAAACAGCTCAGCAAAGTTCAAGTCAGTTTCATCCGCCACATGTTGAATCTCCACCCGCGCTCCGTAGTCGCGCCTCTTTTCACTGAAACTGGGATAATGCCTCTCAGAGTTCGACGACTCACCATTACCTTGAACCACCTGATCTATTTCCTTGGTCTCAATGAAAAGGATTACGCCCGAGCCGCGCTGAACAGTTCATTTGAACTGGCAGCGCGAGGCAAAAAATCCTGGGCTAAGGACTTGATCACAGCTGCGTCAAGGTTACCATTCCACTGCCCTCCGCTCACTTTGAACGCTGCAACGTCCATTCCCGACGTGCAGAGTTATATTAAGTCGGTGGAGTCGCTCACGCTGGACTGGTTACAGGAGTCGATCGACTCAAACAAAAAGCTCTACTTACTACGTGGAAGGCTTGAACCTCAGAAGGATGGTCCACCAATTCGTGTAACTTCGAAAATGCGGCATTACTTGTCGATGGTTAAGACTCAATTACACCGTGAGGCGCTGACCTCTGTGCTATTGTCAACCCATCAACTGGCCCTTGAAGTTTTACGCTACGGTGACCACTTGTATAAGCCCGTGCCGAGGTCGGAACGGCTTTGCAGACTGTGTAAAATTTTGGTTGAATCTCCTGAACATGCAATGATCACCTGCAAGTCCTCCGACGCCTTGGTTGACCTGCGCTCAACGTTCCTCGAGAAACTATTCACCAATTCACCAGCATTGCGAAGCCAGATGGCAGGACTCACTGAAATAGAGTTCCTGAAAGCTATCATTCAATCCCGACCTAACATTGCACTTGTAGCTAAATATGCATATGATGTCCTCGAATTATTCTACGCCGTCCCTGTATATCGTTTGAGAGCTTGAGTTGAGGTCCCCATTTCCGTGCTAATTTGCTTCTCTGTGTTTCCTTTAGTTCTACCGCGGCGAGTCGAGAGATTGCGACCGTGAGCTCGGCTGGAGGAGTATGGAGGAGTCCAGGGACCGTAGTGTACATAGTGCCTGTACACTCAGATACTTCCTGGGCCCCGGCGTTCTTAAGCGGGACCGTGCCGTGTAATCCTACCTACCTACCTACCTACCACTAGACTAAGAGACTGTTACAAGAGGCTCAAAGATATCAAACAAGGCTGAACCTGGCAGCCTACCCCGTCCCATTCAATTCTCTCCTGTACTGTTCAATTGAATATGGTGATCCATTCTCTTAGTATCGGAGACATGCTCTAGCCTCTCAAGATGGACTGAGGGCAAAGGGCCAGTGTAATGCAAACCATTTTACACTATACACTGATATTTTTTTAAAAAAGGTGTAAACTCTCAACCAGCAAGCGACTTTGGAGTTCAGCACTGTCTCAAAGTAATCAAATTGCAAAGGAAGTGGTGAAGTACCAAGTAGTTTCATTGGAAAAACATGCTATACTCCAATAGGGTGTTTCAAATATCCCAACTTCGGTTCCAACTTGGTGTCCACCCTAACTTTGCTCCCAACTTCACAACAAGTTGGAACATGAAATAGGCCAGAGAAATTAGTTGGATATCAAACCATGATGTGGACCAGGACTCACCATCCAACTTTGTGTCCGACTTCATCATACATGTTTCAACTTCCTCTGTCTGATTTGGAAGGCTTCTTGTCACTGAGGGCAAAGGCCGGGGCACCTGGATTTCAGGTGCCTCCGACGCATGTACATCAAAGATTGTGATGGGTGTTTTGGCACAAAGGAAACAAAGGTGAGAATTCCTTTATTTCCTTTGTGCAAACTGGTTCCATTGCACCTGCCGACCACATGCCTTGGAGGCACCTGGTGTCCAGGTGCCCTGGATTCTGCCCCCAGTGTGTGCTTTCCAGTGAGAAATCAGGAAAAATTACACTCAAAGTTGGGAGTCAAATTTTCATATTTGAAACACCCTTATGTACTCACTCATGAATAATTCTTCATTAGTCTTCAACTCAAATTGCAACCAATTTTTTTTCCCTCCACCCTGATATTGACAGCTACTGAGCTATGGATCATATGCTACCATCTGCTATGGACACCCAGCCCAGATGCTACTGATGCTACTGGTGCTACTGATCCGTAACTGAAACGCTACTGGAGCTACTAAGCTCTGACTGAAGTGCTACTGGGCGCTACCAAGAGCTACTTGCAATCACACCAAATGCTACTGGTGCTACTGGCACTACCACTGCTATCAAGTTTTGGCTTGAAGCTGGGTAGCAAATTGTTGTTTCCTGATGACCGGTCGAAGTCCCGCATCCGGTCTCCGAGGAAAAACTCCTTACGGTAAAATATTCAAGCGGAAAGTTGACGCCTCATGGTTTCGTCCATTTGGTTGCACAGCATATGTACTCGTCCCGAAAGGAAAGCGCTCCTGGAAATTCGGCAACAAAGGTCGAAAATCCATTATGTTGGGCTATACAACCGGAAAGAAAGCCTATCGACTTTTGGACATTGTCACCCGGAAAGTCTTCCACAGTCGACACGTCAAGTTCGACGAGACAGGCACTGCACCTGCTATCATCGACTTGGGTACTAAAGACACCCCGTCCACACCAGACCAGTGGGAGGATATCCTCCGCACAAAACCCAGGCCGGGGAAACCGACTTCCGATTCTGAAAACTCAGACGACGAACACGCTCCAGCACCGAAAACTGCAAGGGTTACACCGTCAGTGGGAGCTATTGGAAATCCCGAGGCAGTGGGAGGAAATAATGACATACCTGGGTCAGTGGGAGCTCGCACTCCCTCGCCCGTGGGTATCCGCCCACAAACTCCTCCTCCGCCAATTGTCCCCATGGCTGAGCCGGAGAACACGCGTGGTCGCAAGCGTGGACGGGCAAAAACTCCGGTCCCGGTTCCCGATCCCACGTCCATCGCTGCTGCTAGGCCTCGCCGAGAGCGCAAGCCAGTCGATAAGAACAGGGAGTACAATCGGGCTATTAATCTTGAAGCGCAAGTCAAAGAGGATCGTAAGGCGAAACGAGCACGTACCACCGAACACCAAGGTGCAGATGCAGAACGGCCACACCATACACTCCGTGACATCCAACCTCGCGCTCAGGAGGCACCCATCGACGATGACGATGACTCGGATGAGCCACCTGCGGACCCCGAGGACATCTTCTTTGCGGGCATAGCTGGAACCGGTCCCTCGCATCGCCCAGTCCCGAACACGGTCTGGGAAGCCTTCAACGGGCCCGACGGACCGCAATGGCAAGGGGCGCTGCAAGAAGAGCTTCAGAGCCTCATAGATAACAACGTCTACGAGGTCGTACCAATCCCAGTTGGCGTGAAGCTGATCACGTCCAAAGTTGTCATGCGGATAAAGCTCGATGCCAATGGCAATATAGAGCGCTTCAAGATCCGCATCGTGGCGCGTGGTTTCACACAGAGAGAGGGCGTAGACTACAAAGAGGTCTTTGCGCCCGTTGCCAACCTTGAGTCCATCCGAATCATCCTAGCGCTCGCCGCTAAATATGACCTTGAGCTCGACCAGATGGACGTGGCCACCGCGTACCTCAATGGCGAACTCGAAGAGGAGCTCTACATGTCCCCTCCTGAGGGCGTTGCGATCCCTGCTGGCCATTGCTGGCGTTTGCGTCGGTCATTGTACGGATTATAGCAAGCTGCAAGCAGGACGCACGTGGAACCTAACCCTTGATCGGAAACTAAAGGACCTTGGTTTCTTCCGTCTTAACGCCGAGACGTGCCTCTACGTCTTTCGCGAGAACGACAAACTCTGTTTTCTCGTTGTCTACGTGGACGATTTTATCCTCGCTGCAAACTCCCGTCCCTTCATGAATACCATCAAGGAAAAACTTTCCAAGACATTCAAAATGCGCGACCTGGGACCTGCAACATACATTCTTGGCATTCAAATCAAGCGCGACCGCGAGCGACGTACCATCTCGCTCTCGCAGGAGCAATACATCAAAACGGTGGTTGCACGTTGCGGGATGGAAAACGGTAAACCCGCGTGGACGCCGCTGGCCGCCAACTGCAAATTAACTTCTGATGATCCCAACGACAACACAACACACCTCGAGTTGGACATCGACGGCAAAACCGTATCTTACGCCACAGTTATTGTATCCCTCATGTACGCCATGATGGGTACCCGTCCCGACATCGCGTTTACTGTCGGCTTACTTGGTCGCTTCAGCGCAAATCCAAGACGGTGTCATTGGGAGGCCGCAAAGCGAGCCCTACGGTACCTAAAGACCACAGCCGCGATGGAGCTTCGTTTTGACGGAAGCGATATTTCTATGGATATGTCATTCCATGGCTTCTCGGATGCAGACTGGAGCGGGGACTCTGATACCTCCAGATCCACTTCTGGCTTCGTATTCATCTCCGTCCGCGGCGCTATCTGTTGGGGTAGTAAGCGACAGACCATGGTCGCGCTCTCTTCGACGGAATCCGAATACATCGGATTGTGTTATGCCGGTCAGCACTTGGCTTGGTTACGCACCTTCTTCGAAGATATCGGTCATCCTCAACGGGAACCGAGTGATCTGAAGTGCGACAACCAAGGTGCCATTATCCTAACGAAAGATGCTCAGTTTCGGGCTCGCACGAAGCACATCCAACGAAAATATCACTACCTCCGTGACGACTTGGTTGCCAACAAGCAGGCCGTCATTCGGTTTGTTCCAACCGACGACATGGTAGCGGATATCTTCACGAAATCACTTCCACACGACAAGCATTGGAAGTTCACAAAAGCAATGGGACTCCGGCTGTACACGAGTGGGAGTGTTAAAGCTATACGCTGAGCTGGGTTATCTTATCTTGCTTACGTGTTGGCCGCCGCCTATTTCTTTTGTTTGTTTACTTGTAAACCTCAGTCGTTTCACTCATAACGCAGTGCGACTGAGGTACGTTTATTATCCTACTTTCTCTTACCTGCATCAGCAACTTGACTAGTCGTTCTTTTGTATCTTTTCCGTCTTTTTCAAGACATAAAAGCGACTGAAGCTTCCCAAGAGAAAAAAGATGTTTCATCTTTTTTAGGCTAGGTCCACTTTCTTGAAAAAGTGTAAAAGAGGGAAAAGACGGTGTGAAGTGCGCATAAAAGCTGTCTGTAAGATCACATAAAAGTAGCTTTCAACCACTTTCGCACTCAAATCACGCATAATAATAATGGCATAAACAGCATATATTGATTGAGCATACACTACGTAGGGGATGGGAAATAATGAACTCAGCTACGGCGAGAATAGAAAACAGAGATCGTGTGTAATGTGAATGCGGAAGGAGGATGTGGATATGAAGAGGACGCTGAAAACGGTAGAGAAGATGAAGAGGACGGAGAAGCGGAGGGTGTGCCACGGTAAGGCGGCGCGTGAGTAGGTTGGAGGAGGTGGTGTGTGCGGCGGCTGTGTTGGAGGGTGGGGACGTTGTGGGCGTCGATGTTGCCGGAAAAGGCGATGGTAGAGGACACGGGCAACGCCATGGAGACCAGCGGTAAACCGGATGCGGGTGTTATATTGGAGGACAGGAACCCCGACGTGAGCCAACGAAGCTCAGGGCAACGGTGGTGAGTGTGACACTGCATCAATGTGTCAAGAAGATTCAGTGTGAGGAGCTAATGACGCACCTAAGGATATCCTTACACACCATGTCTGTCGCAGTTGTGCTAGTTAGAGAACGATAAGCGACAACACTTCGTGAGAACAGAACAGAAAAGATACCGGGTAACGATCACAGTGAATATGCCGATGGAAAACGAATCAAGGGAGATAGCCAGCTTTAGACAAAGGGACTGGGGAAAGCGGTATAGCAGACGGAACAGTGCTTGGAGGATCATGGGGACGTCGTGAATCTTGCGAGGCTTGAAAACGACTTGCAGTAAACTTGACTGGCTTGCAGATCATAGATGTGGCCTTCAAAGGGACAGAGAGATAGAGTTGCCGTTGGAGGAGCGGAGAGTTACTGCTCACAGCGAATTCAGGGTCAAGAGGAGGAGGTATTTCGACGTTGTAGCGGGTGAAGGAGAGGGGGAAAAGGAAGAAAGGACGACCAACCAAATTTGTGTTTGGCCCAAACAAGCACGCAATCGACCACGTGTCGTCGGAGTTTGAACTGACTTGATAAAATTTGGGACTTTTTCAAGACTTGTCTCAAAGACTCACTTCCACACTCGAGCCGTCTGCTTCCCTCATTCATCGACTTGATAATCCCTTAACCGTTGCAGTATTTGTGAGCTTGGAGCATTTGGGCTTCCTTGGATTTTATTGTGGTGGAAATCCAAAAGTCCTAAAAGGCAACCAAGAACGAAAAGTGTGACGAAAAGTCGTCGGAGAAGTTGGAAAAAAGACGAAAGACCAAAAAGGCGGCAAAAGCTCGAGCAAAAGAACTTGTCAAGTTGCTGATGTGTACTCATCTATTGTAGACGCATATCTGCGTGTTTTTAGGTACAGTTAAGAATAGTCGTTTCACTCATAACGCAGTGCGACTGAGACGCATATCTGCGTGTTTTTAGATCGATACCTCGCGAGATATTTTATTTTATTTTCTGGTTGAATTCTTAGGCTGGTTTGGACCTGTTTGACCGCGTCACAGCTGTGACAGTGTTACACCTCTTTTTGCTTCCGACCTTCATGCCACTCATCCAGATGGATCATGTACAACATCTACCTGGCTGTATGTCTCCCGGACTGCACATTTTATGCTAACAAATCTACAATGACTTCTAGGGTCCCGTTCGAAATCGCGCTAGAAATTACAAAACACAACGTGGGCAATGTACGCTATGGCGCTGACATCGAGCTGGATGCGCTTCCTCGTCGTTCAACACCTCGTCTCGACTCTTACATTCTAGTTCCCGCAAGATGTCTACTTCTGGGGCGACATGTGTCGCCGTACGCCAAGTTTAGAGAACATGGTCAAAAAAGTCGTCTTTACCTGCTACGGTGGACCGTCTGTTATGCCCCTAGGTGACTTATCACATATATTCACACCCCCGCGCATGGCCAAAGTTCGGCATGTCGAATTGGCGTATCACTCATTGACGTTGGTGATTGCCACCTACATGACCTTATTCCCGGCCATCGAGGGACTGCTTTTGGGACCGTCAACCGCCGAAACCTTCAATTTCCCGGGGCTTACCAGGCTAATCGCCGCATGCGGATCCTTGAAGCTCCTTTCGTTCAACCATTTCACTGTTCATTTCTCTGATGACGATCGTCGAGACGAGGAAGCCATACAGCGAGCTTGCCAAACCTCAACTCTTGATCTTACGATGCTCGAAGAACTCGCCCTTTCGGCTGCCACAATTTTGAACCGAGGAATTTCTTCCCGCTGCAAATGCCCAATCCGCTCCCGCCCGACTCAAGTTCCTGAACTTCGATGGGTCAAATCTCGACGACAAATCTTTCTCTTTTTCCAACTCCGATCGATGGCGGAACTCATCCTCGTCGCAGCGCCAACGGCCATTGACCTGGCGCTAGGGCACATACGTCCTTCGGGCAGGTTATGTGTTGGCTCTCCTCTGGTTACGTGTATTAATCACGGTGACAGAAAGGTTTTTTGACCGCATCGCCGTTTTTCCCGCCCTCGAGTCCCTTACACCACGAATCAGAATAAGCCGCCACGCGGGTGCTATCTTAATGACACTCCCTGCCGGCCCAAATCTGGCGATGCTCAATCTCCGTGTTGTTTTGCGAGGGGATTCGGCAGATGAGGCCTGTGAGGAAGATCAACGGGCCTTTGACAGACGTTTACCCTCAGTCTTCCCGGGGGCGATGCTCTGGCCCACGATGCCTTTCTGCGCAGGTACCCCACCCTCAGACGCATTCGCTTCCAAATATGCCTCCCGCGCTCCATTTCCGGCGTGGGCTCCGCCAACGCATGGAACAGAAATCGAATCAGCAGTATCTTTCGCAGATGGGTGCGAAGAATGCGAGGAGAGTTGAACGGAGGTGGGTACCCAGCGGTCGAGATCAAGTGGCTGGACGAAGACTTCGAAGTCGTCCAATATAGTGCGAGGAGCGGAAAACCGGCGTGGCAGTACTACCCCAGCATAGAGGAACCTCTCACGCAGGTGAGCGAATCGACTGAATCGGAGGATGAGAGGGAGGATTGATATTGATATTGCTGGTAGGGTGAATCAGTTGCAACCACCCCTTTACGTGTCTTTCTGATAGTGTTCTTCACAAATAGGTGGCCTTTGAACTTCCGCCTTTGATCTCCGTTCATTTCCCCACATTCCGACACGCTCCCTTCAAGCTTGGAGTTCTACATGTGTGTAACCATGCTCAGCGTGAAATTCAGGCCGCGACCGAATGGCCATCCGATCTTTCGATGTAAATGTTCCGTTGGCAACAGACGCGTCGGGACACCAAGGGACACCCTATTGCCGTCCTAGGACACAGCCGAGCGCTCGCGGCGTTCCGAACAATGACACTGCCATCAAAACAAAACCGCGTACGAGCCTCGGCTGAATCGGGCGGATGTCAACGGCGTCTCAATGTGCAGCCACCGCTTGAAAAGGGCTCGCATATTCCAAAGATCCCATCCTTCCATTTCTCTTCCTCATGTTGCGTTCTGCCGCAACCTTTTTCTCCCTTCTTCTCCTATTTTCCAATGGCTTCGCAAATATTTCCGCCGCCTCTCAACATCACCATGGGCGACCCTCTCCGATGGACACCATGTCCGACGACGACATCATAAACAAGATGAATGATCGCGTACGAACTAGTTTCTGCTTCGTCCCCTTAATTCTCCTCATCTCTGTATTCACAGTATACTGTCAACCTCACCGTCGGCGACACTAGTGAGTTCCAGGAAATTAAGATTGAGCACTGCGTGAACCCTTTATGTAGCGGTTAATGTGATCCTCGACACTGGGAGCACAGATCTATGGTGCGTGTCATCCCATAGGCAATCCACTGGGGCATTTTTTGATGTGCCCTAGGCTTGATCCACCCGCTGGAATTAGCGTATTCGAGAGTACAGGAGTCGCTGCGAAATTGGCATTCGGTGACGGAAGCACGTTTGTAAAAGGCACGATCGGGTTGGGGGCAGTTGAGATGGCAGGCTTCAGCATCCCCGCACAGGGTTCGTTTTTGCATTGGTGTTGAATCAATCCCAGCTTGATGATTTCCATGTAGCATTTCTGAACGTAACTGAGGTGAGCAGGAATGAATTCATGCCGCTGCAGGTCTTGAAACGTCGCCTGTCCAGAACATTGGTTTTGAGTTCGAATGCACCAACGGTGGTACGTGCGGTCTTGTGGGGCTTGGCTTCGACGACCCACAGGATGCCGTGATACCCGGAACCCTCACCGCAGCTGGCATAAACGGCACTGTTGTCGGAAAATCTGTTCTCTCCAGCATATTCGCACACAACCCCCACCTGAAGCCCTTTTTTGCGCTCTCTCTGTCGCGGCTGGGTGACACCGAGGACAGTGCCGATGCCTCGCTCAATATCGGCGAGCTCGACCCGCAATATGCTGATGTGCAAGAGGCGCCGTGGCTCCCGCAATTCCCTGTGGATAGCGGTGCATGGAGCATTTTGTCGGAAGGTATATCTGTGAACGGTGTGCCTATTCCGTGGCCGTCGAACACAAATACGACTCCCGACGGACAGAATGTGGTTGTCCTCGACTCGGGGACAACAAATATCCTGCTTCCTTCTGAAATACGGGTATGCAATTTTGTCCTATGGCCGCCGTTCTTAAACGAAGACTTTTTCCAGGATGCCATTTATTCTGTTGTGCCTGGTGCAGTCCTTGCTAAAAACTCAACCATTGGAAATCCAGCAAGTCACCTGGCATATCATTCTTGTTGTCTCTGATGCGTTTGTCGGTCTAGAAATTCAGCACGGACACAGACGTCTGGGTTGTTCCCTGCGGCACAGTGATCAAAATGAAGACACAATTCGGGTATGCGCAGCAGCTCCATTCCTTCCGGCACTCAGACTCCACCTAGGGGACAGACCTTTCCCATCCATCCCCTAGACATGACGGACCTCGTGGTTCGTGCTGGCCCGGACGGTCAGAACTACACCATCTGCATCGGCCCAATTACCAACGGCGGGAGTATAACGTCTGGCTTCTTTGATGCCCTTTACGGGGACACATTCTTGCGCAATGTTTACGCGGTGTGCGTATTCTTTCGCGTTTGAACCATTCCCGGGAAATCCACTCATTCCTGAACTAGGTTCAACTTCGGAGAGCAGACTACGACGCCGCATATTCAGCTCTTGTCACAGACGGACGAAGGTGCCGCCGCTGACTTTGCACGTGTGCGGGCCAAGTCCCTTCTCCAGAGCCCCCCAGAACTCGCTCCGGCGGACATCATTCGACTCTTCGACAGTACGCCGGAGAGCTCAATTGCCTCCGGCAACAAACTCTCCTCAAATCTCGCTGATACCGACACCGATGGCGCATCCAGATCAACGGATTCACAGATAACCAAGTACGCGCCAATTGTGATTGGGCTGCTCGGCGCGAACCTGTTGATACTGGTCATATTGGCGCTGCTTGGCGTAGTGAGCTTGGTGCGTAATGGGCGGCACACTGGTGCTCCGTCGAGTCGGTATGTGCCTGTCAGGCTGACCGAGGATACCCAGCGGTCGGAGAACAAGTTGTACGCGGACGGTCCGCATGAAAGGAGATAGTTTAATCAGCATTTGAACATTACTTGATCATCGGATAAATGATGCAGGATTCAAACCATTGTCTCTTCCTGACTGAATTCACCTTCACCGGCACCGCTGTCACTGTGGGATTCGTGGATATTTAATATCCTGTTTCGAAGCAATTTCGAAGTCATTTGCCCTTTCGTGTCGGCACCCACCATTGCAACATGTGCACAGCATTCCCAGCATCCCGTTGAATACACGGAATGTGGAAACACCAAGTGTGAATTACCGGAATCATCATGGGATAGTCGCCCAATCTGGTCCAATATCCGGGAAGATACGATACATAAAGATGAAATAAAATCAGCGCGTACTTGGGACTCACGAGTCACTTTTTCCGAAGTGCGGTTCTAACTCGTTCAAGAGCCTTTCCCAGTTCATTTCTCCCTTTCCCGTCCTTTCCTACACCCCATATCTCATTGCGAGTGTCGTTCTATACAGCTATCAGGACGAGTGTACCCTCATGAAATAAGGAAATGCACGTACGACAAGTTCTGCGTCGCCGGTGTCCAGTAGTGCTTGCTTCAGTTCTGTGTGCTGGGTAAATTTATGCCACACAGCAATTTCCATCTGGATATCCGTCCATCTCAATTTTGCGGCATGATGTGGGGAGTAATGTCGAACCTTTGATGCGTTCATTCGATTCCAGTCCGGGTGCTGATACGCAACCTGAGTCAGACTGTACTTGACCGCCTCGTCAGGAGATTTTGAGATCGTCCTGATTCTTTCCGCGATATCAGGTCGTTTGTCCAGGTACTGTTTCCAGTTGAGGGGTAAGCTCGAAATTACGGATACACCTCTAGGTATCACGGACCTTCAAAGCCTGGAATAAATGTTGAGAGGTCGGATATTCCTTGCCGCCGTACTTCACAGGATGCGGGAATGCGTTTGTTAAGAAGTAATATTTATCCTTGCGCCGGGGATGAAAAAGGATGCGGTTTCTTTTTTGGGACCGTTGCGGAGTTGAGGTGGCGGCTACAGTAGGCTCGGCATAGCTTGTTCTGCGGGAAATATCGGTGCCGTGATCAATCCGAATTGGAACTGAACCGACGAGTTTCTGAGCCCGGCTCTGACTCGTTCCAAAACTTTTCCCAGTTCGTTCCCTCCTGTGAGGTTTTTTCCTACGCCCCAGAATCCATTCTGTGTGTGATTCTGCAGTGGCATAGGTTGAGTATTCTATGCACGAGAACAGTACGATGCTGCGCACGATTATTTGGGCATCTCCCGTTTCGAGTAACTGCTTCTTTATGCTCAGATTCTGATTGAACTTGTGCCAAAGTGCGATCTCCATCTGTAAATCACTGATCAATTGTACGATGCCTCGCTTTGAGAATCTCCTATTGACCTTTGCGATACACATTCTGTCCCAATCAGGGTTTTGATGCGCCGCGTACGCAAGACTCAGTTGGACGGCCTTCTGTGGGGATTTCGCTGTTGTCCTGATTTCTTCCGCGATGTCAGGACGATGGTCCATGTACTGTCGTGCGCGGCTTTACTTCACATCGCTAGAGAATGCATGAACACTACGCACCTTGAAAGCATGGAATAAGTGGTCTGATGTCGGATATTCCTTCCCGTTGTACTTGACAGGATATGGAGAGCAATTTGTGAAACCAAAGTATGGATCCGTCTTTCGGGGATGGATGAGCACGGTAGCCCATGGAGCCGGTGTGGTGGAGGCTGCTACGACTGTAGATTGAGCTTGGGCTCCTCCACATTGCGAATGTGTCCCGTATTCAGCCCATGTCCCACAACGCTGCTGAAACTTACTTATTGAGAAGCAGAATAATGTGGGTGGCTTACTGTACAGTAGCTCGACGGGTTCAAGAAGGGGCTGCCGTTTGATCTTTTTCCCTTGGCACCAAATATAAATGTAAATAGGTTTCCGCAAAAGTGATGCTTGACTCACCCCTTGCTGGTTTATAAATTGCAGCTGGTTTTGTTCCATCATATTCAGACGAGCATGCAGTCCTATAATGTCCTGACGACGGGCTCTTTCATCGTTCGATATCATATGTTGGATGTTCAGCAGTGCGGAAATCTGCTCGGCTTATTCGATGAATGAGCCAAGGGATTTCGCGGTGCATTACTTGCCTGAAAAGCGCTGGCCACAGCATCAATTCGACGATAGAAATCCTCTATCTCCGATATTTGGGAGTCTGAAGTAAATAAGGCTTTGAAGAACGGACGCTCCTGTTCCGCCTGGATGAAGCGTTGAATATCATTGAGTAAACTAAAGAGAAAATTAGAGCCGCGCAGGGTTGGGGTACCAAATGAAGCTCGAACGTGTACAGATCTTTAAGGGGTTTGGTGCAGGCAGAATGGAGGATTCTTGCAGCTTTGAACTCGGTATTCAACGCTTCCAAGAGCTGGGCTACGGAAGCTGCCAGAACCTCTAGCTGTCGCTTGCTTTTGGTAGCCTGCTCGACGGAAGAGACGATGAGCTTGAAAATACTGAAGGCCGGGGAGAGACCAGGGACTGGTGTCACTCCGAGTATCACATCGAGAGCAAGCCGGAGGGACATGGTAGGACGGGAAGAAGAAGAAAGCGATGGTACTAAAGCTGTGTTGGCACTTGTGAGCTGTAGCCTGTCATGCCAGAAATAGCTCGGCAGCTGATGTAAAGCTGTTGAACTGGTGAAGCCGAAGTGGATCCCGGGTCATAGGAATTAGTTGGAAATGGGTACATAAACTTCCTCCCATGTCAAAATACGACCTGTTTTATCTCTGCCCAGAATTTTCTATTTCACGCGTTCTTTGTGCGTTCCTTTCTTTGGGTTGACTTTTTCGGGCGCGTTTTGTGACACAGGTAACACGTTGATAAATATCCATAGCCCAATCAGCAACTGCGTTCCAACCGGCATGCCGCTATATAAGCTTTCGGCTGACCTTGGATTGGCCCGCGAATCACCGCGATGCCGATATGTCCGGGATGAAAAACCTCCGGACGAAAATCAACTTTGTGGCCGTGACTGACTCGCTGCTTCAATGTTGTGATATCCCGGCTTTACGTGCGCTTTCTTCCAACCTCTCCAACAGAGTCAATTCCCGCCTCACGCTCTCTGATCCTGTCTCATCTCTCTGCGGCGTAGCTCACCCATCTCACACAAGTGGCGGCGAAACTTCATATTTACTGCGAAATCCCCTTCGCCATTAACCCTCCCTTCCAGCTCCCCTTGTTCTGTATTTAATGTTTCCGGCACCCTTAACCTCAATTTGACTGGCTCTCCTCCGGTCGGCTATGTACCTGCTACTCCGACCTATGGTAGAATAATTTTCACAATGAAAAAACCGCCAGGATAACCATTCCGGGCCCATACAGATCCAGCATTTGATCAACCAACAACGTTCAGTCCCTCAGCGAATGCGGGAAATTTATTCAATTTCTACATCTCGCCAAAGAGGATTCGGATGTCGTCCTTGCTAACGCCGATTTCTTCAATTTATCCACCATACATTGCAACCAGAAACGGGGCGATACTTAAGAGGATGGATAAATCTTCCAGCCGGCAGATAGTACCAGGGCACTCCGAACCGCACTCCGAGCGTAGGTTCATCGCGCCGCATCCGAGGTGCAACCCACTTGACCCATTCATCGAATAAATGCCGATGCCGAGGGCTTCGCTCCATCTCACGATGGCATTCCTCCAGATCGACCTCGTACTCCTGCTCGAGTTGGGGAACATAGTCGCCCACATTGTAAAGATCGGTCGGAAGCGTCGACATTGCGAGCAGCTTCTCCATTAGCGCAATGCTTGCGGGCTCGCGGCGCTCCATCGCCTCGGTGCGCATCTGCAGAAACAACTCTCCACCCTTGCCCTGAATTTGATGCGCGATGTATTTGCCGTTTTTGAGCCTGCGGTAGCCGTAATGCGCGGAGGGGTTGTTAGTCAGGAATTCCACCTGGGCCTGAAGAGCAGTCGTAGGTGACTTGGTGTACAGTTTTATTTTTTCATAATCAAGCGTACTGCTGACTGCCAGCAAGGACTCGTCGACCGGTTCCACGTGTATCTTTCCGCATGCGCGTTTATGAGGAGGTTGGTTTGGTGGTTTCCCATGGTTGTAATCAATGGTTTGGCATGTTCTCACGGATTATGAGTACCCCGGGCTCCCGTATGTAAGAGAATGCGTACTTGGAACAATACAGAACGCGAACATTGCCGTTCTGCTTGCACCGCCTACAACACATGAGGATGCCAGTGCTTGTGGGATTCTGACCGCCCAAATCTTTCGCTGGACGATACAGTATGCGTAAGTTTGGGAAACAGCATATGTCAGGAGATGCTCACCCAATTTTCCGCAAGCTCTACACGCGTCCGGCACACCTCTGTCGTCTGGGGTGGGTTCCATTACGTGGAGGTTAATTCGAGTGCCGCTAATTGGATGCACAAACGACGTTGTCTGTCCGGGCGTCGGCATGGTGGTGGTCAACGGGAACGGGACTGGCTCATCACATTGTTATTCTCCGCTCTTTTAAGCATCAGGTTCGGATCTACCTCCATTCAAGGTCTTGACTCTTGCTTCGTCTTTCGTCCGCCCACAGCGGCCTGCTGCAATTATTACTCGTATCTTTGTCGAAATGGCGAGGTTTAGAAGCCGCCAAGACCCCTCTATCCCCTCTCGGTGTTCTTGGACCAACTCAAGAGCTTACTCTTCAAAGATCGCATCTCTGGAGCTAAGTATTTCCGTAGTTTACATAGTCGAGACTCGGAACGATGCGAGGAGATTTTGACTGGTAAGTTCTAATATCACCGCAGCGGCGAATGGTTCACTTCGTGCGGTATCAAATGACATAGTCGACTGGTAATTTTGAAATGTTGTAGGCGACCAAACGGACGAACTCAACACCTTTATACGTTTCGGGCCCCGAGTGTCGGCCAATCTATCACTTGATGACCGCATCCGAGTCTTGGCAGGGGGCCAGTGGCGCCTACCGAACCATTTGCCGGGCGGTTGTTGGGCGCCTCTTTCTGAAGTAAATCGAACCCCCTTACCGTGCGTCGTATGAAATTCGGTCCGGGGGGGCCGCTGTTCCGTAGTAGCTCAAACTTTTGTGGCGGAACTGACAGTAAGGCTACTGGCAAGCCGTCACCTTTGTACGAGTCTTTCAGCGGACGAGCGTAACTTTGACAAAATGGCGAGGTTTAGAGCCGCCAAGACCTCTCTTCCCCTCTCGGTGTTCTTGGGTCGGCTAAGAGCTTTTCTGACACTTGCGGCCACAGTTATACCTGGTTATACATGCTGTTGAGCTGCGGTTTGGCTGCGGTCGAGTCAGAACAAAGTGAAAGCTGTGGAAGCACAACGTCAAACAAGCTGCAGTTGAAGCAAGATTTGTCAGCCCTCTTGGCCTCCCCTGACTCGGTGTTGACATTTAATTCGATGCTCAAGCGCCGATTTCGCTGCTCCACAGTGAAGCCTCTGATAAACCAGTCGCAGAGACGTAGATGTTATTTATCTTCCCTGCTCATTTCCGAACCTGAACGCTGTCTAGTTAAACCGAACTAATGATCCAAAACTTCTGCCGTTCGTTCTGAATTTTGAAATGCCCCTGCTTGAGAGTAGTAAAGGCACTTCTTGTCCCACAACAGCTGGCATCTTCCCCCTTTCGGCGTGCAGGCGGCCTGCTGCTTCTGGAACATTTTTGCTATCAGTCCATGCCTGCGAAAGTCAACTGATCCATCTTCTCGGCATTTCGCGCCATAGAAAAACAGTCTTCGGTAAATTTACGCTCTTTTCAACGGAAATCAGGACAGGCAAGCTGCCGGATTCGACTCAAATTGATGTACTTGATCAAAACGTGTTTACTGTATTTTTTCATTCAGGTCGACAGTCACGCGTCACGCACCCCGCTGTCGATATCGAATCTCGGTCGAGGTCACGCGTCACTCAGGCCTCTATCGAACAAAAAAATTGTGTCACACAACAGGATAACATCTGAATACGCCAAAAAACGCTGCTCAGACGATGGGATATGGGCCACTGGTTCATTGTCGAACAGTTACCAACTTCTGTTCGCAAAGAACATACTGCCGTAAGTTTGTTTTCGCTTTCAATGAACCAGCGTTGATTTTTTCTTGAAAAAAGCCCACGACCACCGTGAAGAGGATGGACGGCTCATCCAGCCGCTGTTGATTCCCTTGGACTGTGAAGTCAAGTTCACGACGTTCCAGCCAACGGAAGAGTTCCGACGAATCTGCCCATACATCCTTGTGATATCTCGTGGTGTTCATCCACATCCCATCCCCCTTCCTCAAAAAACCCCCCCTGTCATTCGCCGGACTATCTTCGATTTGCTCAAACGTATGGACGATGATCTACCAGATCTCACACCGCGAAGGTTCATACGCCATCCCATCGTCAAATCTTTTCTCCAGCAAAGATTTCCCAAAATCAATGCTCCAACGTTGATCGAACTCCACACGTCGTTGGCTAATAGAGCCCACTTGAAATCATATATCACCCAAGCGAAGGCCGATCTCTTTCCCTATGGTACCAGCTGGAAAGGTGTGTTAGTATTGCGTATCTCCATCCCGTGCTCATCTTTGGCAGGGGTTCAACGGTTAAAAGAATGGCAGGATGCACATTTGCCGCCCGAAGAGCACTACATCCGACGCATGGCCCAATTATCTGATTTTCCTCGGGATGAGTTTGATGACGGTGAAAGACCGAATCTGGACGCCAATGATCCCGCTTTACGCTACATAATCTGCATGTCCCCAAGCAACAGCCGTCGCCTCAGGAAAGCCCAGTACCTCCAAAGTGATATCGGTTTCAAAAGAATACAAGGCTACATGGAATTTGAAATGGCTTCGAAAGATCGTAACACAAATACCAGTATGTCAACAGTCAGACCCCTCTTCTACAAATCTCATGTCTGTAACCAGCTGTCCAGGTATTATATTTTTGCGAATCTATCTCAATCGACAGACGGCCGATGCACACCGAATCATTC
>JARJCP010000147.1:0-223325 GCA_029281795.1 Mycena crocata | reverse complement strand
GCGGGTCGCATCAGCCGCAGCCTCAGAACGAAAGCTGTTGCTGACAAATGTGACAACACCCGAGTCTACACCACGACTAGTGCCGCCAATGGCAATATACGCGCCAGTTTCAGCAACCAGCCGTTCGAGCTGAAGGACAAGGTAAGACTATGACAAGGAAAGGGTAGCTATGTACTCACTCGATCGACGATGGTGGGGAAAGTGATCCGGAAGTGGCGGGACGGGTTTCGCGACTTGCGTTTTTGGCAGCGCCTTCCTTCTGAAGATTTCTAAGAGGCAGTCAGGATTTGAGGATGTGAGCATGACGAGAAAACACTCACGGTACGCGTTGCGACCTTTAAGAGCGCCAAGGACGAAGCCATGGGTCGCGTTGGTAGCACTTACTCGGACGGCGCGCTTCTTGAGCGCTTTGGTGACGAGTGCCTGTGTGGTGGCCCTTTTCTTTGGCTTGGGCGTGGGAGTGGATGGTGTTCTGCGGCTGTTGGGGCTCTTAGCCGGGGAGGAGGGAGGGCTCTTGTCCGTCTCGGGGTCGCTGTCGCTGCTGTTATCGCGACGTCGGCGTTGTTGTTGGCTGGCTCATCCAGATCATCTGAGGCGCGGTTGGCGATCGGCGTCGAAGGCTGAGACAGCGTGAGGAGGTCGGAACCCATCGCAAGAAGGGTGGGATCGATGACCGAAGCACCCTGAGGGGGCGTGAGTATGTTTATGGGGGCAGGAGTGGGGACCTACTTGCGCGCTATCCTGGGGTACCATCGAGGGCTGTCGCGTTTTCCTGCGGCGAGATCTGCAGCTGCATCATCTGCATCATCTGCATCATCTGCATCTATAAAGGCAAATGAGCGACAGAGGGGGCACTCAGGCTATATGCGAATACCTGAGCATTCTCCTGGGGCGTCATCTGGGTCTTAGGTGAGCGAGCTACAGGCGCAGTAAAGGGGATTCAATACGTGGATCTGACCCCCATACGCAGGCGGATTTCCTTGAGGTGCGCCCTGCTGGTTGGGAGGGCCTGCCCATCCGTTGGGAACAAGCGTATAGCCTGGCGGAGGCTGGGCCTGCTGCTGATAGTACGGGCCCTGCTGCACGAATTGAAACCCGGGAGGGGGTTGCGACGAGAAAGGCTGAGTCAAAGAGATGAGACTGAGTGCGAACAAAGAGAATGTGGACATGCCTGGGTCGCTGCGGGCGCGATACCAAGATCCTGCAGGATGGCGGGAGGGGGAGCTCTGGAGGGTTTTTTTTTGGGACTGCGGGGCTTGCTCACAACCTGCTGTTGCTGGGACAATCGGTAACGCGTCAATCGAAGAAGAGCGGCGACTTACAGTCGCTAAAAACTTCTTGCCGCCCGCGGTGTGCATGCACTGAGCAGTGCTTGGACCCCCAGGACATGTAGCGCAAACTGCCTTGGGGATTTTGACGGTGGCGGCGCCTGGAGCCTTACGCCTGGACGACGCTCGCACGGGGACGGTGGACGCCGACATGGTGGGACTGGAGAAAAAGGAGTGGAATGCCACGTCGCCGGCACGTGTCGCGTTTTGAGAGCCAGCGACGCGCCATTTTCTGAGTGCGGAGAACGCTGATTTATCGGTGCACGGCGCAGCCAGAAAAGATTAGGGAGAGAGTTGTGTATACAGGTGTATACACGCTGGCGACAAACATGCAACAACAACTCCGCACCTGCTGCGAGCTCACACCGATTTTTAGGTGCGAACCAAAAATCGGTGGCGTGATGCCCAGTCCACGCACTGATTTCGAGGTGCGCACAACTATCGAGCGGCACTCATGCAGCGCTTGCGCAAGTCGCGACGTATCAAGGTCCGTTTCTTGTATCTATACGAAACGACGTTCGACTTATGGCCACTAGATCGCGCTCTGCTACGGAGACAGGCAGCACAGCCGCGACCCGGAGGATTACTGGGGACTGGGGAGCGCGGAACGTACGAAAAGGTAAGACTCACCCTTGGTTTCGAATTCAGAGGCTCATGTTGGTCCAGGGAAGGTGCGTGTGACCGAGATGTGTATGGGAGGACGGCGCTCACGACGGCCCTGATTGCACAGTGGTGCACTCTCTTTCTTTAGGGTTGCCTGGTTGGTTCCGTCACACCGACTGGAGCTTGGTGGATCCCAACGTGTCGGACCACACTATCCTGGGCCGTGGACCGCTGACCGTCAATGGGCAGGACTATATCATCGACATGCGCTCCCGTACGTCTACTTCCACTTTTTCTTTCCTTTCTGGTTGAGACAACCGTCAGAGGGACGTGGGTGGCAGAGCTGGCAGAACAAGCCCGACATTGTCGTCCTGATGCTGGACATTAGAAAGCCCAGGAGATGTCTCGCGCAGCTTTGCGAGGCTTACGACTACATTGCTGATGGGCGGTGTGGCCTGGGAGCCATACTGGCCGTCGCCGTGTACAGGCATTTCTGGACAGTTTTGTGGGGGGGGAAATCCCTGCGGCGAGGAAGGTGGCCAGTAAGTTTTTTCCACCCGCATTTTTGTAGATTGGTTTGTACTGACCGGGATGATTCGTAGGCAAGGTTGGGGCCCTACTGTTGACACTCACTGGTCGCCGCGGCGCCACCAGGTTGGTTTCTGCAAACCTTGGTAGCTAGTAAGTGAAAGGATAGCTGGCGCAGCCGAAATTGACGCACGGTTGAGGTCATTTGGCGGCGGAGATAAGCGCAAGAGAGTGGGTGCAGCACTGGGAGGACCATCACACCACCAGACTGGGTGCCCGGTCTCGAATTATCCTGTGGGACCCTCACGGCCCGTCGACGCCGGTGTACACGCCGTATGGACATAGACAGGGAGACTGGGGGTTATGTACTCAGGAGGAAGCCGACGCGAGGGCGATTAAGTTGCGGCGGCGGAGCCGGAACCTGAGGAGGAAGTTGCGACGGCGCGAACACGCGCTGGAGAAGTTGGAGGGGAGACGGCAAGCTGCAGCTCGCCGTGCGCGGATGAAATTGCAACGCAAACTTCACCCAGTAGTAGTGAGACAGAAGACGACGCGTAGTTAATATGCAATTTTCTAAGCTCCTATACAATTTTCTTAGTTGTTGCAGGTACATCGGTGAATACTATTTTGAAAGCGGAAATCGGTGGAATACATGGTAAGACGACTTTGTTCAATACATGATACACAAGGAAGATACCACTAAACTATGTGGAGGCGGTTTTGGGTTTGGGGAATTTTTTAATTATGGCACGATTCCAAAGGGCTAAGAAGGTGCGCGTGTACACGATAGCTCTAGTCTGACCCATGTAGCTGACTCCCTTTCTGATTCTGGAGAGGCCGCCATTGCCACATTCGGCGGCGCTGGTGTTGATTTGGGCGAGTGGGGGATCCAGCACGGCATAAGTCTTCAAAAAAGCAGCATGAGAGCATTTGGTATGCCCGAAAGCGTGGAAATCGTCGATGAGGAAATGAGTGTTGGCGAAAAACAAGGGTTCGCGCGACATGCAATAGGCGGCAAGAGCACACGAGAAATCGTAGATGACGAGGCCAGGAGCCTTCACCCAGCGGGTTATGATGGCAGAGAAAACGTCGTTGCGGCCCTCAGCTTGCGGTATGCAGTGAAAACCATAGCAGATACTATGCGTGCACCAGACACACATAATACCCCCAGTCAGACGCTGTTTACCGTACTGATTATAAAACTTGTTGCAGGTGGCGCCACGCCTGCCGCCCTCAGCACCCTGGTCGTGCCTTAAGTTGGGGTAAGCGGGTCTCAATCTGACGGCGGGCATGCTATAGTAACATCCGCTCTGGCGATGAGTGAGTGAGCTACAGGCCAGTGATCGAGACGAGAAACTAACCTCATTCCACGGATCCATGTCCAGGTCAGGGTCTGGGACTTCCATCGCCAATCTACCGGCCGTGAGACGAGTGGCTACGTCGAGGGTGCGAGCGGCTAGAAAGTCAAGCAGTGAGAGGATGTGATTGGTAGGAGCGGGGGTCGCCTCGGTGGTGTTGAATGAGTTCGTAGATGGCGGGGAGGTGGAGTAAGTGTCGCAGGTTGGCTGGGGTTGGGTCAGCGCGATACTGGTTGAGTGAGGCTAGCACTGGGAGGGTGATCATCTGGAGGGCAGATTCTTCGGCTGCGATCTGGGGGGAATGTGATTGAGCAGGGACGGCAAGAGTTGTGTTTGAACGTTCACACCTGTTTAAAGAGCTGGAGGTAGACGTTGGGCGGTGAGATGCCGACGTTCACTGCCCCCAGACCAAAGTAGGTTTCGAAGAGTTCGCCGAGGCCAGAATTGAGACTTTTCAGACGGGTGCACACGTCAGGGGTGATCCGCACCCTTTCGACGGCCTGGTTGACGAGCTTAAGCTCGGCGTCCTTGAGCTCCTCCTGGTCAGCAGCCTCGTCGATACCTTCCACAGCGGCGCGGGTTTTCGCGGCTTTGGCGGGTGTGGTCACAATCTTCCGCACAGACTTGCGAAGGTCTGCGTCGGCGAGCATGGTCAGACTTTTAACGGGGGCAACCTCTGAGTGGACGGGATGATTGGCGAGAAGTGCTGTCGGGGGACAGAGTGAGCCAGAGAGTTTGGTGCGTCCGAACGCCAGCGTCACTCCGTCCCAAATGGTTTCGTTCGGATGATCGCCACACCTGCGGGCAGGTCATATCATTGCCCAAGACTTGTAGGTCCGCGAAAAGGAACCACGCGGCGCGAAGAACGTTGCCGCTGACGAAGGGAATAGAGGCCATCGTCTGATAGCGCCTTGACATGGACAAAGTGTAGGATGCAAAAGGAGTCTCAGAGGCGGTATACTGGGCGTTGTAGTCGTCGAAGAGGGCATGTGAGAAGAGAGTCCTGTTGTTGTAATTGAAAATGCCGATGTCTCGACAATCAGGGCCAACATAATTACGTCGGCCTTTCGAACACTCGTGGCAGATCTGGACCTCGATGGTTGCGGCCACGGCACGCGTTAGGGTGTACACGGTGCATTCGAACTGGGTGGTAGGACGCGCAGGATTGACAGTGGCGCCGCATCGGCAGCGAGCGTTGTCGCCTAACGGGATCAATGGTGGAGGGAGGTCGGCAGAGGTGCGAGGATAGAGAACAGTATCGGTGTCAAGGAAGGCCCAGACGGGGGGCATGATTGGAAGATGCGACACCGCAGTGGGGGAGCGCGTCGAGCCGACTGAGATGATGAGGTGGGTGAGATTGTGAAAAGGGTTAAGGGCGTGGACTCACCAGGTGTGTCTGCCGCGGCTTGAACGTTGAGCTGATCGATCGCAGTAACCCCTCACTGTCGCCGACGAGTTTCGTCAGGTAGTCCTTAGCCACGGCGGCGTGAGGACAAGCGACCTTCCCAGAATCCTTGGAACAAAACCAGGTTCCAGCGTCAGGAGACGCTCCTGTATGCGTCACAATCGCTCGATACTTCAATTGGGTCGGCTTATTAGCGCTGGCGACGGTGAAGAGGCTGATTGTTTCGTGGCCGGGTGTCAGCTCGCGCGAGAAGAGAGTGACCTTGCAGTCGGCATCTGGCCGACAGAATCAACGGATGTCGGGCACTGCGAGTGGAAGAAGTACCACGGGGGAAGACGCGATCCGAGCTGGAGAAGGCAGCAAGGCCTTCCTCCTTCATATATCTTCGGTGCACACAATAGTCAGCGCGTTCGCAGGTGCAGGCGAAGTAATTTGAGTGCGCGTCGACAACTTGAAGATGATACCAGTGGCCCTGGTGGTTATAATGAGGTAGGAGCCACAGGGCTGGCGTAAATAGCTTACCGTTGAATCCGATCCATTCCACCCCTCACAGACGAAAAAAGATTCACTGATTTGGTAGAAACCGACGGTGCCCATGGTCACCCCTTCCGCAAAATCATCGTAGGCCTGACCGGCCGTGGGCGGTGCGTCGAAATGTAGTGGACGGGTGGGGAGGTCGATGTCGGTGGTGAAGTCATCGTCAGTGAGGTTGGCATCTCGGGGGAAATCATCGTCGGTTGTGAGGTCGCCGTCGCTGGAGGCGAGGAAGGGGTCAAAATTCGGGAGGTAGAGACTTCGGCGCTGCTTTCCTGGGTTGAAGCATGGGGAGTGGTCTTGTTGGCTTTGCGGAGGCGTTTGGTATCGGGGCGGGTCAATTTGCGCTTGTGAGCCCGCTTCGCGGGGGAATAGGTGTCAGGGAGGCCTAGAAGATCCAAGGTGTCCTCATCGAGAAGGTCGTCCGAGGGTTCAGCATCGGGAAGAGTGACGGGGGCGAAGTCGTCGCCCACGTCGTCCCACATGAGTTGGGGAAAGACACGTGCAACTGAATTTGATATGGCAAGGATTGTGGCGAGCCGCACCAAGGAATGGGTGGGGCTCGCACCAAGAAATTGGTGCGAGCCACAAACGAGATTTGCTGAAGTCGTACCGGAAGGAATGTGCTTACGAATGCTACGATGGCAACATATCGGGACTGATGCAGTGATGCTCAGATGTTCTTTCCATGTACATAATTCAACCCACCGGCCTGTGGCCCTGGCCCTGCTGCGTGTTCACTGCAATACATTCTGTGGCTTCTTTGATGTCGAGGCTTCTGCTCTGCGGATTTCGCAGCCAATATAATTTGGCTGTATTCTGTGTCTTCTTGCTCGCTCCCTGCGCCCACATGAATCGCAAAAAAATGGCTGAGGAAGTCGCTCGCAACCCAAAGCTCTCAAATCTGACCGAAAATATTGCCGTGGATGATGAAGCGGAGTTTACTGTTGTCCGTAAGGCACTGTATGTATTTCCCTCCTCCCTATGGTGTTCACGACTCAGCTCCCGCATCCTTCAGCAATCTAGACAGGCGAGGACGTGGTATATGCCGCGTGGTGCACGCCGGCGGCGCCGGCCTCTCCATCGCTGGCATCGCGAAGGTTTTCCGTACCACTGAAGAGGTTGTGAACCGCGCCATCACCAATGAAAGATCAGCGCCCGATCACGACAACCCCGCTCACGACAAGTGGTACTGGTAACCTCTCCTCTGTGCTCGTCGCCAAACTAACCAGCATGTCAGGCTAGTAGGAGTGGACTATCGTGAACGTTATTTCCCAGAGACTATCAAGCAAGAGGAGATGGAAGAAGGGGAGGAGGAGGATGACCAGCTTGCGGAGGAAGCGGACGAAATTTTGAATGATGATGACAATGGCGGTACCGAAAAACGCGCTGTATGAACTTCTCCTAAGCATCTTCGTGTACTTGTCTTCATTCAGAATACCGACAGCGACTTCGAGAGGCACCGAGGCTCCGTAAATATGACAACGAAGACAACGACAGCAGTAGGGAAAAACGCACTGTATGAAGTCCTACTGAGCACTGCGAGGTATTCCTCTTGATTGACTATATCCCCAGCGAGTTCGACGGCGACCGAGGCTCCGTGTGGCTGATGGCGAACATGAACACCTCCCGAACCCAACTGCTAGGCAATTCAAGGACGGGCTTCTGAATCTGCGCATCAAGAACTACTCAGGGCTGAACATGGTCGATCGTCGGGGACGTGCACTCATCCGTCAGGTCTTCCCACATATCGACAACCTCTCGGCCATTGGCAGGGCGTACGGAATTGCTCACAATCCTATCAAGTCGATCGTTTACAACGAACTCGACCCCGAGGACGACTTGTCTGAAGACAACGGCCTCGTCGGGCCAGACTTCTTGCACCATTTCCCTCCGGCTCCATGCCCACCCAAAGGAAGAAGGGTGAGTAGACATGTGGGCCGCCCTACAAAGAAGAAGTCGACCAGCAGTGCCAACGGTAAAGGGAAAGAGATGGCCGTGGCGAGCAAGCGCCGTACTCCGATGGCCAACTCGGACGAGGAATCTAGTGCTGAGGCGGATAATCGCGTAGGTCTTGTCCTACGTTGCTGATGCAGTCGCTAATGAGACATGCCAGAGCAACAGTGGGCGCAGTCATTGTTCGCGGGAGATCGACGACATCGCACCTTGGGATTCGAGAGAGGCGCCCCTTGACAATGCCGAGAGGCAGCAGACATCCCCGACACCCTCGCCGCTAGTACATAACTCCCCCCGGCACGGCGGCGTTGCCTCCCCCCAGCAGCAGACATTCCCGACGCCCTCGCCGCCAGTACATAACCCCCCCCGGCACGGCGGCGCTGCATCCCCCCAGGACGCTCCGGTGCACAACGTGTACACATCCCATGCCGATATCGAATCGCAGGCTCTCCCGAGGTTCTCGCCCAAGGGGCGGGCCATCCCACCGACGCTGGAAGCCTTCCTGGAAAATGTCGGCAACTTCAACTTGACGGGGTGGAGTGGCAAGCTGGTGGATCTAGGCTTCCACAGCATGTATGAATTGCAAAGGGTGGCTAAGCTCGACGAGGAACACCGCGTGAGAACGCTGGAGATGCTCTTGTTGCCGGCCCAGATGACCCAGCTGCTCATCGTCTCCTTGGCGACCACACTTGGGGATATGCCGATGCACAACGTCTACGAGAGCGGCGGGAGCGGCTCTGCCCCCCGTGCCGATGTTGAATCGCAGGCTCTCCCGAGGTTCTCGCCCAAGGGGCGGGTCATCCCACCTGCCATGGAAGCCTTCCTGGAAAATGTCGGCAACTTCAACTTGACGGGGTGGAGCGGCGAGCTGGTGGACCTAGGCTTCCACAGCATGTATGAAGTGAGAAGGGTGGCTAAGCTTGATGATGAACACCGCGTGAGAACGCTGGAGATGCTCTTGCTGCCGGCCCAGATGACCCAGCTGCTCATCGTCTCCTTGGCGATGAAGTTCGCGGACGTTGGGGCTCAGTGACGTGCTCATACGAAGTCGATTAGGATATTTTGTAACTACTACACGCTTTGTAGCATTTGTATGGATCATTGGCAATGAATATTTTCCTTTTGGTTGCACCAAATGATCAGTGCGTGGCGTGGGGCAAAAAAACACTGAAAAAAGAAACTGTCCTGTGCGCTAAATAATCAGTGTGTGGCGTAGGGCGAGAAAAAGGCTACACACCGAGAATTCAGTGTGTGGCGTAGGGCGAAAAAAGGCGACGCGCCGAGAATTCAGTGCGCCGCTGAAAAAAAGAAATTGACCTGTGCACTGAATAATCAGTGTGTGGCGTATGGCGAGAAAAAAACGACGCGCCGAGGATTCAGTGTGTGGCGTAGGGAGGGAAAAAGGTCACGCGCCAAGGATTCAGTGCGCCGCTGAAAAAAGAAATTGTGCTGGGCACCGAGAAATCAGTGTGTGGCGTAGGGCTAGAAGAAGGGTACACACCGAGAATTCAGTGCGTGGCGTAGGGAGGGAAAAAGGCCACGCGCCGAGAATTCAGTGCGCCGCTGAAAAAAAGAAATTGACCTGACTGAATAATCAGTGTGTGGCGTATGGCGAAAAAAAAAACGACGCGCCGAGGATTCAGTGTGTGGCGTAGGGCGAAAAAAGGCGACGCACTGAGAATTCAGTGCGCCGCTGAAAAAAGAAACTGTCCTGTGCGCTAAATAATCAGTGTGTGGCGTAGGGCTAGAAGAAGGGTACACACCGAGAATTCAGTGCGTGGCGTAGGGAGGGAAAAAGGCCACGCGCCGAGAATTCAGTGCGCCGCTGAAAAAAAGAAATTGACCTGTGCACTGAATAATCAGTGTGTGGCGTATGGCGAAAAAAAAAACGACGCGCCGTGCACTGAATAATCAGTGTGTGGCGTATGGCGAAAAAAAAACGACGCGCCGAGGACTCAGTGTGTGGCGTAGGGCGAAAAAAGGCGACGCACTGAGAATTCAGTGCGCCGCTGAAAAAAGAAATTGACCTGTGCACTGAATAATCAGTGTGTGGCGTATGACGATAAAAAGGCTACACACCGAGAATTCAGTGCGTGGCGTAGGGAGGGAAAAAGGCCACGCGCCGAGAATTCAGTGCGCCGCTGAAAAAAAGAAATTGACCTGTGCACTGAATAATCAGTGTGTGGCGTATGGCGAAAAAAAAACGACGCGCCGAGGATTCAGTGTGTGGCGTAGGGAGGGAAAAAGGCCACACACTGAGAAATCAGTCTGTGGCTAAGGGCAAAATGGGCGCGTGATAAATGTATTTCGCACGTGGTCGAGTTACAGCTGATTAGCAATGATACGCTACACCGAAAAACAGGTGCGCCGCTGAAAACCTACCCCGTGTGCACGCCATAACCCACCCCCCATCAAAGCCGCAAAGCCGCACCCTTCTATAATTGGTTCACTTCACTGCTATAGCCCAGGAATCAAAATTCCTCAGAATTTTAGCTCCAAGTTGGCTTCAAGTCTCTTTTCTTATTGACTACATATATCGTTTCATAGAACTAACATGATGGCTACACAAAGTCCATGCGAATGCGTACAAGTCGTACTGATCAAAAAGAAAAGTCATTAAATAAGTGTAATATACGACTCGGACCTGGTGCACGAGCCTAGGTCTTTCCCCACGCCCCGGGTATGTGCTCCGAGCCTGCTTCATATTGCGGTGGACTCTCCTCATCCGCGTTCATGGTATGAAGCGATTGTCGGTGGTTCCGCGGACCCTTGGGGCCCGGAGATGTCGGGCCCGGGGATGTTGACCCCGACGCTTGGTTTTGCGCCGACGTCCCTGGTTGAGGGAAGTAGCCGCCGGTGTCGATAGGGGGGACGTTGTTTGCTCCATATCCATCGCCTCGCGTCGTGTAATCCGCCTGTGCATGCGGCGTATACTGCGACTGTGTGTATTGTGATTGCCCCTGGGGGGTGTAGTATTCGGTCCCTGTTTGCGCGCCCGAGTCGTACGGGTCATACTGGGAGTACTCGCCAGCATGATGGGTGGCGGCGGAATGGTAGGATGTGCCACGCGCGGCGTGTCCCGAAGCGCCGAGGTAAGCAGGATCAAGGTATGGGTTTGGCTGCTGCGAGGGCGCTTGTGCACCGAGAGGAGCATATTGTTGAGGAGGTGAGAGCATCTGCTGGGGAGGAGGTGTGGATTGGTACCGCTGGTGCGGGAGCGGAGCCATCGCCTGTAGGGGTGGAGAGGTGGCATGCTGGAGGGGAGGCGTGGAGTGATATTGTTGAGGAGGGTATGCGGTTGGCTGCTGCGACTGAGGAGCATTGTAGCTGTACGTCGACGGCGCGTATGTGGATGGTGCATACTGGCGCTGCGGTGACGGGGGATACGCAGTGTTATTGTATCCAGCAGACGGTCCCTCATTGTAGTACTGATCTACGGCTCGTGAACCTGGAGGAGCCTGCATGTAGCCGCCAGGCGTATGTTGGGGTTTATCGGTGTAGACGGTGCTGCCATCATCGTACGCAGCAGTTGTAAGGGGCTGGCTCTCGTGGAAGGCAGGGAGACCGCCCTCGGTGGCTTTCTGCCGGGCTTTGCGATCAGCCTCAGCCTTGACAGCATCGAGACGCATTTGTTCCCCAGCGGAATTGGGTAGTGGGGCTTCCTGTCGCTTGTCCCAGTCGCCACGCTTTGATCGTTTGGAGATGCAACAACGGCCAAGTGTATAGAAGCAACCACTGAAAAACAGGAGGACCCATGCCGCTAGGGTTAACCAGATGGCGTTCCCGATGGACGCAGTACCAACGGAATTTATCCGGGATTTTGCGATGAAGAAAAGGGCGAGATCGAAGATGAAGGCCAGGAGAGCGACAGCGGCTGCGAACCCCGATACACAGGTGCTGCAGCAGGTCATGGACATCTCCCGGACATGGGCGAGCAATCCAAATACTGCTGAACCCGCAGCGAGGGCGAGGGCGACGATGTGTAACACCAGCACATAGGTCAACCATTTGACCACGACGTTCGGGATTTCGATAGGGAGCTTATTACCAACAAGACTGTTGATATCTATGCGAGTTGGAAAGAAGTCTATAAGCTTTGCAATAGGACACACCGAGTTCATATCCAACAGTCGGGCTGGAGCATGTCGTATTGCCCGGCAGCTCAACGCAGTACCCCAAGGTGCCGAATGTGATAGTTCCCGTAACGCCGCTGGAGGATATAACGGCTTTAAGGAAGTAAACCGACTTGAAATAAGGCACGCAGAAGGAGACGACTGCGAGAAGAGCCGTGGCGAGAGTGGTTAGAACAAAACCGGGGGTAGCGGGGCGGATGCAGCCCATTGTTTGAAATCGTTACTGGCAACCGACTCAATAAATGAATCGTCTGCACGTACGGGTTTTCAAAAAGGTGAATGGCCGAAAGGACAAAGACTGGGAGCAGAAGAAGGGAATGAGCGTGCACCGCCTTGGTAGACGCTCCTCACGGTGAACAGCATATTTGTCATCATTCTCGGAAAACTCGACCTTGATTTTTTGAGTCTTTTCTTGAGCTTTCCATCCCCACTTCGAGAACAATTTTCTCTTTTCTATCGTCTTCAAGTTTCTACCTCCAGACTCCAGTCTCTCTAAGACAGACGCTCTATTAGTAACGATTCTTCGCTCGTGCCTCACGTAATTTTTCAGCCAATCTCGTTGGCCGGAATTCCTTCGCGACCGGGATCAATCTGACGCCCACAATGCAGAACAGCTTTTCTTGTTCTTGTACTGAGAACAAGGTTTCTTGAGAAAGGTTTCTTCTACGGAACAATAGTCCTTGACCACATAAAATATCCTCGGTTGGGCAAGCAAATCATCTTCACCTCCTGAAGCACCGTACATCGTTCCATATGGCGTCCCGTCATAACACCCAAGATCTATGCATCGTACGTTCAACCTGCTCCGATAAACGGTGCCTGAATGTCCCATACAAGAACTGCCACTCCGCCGCCAAGCAGTGGAATCCTGCAAGCAACTGTTTTTACCCATATTGCTCCAAGGCCTGTGCAAGTTCCTCGACGCCAGTGTTGTCTAATGCATGTGTCGTAAGACCCCAGCCTTCGTATTCGATCCAAGTTAATGATTGATTCAATTTAGCAATGTAGGGTCATGCCCAAGAACGGAAATCACCCGTATTGCGGAAAATCCTGCGCACAGGCTGCAAAGAGGGCCGGCTTACCTTTGCTCACACCGGTCACGCAATTTCGATCCCAATCGAGTCCTTCCTCTGGTTGGTCCCCGAGTGCGAGCCGGCGCGGGAATGCAATGACCCCAGACTCCCCCCAGCGGTCGATGCAAGCTCGCAGGCAGGTTTTGTTTTATGAGAGATCCCAGCCATACTATGGCTTTACGAACTTTTCTGCCCATCCTGTAATGTACGAGGGTAAACAATACCCGACCTCGGAGCACCTGTTCCAGGCATTCAAGGTGTGTCTGTCGTCTTTTTACCTACGGCACATGGGTTCCAAAGGCACGCACTAGTTTATGGATAACCACCCCGATATCGCGGAGGAGATACGGACTATATCCTACCACCCTCGGGACGCGTACAAGCTAGCCCGAGTTCACAAGGCGGACCAGCACCCAGACTGGTCCAAAACGAATATTGCCAAGGTCTGTTTCCTTGTGTATGACATCCAGCACAGAACTTGACCATCGTCAACGCAGATGGACATCGCCGTCTGGCACAAGTTCACCCAACACGAAGCACTGAAGCAAGAGCTGCTCGGGACCGGAGACGCTGAGCTGATCGAGGTGCGTGGCTTTTCGAATTAGCTCGTTTACTTACCGTCAGAGCAGAACTCCGCCGAGGACGCGTTCTGGGGCATAGGCAAAGACGGGAAAGGAGGAAACGAACTCGGAAAAGCTCTTGAAAGATTGAGGAATACTCTTCAGACGCCTTTTTAGCATCGCACATTACTCGTTTTGTCTCGATGACTTGTATGTAATTTTGGTGATGTCAACAACACGAAGTTGCGACCAAGTTGTGAGGTGGCCGAGAAGGGCCGGCCGGGTGCGGACCGTTCCATCACTGGCCGAATTGATGCGAGATGTCGAACTTGAATATCCTTCAAGCTTGTTCAAAACCGCAGAGCCAATCCTTAACTGAACCCTCTTCTCTTCCAGTGCTGGCTCAGCAGACCTGCATGCAATCACTGGAGTGCCACTAGTACTGACAGTCAATCGCCGATCTTTCGATGACCGCGCGTAACCGTGTTGTTGTTTCCTTGAACAAGGAATCAGGATCCGGTGTGGGCGTGCTTGTTTCCACCATGATTCAAGGCGCAACCATCATCCAGTGCCCTTCTTTAAAGTTGCAACGATATCTCTTGTTTTCTCGCTCTTTTGTTCTGAAAAACAAGGTCAGAGTAACGCATAAATATGCTGATACTTGCCTTGACTGTAGATCACATTTCCCGTACTCATGAACTACTATCCCAACCACTCGTCTCGTTTGCCCACTCCCAAGACCGAGCTGTGCAGTGTGGGTACCACATATCCAGCTGCCAAACAACCAACTGACGCCACACAAGCATTGTCATTCCTATCCGAAGCGTTGGAACAGCGCCAGTAATATGTCCCATCCGTATTGCTCCAAGACGTGTGCCGAACAGGCGCGCCAAGCCAGTGTGAAGCTATCTTCGGATGATTGCGATGTACGTCGTCTCCGTTCACTGATTCACCCCGAAGTCTAATACAAGTCGAAGATGTGTCATGCATACCCGAAGCGGTGGGATGAGAAGAGACATACCCTCCGCCCGTATTGTTCAATCACTTGTGCCAACAAGGCTCTTAACCGGCCACCCGCCAATAACCCTCCGGCGCCCGGTAATTGCGATGTGTGTCCTGTTTGTGCATACACCTCACATGTCTCGCTCATGTTCTGTATTTAAGCATTGCCATTCATACCCAAAGCGATGGGATGACACGCGGCACAAATATCACCCATATTGCTCCATTACTTGTGCCAGTAAGGCTTGTGGCCGGAATATCTCCAAAAGCGCCCCGGCGGTTTCCAATGACTGCATTGTAAGCGCCTCATCTGGTGCACGGTACCGTTTGGTGACATCTCAACAGCACTGTGGGATCAGGCCCAAGTACGGAAACCATCCGTATTGCGGAAAAACCTGCGCGCAAGCTGCCAAGGCTCAGCCGCCCCAGCCACGAGCCCAACAGACCGGCTTCCCACCCACAGGCCCTCCAGGTTGGAAGTTTATTGGAACGGTCTTCGGAAACTTCTGGGGCCGTCAAAATACGGCGGTCGATCCTTCCCAACCTTCACCACAACGCTCCAAAAAGCAACACTCAGAGAAGCAGCCCCGTGAGCGCATCCTGTTTTACGAGCGAGCCAACCCACACTACGGGTTCACAAACTTCTCACCTCATACTGTCAAGCACAACGGTAAAATGTATCCCACCTCGGAGCATTTGTTCCAGGCTTCCAAAGTGAGCAATCTGTGAATTTTCCCACGGTTCGATTTTAATGCTACACCCTCAGTTCTTGGAAACCCGACCCGACATCGCAGAGAAAATTAGAACCGCTTCGAAATTTCCCCGAGATGCGTTCACGGCGGCTAGAGTGCATAAAGCCTACCAGCACCCCGATTGGTTGAAAATGAACATAGCAAAGGTCTGCTTCCGTCCACATGAAAGGAGTGGCTGTGAGATTGACGGAGGGAATTTCAGATGGAAATCGTCGTCTGGCTTAAATTCACACAGCATGCGGATCTGAAACAGGAATTGCTGGATACCGGAGATGCCGAGCTCGTCGAGGTACGTGACGCCTTTTCAACGTGACAAGTGCTTTGTAACTTATATCCGAGTAGGATTCAGCCGAAGACGCTTTCTGGGGCATAGGCAAAGATGGTAAGGGGAAGAACGAACTCGGAAAAGCTCTGGAAAGATTGAGGTCCCAACTTCGGCAAGTTTGAGGATTTATTAGTTCCCTCAGGCTCTGCTGTACATATATTAGGCTCCCATCCTCTCGTACCCCGACCACGTCATCGGCATGGTCCTCGGTGCTAGATTCCGAGAACCTCGTAAACTAGCGTAAACTCCGACGGGTGGGAAGATGTACGACCTACTTATAAGAGCCAGATACTAACCGAATAACGCTCTTCTTCCAAACCAGCTCCATGGACTTCCTGAAGACAAAATTCAAAGCAGCTGCAGTTCATGCTGCCCCCGTTTACATGGACAAGGTGGAGAAAGAGGACAGGAGATTTTCTTGCTTCAAGTTAATCCTTTGGCAGAAAGCATCCACGCAGAAAGTCATCGATCTCATTCAGCAAGGGAGCGCAAAAGACATCAAACTTCTTGTGTTTCCAGAAACATTCATCCCTGGATATCCTTATTTTATCATGTGCTATCCGCCTCTTGAGCAGGTATCTGCCATAGCTCAGTATGCCGAGGTTCGCCCCATGCTCCGTGAATCGATGGATCTCAGTTGACCAAATCGATAGCAGTCCGTTGTGGTGCAAGGGGAAAGCGCCACAGAAATTCGTGCCATTCGTACCGCGTGCCGAGATGCTGGCGTGGCGATTTGTTTGGGCATTTCCGAGCGAGTTGCGGGAGGGTATACCCTATTCAATAGTCAAGTCCACATCGACACCAGCGGTGAAATTCTGGGGGTACACCGCAAGTTACAGCCCACCTATGTTGAAAGAGCTGTATGGGGTCAAGGAAGCGGAGCCACACTACAAACGTACAAATACGGTGGCGGGTATAATATGGGAGGTAAGCCAAACCAGAATGGAGCCTTCCGCGGCTAATAAATGCAGGTTTATGTTGCTGGGAAAACTGCATGCATTTAGCCCGCCAGGCGTTGCTCGAACAGAATGAGCACATTCACGCAGCAGCGTGGCCCTCATTGAGCACAATGAGAGGGTTCGAAAGGACCGCAAATTCCCAGATCGAAGCTCTTATGAAGAGTCATGCTTTGATGTGCCAGACCTTCGTTATCTGCTCGTCAAACTTCGTCGATGAAACATGCTTGACCTGGATGGAAAATAACCTGGGCAAGCAAGATCTGGTGAAGCGTGGCGGGGGTTGGTCGAGTATCATCCATCCATTTTGCGCAATTTTGGCAGGTCCACACGAGGGCGAAATGGAGCGTTTGGTGGATGCTGAGATAGATCTAACGCAATTGGCTACGGTGAAGGTCTGGATCGACGCAGCGGGCCACTATAAACGCCCCGAAGTACTTGGACTCTGGGTCGACAAGAAATCACTCTGGAAAGACGAAGTGTGCGGACAAGAGGTGGAGACAGCAGAAGTAAATTTAAGCCTTGGGATTGAGACCAAGCATGCGGAGTGAGAATCACACATTAGGAGGAGCTTTATACTTCGAGATCTGTTGTATAGCGGAAACAAGGACCTGGATGCTTCAGGTTTTTCGAAGATATAAATGAACAGGGCCTGCATCTGGACACAGTCGTGGTGAACGTACATCGTCATATATCTGCGGGCCTACAGGAGGCTTAAGCTATAATCTCGTGATTTGAAAATTCACTTTTACCATCCCAATGCGGAGCTGTAGCCTCTACTCGGGGACCGTGGAACAGAAGAGGGTTTCGTTTCCTCGCGCCTTTGCCAATTCGCAAGTCGGCTCGCTGTCCGACCCAATAGGCCGGAGGAGTTCAATTGGCATTCCAATTCTGTGACTTGTTGCTCTGGTCACCGAGCGGAAACCGAGTGTCTCGTCGTCTATGTGATCCGTGCCAACTAAGCGGGCGGTTTTCGCATTGCCGTTCTTGCGGGGCACGGCCAACCTGTCACGATCAACAAGAGTGCAGTAAACTGTCAAGGCCGAAATCGAGGGGTGGCAACGGCGGTTTTGAGGAATTTCAACGGAGAAAGAAATCGAGAAATGAATGCTACATACTAGCGGCGAGTATTTTATCACTCGCTGTCGTGAGCCAAAGAGAGGCGAGGAAGTGAGGTTCACGATGTATTAAATATCACATGCAGTTCCAGATACAATCCGTTTCTGGTTGGGACCGGCGCTGTGCATGACGTTGCGTGTTTTTTTTTTTGAACGTGCTACTGTTCATTTTGTGACTATCGCCAGCTCGATGGGTCCGCGAATATTGAAGGGAGTGAAACTGTACGTCCGTACGATCTGTTCCAATCAGCTGCGGTCGCCTTGGGAAGTATTTAGTTGTCGAAGAATGTCTCCAGCACGCGACCATATGTTAACACCGCCAAAGTACCCAGTCTCCCAATCTGCTGCGGGATCGACGAGTTCATCGACCACTACGACCCGAGGGTCAAATTTACACGCTTTGATCAATGCGTCCTTATTGATGTCGGAGTCGCTCCGGGCAATAACAAGGGCCTCGAGTTCTGGACAGCAAGAGGACACTGCTTGGGCATAGGGAATCATGGCCGTCTCTACCGACGCGATAGAGAGATGAGTCAACCGAGGGAGTACACGAAGCCTGTGACAGAGACTGGACAAGTGGGATTCTGAGGTCGTAACGTCCCAAAAGACTAGGTCAATGCGGGTGAGATTGGAAAGCCAAGTCAAAGCGACGGGAATGCTTAAGAAATGGTCGAACTCGATGGACAAGCGGCGTAGTGAGAGCTGGCTGATAAGAAGCGGCAGATTTGGGTGGCCTGACTGGGCAACCCAACAGGCAAGCACTTCGACTCCAGTGCACGCAGAGAGGATATTGAAAGCGTGGTCAGCTTGCACGTTGTGGACAAGGCAGAGGGCTTTAACAGCCGTTGCGAAAAAACCAGGAGGTTTTAGCGCAATCAGGCGAAGGAATATTTCCGCGTTCTCTAAACCGGATATCATCACCAGTTCATAGAAAACAGGTTCAACCCTTGAATGTAGCGCGGAATGAGGATGCGATGAAAAATATTCCAGGACACACAGGCGTACCAAAATTGGACGCGGCGAGCAACCAAGCTGAGATTCAGCTTCAGAGCAGCATTTTTTAGGTCAGATCTGAGAGTGAGTTCGAAGATTTCTCGTTCCAGTTCAGGTGGCAGAACGGACATGGCGGATTGAGTTGAAGTTGCGAGAGGGCTTTGGCAGACAAGACCAAACACGGATGTTCAGGGCAAGCGAAATAATGCTCTCTCCGTTGATTGTGTGTAGGAGAAACTGTGCTGCAGCGACTTGGCGGAGTACCAGCTAGTACCAGCTGTATGCATGAAGGAAAACACGCAAGATAGTTGACTATGTACTTACCTCGAAAATTCCGTTCTTTCATCTACTGCTTTCATCTGTTGCACAATTCGGAGAATCACAACTTCGTAGTTCATTTTTCATTCGAAACAATAGCATATTTGTCAAGAGAATGATTCAAAGCAATCTATATAACGACTGTCCCTTCGGATGCATGAAGCATCCTCACAAGGGAAGAAGAGGAGGTCCAAAAATTGTCGTAAGCCGAAGCAGACGAACGGTTCGGATATAATTTGCAATCAGCAAAAGACCACGGATCGGTGTTAACCTCACTTCCGATGGTACGTGCCCGAGCACAAGAGATAAGGAACAAATTCATTCGGCCGCTCCTTATATACTCCGAACAGCATCCGAGCTGTGCACGGACCATCTCCATGTGTATCCTTGTTTGATCCAAGGGATGGTCCGTGCGCACTTACGCCTCAGCGTCCAGGCTCCATTCTAGCACATGCACCCCGCGCATTGTCCCCCGCACTTCCAGCGCCTCGTCTATGGTCTTTCTGAATCTGAACCCGTTCTTTTCAAACACCTTGACGCTCCCCGTGTTGCCTGCAAGCGTCGTAACCACCATCCGTCGGACACCCATCCGCGGAATGCCCCACTGCCGCAGCAGTGTCTGGAACGCATCCGACATGATCCCTTTTCGGTGGTGGCTCGGGGCTAAGTAATCTATGAAGCCGTCAGATGAGTTCAGTTCAGTTTTTTGTCTTGCTTACCACCCAATGTCCATATATCTGGATCGTCGGGATCTCTGCGCGGCGTCTGCTGTCCAAGGAGTTTATCTGGCAAGGGCTTCACTTGGTTCAAACCAACATCCCGCGTGCTCTGAATTTCTCGGTTTACATTCAAGAAATTAGAATGCACGTACCAGGTACGGTGTTGCGCTAAGGCAAGGGTACTAGACGCCCGCATCGTTCAAAATTGATGTCAGAAGCGGAGCGTCACTGAGCTGTGGAGGGGTAAGGATCATATTCCTGTGCGACGTCAGACGCAGGAACGGTTCTCTCGTCTTCGGGTTCACCTCAAGTGGATGGAGCTGGAGGTTGGCATTGTCCATATCGATGTCCAGCCTTTTAAACAGGCGACTCGTTTTGATTCGTTTCCCGGCAGTGAACTTCATTGATTTCGCCAACCAGAAGTGAAAATCAGAGATACGAGTCAAATCTCGTTATACATAAATCCAAAAAAATCCAATGCGCTGTTGTACAGCATCTACAATCAGTATAAACTACTTTACTTCTTCTGAAGCGCAGGAACCTTCGTAACGTCAATAATAGCGACGTTCCGACACTCTAAAGCCAGAGCAATGCGATCCAAATTTTCGCCAACCTGCCAGTCGATCTCGAACACACCAGGTTTGTCAAACCCAGCAAACCACGACCATGCCATTTCCCGTGCCTAGAAAATGATCCAAGGTAAATTCTGAACCCGACACTTCAATATCGCCATACCTTAACATCATAGACATGCAACCAACCATCACCGCTGCCAGTGGCAATCCAGCGGCCGGTCGGATTGAACTTGAGCGCGTAGACAGGTCGTTTATGGTCGGTGAATACTTTAAGGCACTCTCCAGTCACGGAATCCCACAGCCGGGCAGTCCCATCGAACGACGATCTGTGCTGGGGTATAAGCCATCGCTCCAGATTTTTCGAAGAGTGCCGGTGGCCAACACTTGAACTCACGTCGCCAATATTTCGTTCGTGCCTGCAGGTGTGTTGGGACACCAGCCGATTGTGCTTACCGAGTGCTTGTGCCCAACCAGTAGGAGGGATGAATCAGAATCGGGTCCTCCCAGGCCGGGAATAGAATCGCCCGACGTGGAAATATTGTCGACTTTCCATATGCGTGCACTCATGTCGTCCGAGCAAGATGCGAGGCGCGTTCCAGAGGGATTGCATTTAATTTGATTAATTTCGTTAGTGTGACCGCTGGGGTTGAATATTGTGAGCGATTCCTTCAGACAAGATTAGAACGACTACGGCGACGCACGATAATGTTTTGACCGGTTGAGGTTTCCCTATTTCCATGATGTGGATTAGCTGGTCGGCAGAGCAACTACCGAACAAAGTGTCCGAGAGCCAGTCGACATCGAGGCAGCAATCTGTTTTGGGCTCAATCAAGTCAATACTATGCATTTCGGGAACGGAAATACCAGTGTGAGCCCGATATTGTGTATGCAGCTCTTTTGTCGTGACATCCCACAGACAGGCGGTGCAGTCCAGGCTGGCTGTTAATAACCATTTGCCATTTTTCGAAAAGCGAACAGCAAATATGGGGCCCTTAAAAGATGAATGACACCCCGCAGGCAGAATTCGCTGAAGATTTTACCTCGTGCTGCGTATGCGAAAAATAGAGGTCACCGTCGGCCGTACACACACGGAGAACTGTGTCGTATGATCCAATAGCAACCAATGTGCCTTCAGTGTTCCAATGTAAGGCGGTCAGATCACCCTGGTCAGGGGAACCAAAGTGCTCTAAGCGACGAGGTGGTCCAGTGGGTGGCTGAGCGAAGTCGGTCGATGACATGGGAGGGGGATATGGAAGGTCCCAGAGATTTACAACAGCATCTTTGGATCTGCAGAGCATCAATTAGCGTGAATGGTGGCAAGTAAGATCATCATACCCCGTCACTAATACAGATTGCTTCACGGGGTTAAACGCGCAAACGAACACCTTGCGGAGAGTTGTTTAAATTGATAACGAGACAATGAATACCATACCTCGGAATCGTGGCCTTCAAGAACGAGAATGGAACGCGGGTCGGTTTCAGTGTCTGCCGGGCCTTGTTGCCGAATTCTCGGTTTGGCTGGCTTCTTATCCGGAGATCTGTATACTGGATCCTCCGAGTGAATAGATAATTCTGCGAAACGCATCGGAAGCGCATACAATCCATATCCACATCATCTCCATCACGCCGTAGTCGTTTTTCAGCTGGACCATCCCCCGATGGACTGGCTTTTCGTTTTCCGTCACTAACACTATTTAGGCGGTTGGAATGTCCAAGAGGCCGTTGCGTGTAAGTTAGTGGCAGCGGAAGGGATTTCAATTTCGGAGGCTCCAACGAGCAAACATGCGGCTCCAACAAAGAGAAACCAGCTTTGCAGTTCAGTGCCAGATGGTCGCCTCTCCAATGTGCTTCAACCTCACGATATAGGAGAGATTTGCAGAGTAGATCAACGAGTTCCCCACGCGGTATATGTTTTGAGAAGTTGGGTGAGTTTTCAAGGTGGGCCTCCATGGAAAGACTGAACGCGGTATGTTTGAAACCTGTGAAACAATAGAGTCCGTCAGACTGTGCCCAAACTTGTGAAACAGTGGGGGTTTCACCGGAATCGAGCAAGAATTGATGAACAAGGCAATTTATCTCGTCCGCGGTCATTCGAAGGGCAGAAACATTTTCTGCCATTGCGGTCTTGAGGCAAGGCTGTTTCCGTTGTTGTCAGATGCTTGGCTGCGGCACTGACCCCCCGATCGTGTGTGCCGCTAATTTCCCCATTGGGCGGCGGTGTGTAATCATTGCGGACTCGGAGACGGAACGTCAGCCGCACTCTCCTTATCCTCCCACCACTCACAGATGGATAACGACGATCGGGAAATGGAGGACAACGAGGAACAAGCAGCCCAGACACCCGGAACCACCTTCGTGCGCGCTCAGAGTCAAGCTGCCACAATCCAGGCTATTCTTGCGCGTAAGTCTGATAGCATTGTGATGATGACCACAATTAACCTTTCTCAAGCATTCTTGCAAAGGCAAGCTGGGGGTGGTGGCCAAGTTACAGGAATAGACCTCAGAGGGATCACACTCGAGGACCTTAATCGTTTACTCCGCGCCGCCCCGAACTCGCACCGGAGGAAGACGCCGAGGAAGAGGAGGAAGATGACGACGACGACGACGAGCAATATTACCGTTCTTTCCGGAACACCAAACATAAGGAATATTTCCGCGAGGTTACAGAACCCCAGGAAGTTGGTCTCAAGCTCCTTCACAGCGGTGACTTCGGTAGAGTCGGTAACAAGATCAAGTCACGACGCAATGACTTGAATATTGCGAAGCTGCTTCGCAGCCGAGCCTCGCAAGCGCGGCCGAGAGTCTACAAAGAGGATTTCACCTCGGTGCGTCATTTAACATACAAGATCAGTCGAGGCTAAACAGTTTGTAGGGCCTGATTCCGAACACCAATGGGACTACAGTTTCTGAATACAGCGCAAATGTGTACACTGCGCAATATTCCCCAGGTACGCTTTCCAGGGCAAGAAAGCAGTTCATGTTGAAATTCAATGCATTGACAGACTCGTCGTTTTTCTATACATGTTCGCAAGGTGCGTAGATATTTGAAAGAAATTCAGCTTGTCTCACTGTCTTCAGATTTCCGACTGAACGTCTTCGACACAACGGTACCCGCTCGTCCCCGAGAACCTGGTGTCAGACAGAGAGAAACTGTCCCGCATTTAAAAACCAACATGAAGGTCATCAACTCGATCCAAGCGCACCCAGGTCGCTGGACCATAACTGATGCTAATCTTTCGCCTGACAATGAAAGGTGATGTTTAATATTTTGGTCCAAATTTCCGGTTTTGTCTAATACAAGTTCAGGTTGATATATTCGTCAATTGTACACGCATTTTGGATTGCGCAGTTCGAGTTTTTGATTATTTTTTCAGTCATCAACTGTGTACATGACAAGCACAACCGATCCAGCGCCAGCACAGATTCCCATTCCGTTTGCTGAACCTCCAGCCGGTCGCAGTCGGAGTCTGTGGGGTTTTGACTCCGAAGGCAGCTACCGCATTTACAGTTGCAGATTCTCTGCCGACGGAAATGAAGTCATCGCCGGCGGCAACGGCCAGCTGTTTGGTATGGTCGGTTTTCATTCCGAACTCTCAGTTGGTGTAATCTTTTGCAGTTTACGATCTCTTGGCCAACCGGAGGACAGTCAAAATTGAGGCACACAAAGATGACGTGAATAGCTGTACTTGGGCTGATACCGCATCTGGGAATGTGCTCGTCAGTGCCTCTGACGACTCGTTCCTCAAAGTTTGGTGCGTCCTCGTGCTGATTTTTTGTTCCAGCAAACGAACACCTAATTTAGGGATCGGCGTTCACTCGGGGTCTCGCAGAAACCTTCCGGCGTTCTGATGGGACACACGGAAGGTATAACATATGTTTCTGCGAAAGGTGATGGCCGGTATGTGATTTCCAATGGTAAAGACCAGATCCTTCGGCTCTGGGACCTGCGCAAAATGCGCAGTAACCAGGAACTGGAAGCGGTTGAAGATCAATATTATGGCACCAATTACGACTACCGGTTCGTGCCCGTCTGTGTTAATCGAACTATGTTGAACAATTCCACCCTCCAGATATCCGCACTATCCGAAACCCAGATATCGCTCGCATCCAAAGGACTGCAGTGTCATGTCGTACCATGGGCACGCCGTTCTGCGAACTCTTATTCGGTGTCATTTCAGTCCTGCTGAAACGACTGGAGGGCAATATATATATTCTGGTTCGGCAGATGGCAGAGTTCACGTAAGAGAACTCTTAATTCTTGCAGCTATCCACCTCATGTTATCTTCAACTTCAGATCTGGTCGCTCGACGGCCGGGTGGTTCAGGTTCTCGACCGTGCGAAGACCCTACCAATGTCGTTTGACCCGTCGGCGCCCGAGCCAGGCTCAAGATCCGCTCACGAATCCAATGTTTGCGTTCGTGATGTCAGTTGGCATTCACAGGTGCGTTCCGTGGTCTTTTTCAACTACAGACAAACGATGTTGAATGTATATATATCATCAGGAACCTGTGCTGATGACTGCTGGCTGGGAGAGCGGCCGCGGCGGCAGCAGAGTCGCCCGGCACGAGTGGAAGGGGCTCTTAAAAATGGGCGGTTCACTAGAGGATTGGACTGAGAAACATGTGCAAGAAGGCAGTTCGCCGACTAGGCGGTCAACAAGGCTGCAGCAACTTGCTGCGCGTGGAAGGAGAGCCATGCCCGGCGCCTTTGGTAGCGATAATGATTCGGATGACTCGGAGTGAGCGATGTAGGTTCATTGTGTAGTATTGAAAACTATGTCATGATGCTGGATTGTGAGCGATGAGTACGTATAATGAAGGCGGTTGAACTTTGGGCCGAAGTTGAACACGCCATCGTAATTTGAACCAAACAAGCAACTGATAGTCAACTTGAGAGATTGAAAAGATTATTATACAAATGCATGTGTAGAAAGAGGGGTCTTATAAGGACTCAAGCTATCGAGCGGCGAGGGCAGCACGCAACTGGGCATTTTCTTCCTCCAACCTCCTGCGCTCCTCGATGCCTTCCTGGCGTCCTTCTGCTATACCACGCTGATGGCCTTCTGCTATACCACGCTGATGGCCTTCTGACTGAATTCCCTGGAAATCCTGAAGAAATTTATCAGCCCAATTGGACAACATCAACAACGTCACGGTTCACACCTTCTCAAACTGTTCTGTTGCCCTCGTGTATTCCTTCTGAATCGACTTGGAGGGGTTGGTATACTTGAACAACGCAGTTTTCCACTTGCCCATGGCGCGGACATGGTGACCGTCCGCCAGGTGGCCTTTGAACTCGGCCGCCAGGCCGTCGCATGCGGCACGCGCAAACCAGAAGCACTGGAATTCGCCGACGTGGTACCGGGGAGCAAATTCAGACAGCGCTGCGATGAAGATGGCGGCCTTGATCACGGGAGGGCGGGCCCCTTCTGGGAACGTCAAGGTCTGGAGGTCGAGGATGTCGGGGGACCTCCATTTCTCCAGATCCCGGACGCCTCTGTGCACCCGGTCGAGGGCTTTGTGGTCGCTAAAGAACGACCCGGAGAAGTGTACCACTTTGCCGGAAACGTGGGTGACCACCAAGCTGAGGCCCTTTTCCTCCGGGACGTCCTTCTTCCGGTAGACCTGCTGATTTTTCAGCTCAAAAATTATTTTCGGACCTCAAACTGATTACCTCATCCAAATCGTTTTGCTCATCACCAGTCGGCGGCACTTCACAAACTGGCTGGTGCTTTCTCTTCGAAGAAAAGGACGGTTTTTTTCTGTTCTTCCCGGAACATGGAGCCTCAGCCTCAGAGTCTCGTTCCGGGGGACTTTCGAGATCCCTGGGCCAGAAGTCGCGATCAACGATGAGGGAGAGAGCCTCGCCAGTTGCCTCGTGGAGGACATGGATGCGCAGAAATTCGTGCTGCCACTTTGCATCCGAGCTGTCTTTCAAGTGCTCGACCTTGGTAACGACGACGCCGTTGAGAAGAGCTTCGCGGCGCGAATGGATCAGGAGCTTGTCCCTCCATGCTTGGACCTCTGAATCGCATTCGGGTCGGAGGCGCTCGGCGTCCCAGAGGCCGGCCAGTTGGAGAGAGCTGGGAGACATGGACATTGTGAGGCGCTTCCAGAGGGTTCGGAGGAAAAGAGGTGCAAGCATGGCGGCGGCGTGTGGTTGACTGCTGGATCCACGTTGAAAAGAGCGCTGAAGCTATAAATGAGATTAGGTTTAGAAATATCCTTCAACGAGCAGCTAGCTCGACGCGTGGTGAACGCGTTTTGCAAGACGCGTGCTGATCCCGTGACTGAATTAAAAGCTGTGTTGGCACAACCCAAGAAAGAAAAATCGAACAAATCGTACAGAAAGAGGGGATTCAGAGAGATTTCGATGAACCCCCTCTTTCTGTACGATTTCGAAAAGGATATAAGAAACTATTGTACCTATGATAAACGGGCTGTCTGGCTTTCCAAAAATCGAATTTTCTTTTGGCAGGCTGAAAGCTATCTACATCGAGGATTTGGGTGAGAGTCATGAGATACATGAAATGGGCATTAGAACGCGGTCGGCAAACTGGGAGAATATTTCCCAGGCACTGGACCTTTTTATTCTGATTCAACAAACTCGTTGCGATGATTTCATTGCAATTTTTATTCTCGGAAGATATGGAGAGAGGAAAAATCTGAAGGAGCTCCATATATGCCGCTTTCGTGGTCTTATATAGTCTTCGAGTGCCTTTTGGGCCAGTCCGACCTCATTTGCACGCAGACGCAGCATTTTGAACAGAAGACAGGGGCGTGAGAACTGTGACTTTTTGATGTGACATATTTATTTGCCAGTCACGATGTTAAGTACTTGACATCCACTAATTTCCATGGCTCTCGCGTTGGACAGCTGATCTGGGCACTGTAAAAATGATATACCCTCTTCAAGAGCTCGCTAGAATACTGTCATGATTTCTACACGCTCAAATCGAGCACTATTGCGAAAGTGGCAGATAACAGCTGTCAAATAACCCAGCACAGCCAACGAACCCATTGCACCGCCTCACCGAGACTTGCGCAGTGACCACCATGACCGCTGACTTGCAGACTTATGGGTTCCCCACAGGCTACTTCGTTATTCGTTCCGTTGGATCCAATCGTCTCCTCGATGTGACAATGGATGCTATTGAAGACGGAGCGGAGCTGGTACTGTGGCCACAGAAGGATAGCTCAATCGTTGAGAGTACGCCGATACCCACGTGCCGAGATGGGCTTTTCTAATTTTGCTCTTAGCCCGCAGAAGTCCGGATGCCAATAATCAGGTTTGTTACTGAAATCTTCATGAATATCTTACAATACAGAATCCCTGTTCGAATTTCAGGTCTTCTTTATCGACACATCTGGGGCTTTGTGCTCTAGATCCGCAGGGCATGCTATAGATATTGAAGGCAAGCATTTACTGGTCTATATACCCACGATTTAATCATTGTGGGAGTAGGAGATCGCCTTGTTCTCCGCCACAGGAGACCCATATCTCTCCCCTTCCCAAACGCTTATTCTCACCCTCTTCCCAAATTCTCTTACTCAGCCGAAACCGGGGAGATCGCTGTGCATTTTGCATCTGATCCCTCACATCCTCCTGCCTCTGCTGCCCCGTCTGACGCATGGAGCAAGAAGTCTTACATCTTGGCATCTATTCCTCTGCGCAAACCGCGAACTATCATCGACGATGCCCACGCATTCATTTCATCTGCCATTACGACCCCGCTTTCTTTCTTTTCTGGCACCCCTACACCTCAGGCGACGCCGGAAGCAGTCTTCAGCAGTCACATTGATTTGGGGGAAGATGAGGTCTTGGAGGAGGAGCGCGGAGAAGAAGCAGAGGTTGACGATTCTCCAGAGTGGGGACGCAAAGTAAGGGTTCTCGGGATCACCAATAAATCCCGAGAAGAGCGTGAAATCGTCGAGAAAGCCCGGAACCGGCGCAGGTGGCAACTCACCTCTCTCCGTCAAACCGATGCTCGCACGGGTTGAGGGTTTGCTCAGAGTCTTATTTGTTTGACGGAAATCGTGTATCTGTAGTTGACACTGACTCGACTTGTAAATTATGTGAATCGGTGCGTGTGTGGCTCAAGAAATTGCTAGAATCAGCTCAGACCGACCTAACAATTTTTCAACTTTTGATTGACATGTGGTTTCTAGATCCTCATACTATTTTGCAGTGTAAATTTACACACCACTTCACCTATCGACTCAGACCGAAATCAACGTTTAAAGCTCGTCTTTAGCGGGGGCTCGGCGCGACTGAGAGTGAGGTGGTTGTTCGGACAAGAACATGGACAAGAAATCGTGGACCAGATCCGCCGCAGCTATGCCTGTCACCTCGGCGACATCATACGCGGGAGACACCTCAACCAGGTCCGCTCCACTGGTGGCAATAAGAGGAAGGTAATTCGATAAAGTTAAGGAACTGACACGAAGTTGAGGCCAGCCAATCCGCGCAAGATGCGTTTGAGTTCTCGAGTCGTCCATCCTCCTGCCTCGGGAGTCCCAGCTGTGGTGCGTTCAACTATGAGTCCAACGACCAAAACACAACTTACTAGCTGGGGCAATTCCAGGGTCTTTGAGTTAGAAGATTAGAACAAAACCCACTTCGGTTGCTCAAAGCGTACCAATCACATCGATATCAAGGCTGAAAACTTGGTGAGTAGCTGCACAGTTATAGTGTGCTTACACACACACCTTAGATAAACCGGAGAAGTTCCGACTCGGTTCCGAATGCGCCGAATAATCTCTGGAATACCGAGATCATCTATATCATCGGTCGATATTAATTGGAAGCCAACGGCCTCGTCGTTTTCGAGATCTGTTATTCCCTGCATGGTATAAGAAGCAAGCCTTGGTCAAATTATAGCAGAGAATATTATACACACCCCCAGTTTGCATCGAATGCCAGCGTGTATGCTTGTATTCGACATCAAACCTTCCTCTTGTGCAAGATAGAAGAATGTTCCGTGTGTTACTTTGGACTGTTCCGTAACTCCACCGGCATAGCCCGGCCTGTGCCAGCATTATTTCGGGGCGCAGAGGACATTCAAAGCAGTTTGCCGTACCAAGTATCCTGAAAGTATACTGATTAATTGCAGCCTCAGGTAGCAGATTAAATATGTACCAAGTGTGCGTCAAAGTGAATAACACTGATCGGCCCATATTTCTTGCGGAGTGCGCGCAAAATCGGAAGCACCTATACGAAATTAAACGACAGGCTGAATGCGAAATTAGATTACTAACGATCGTATGATCTCCCCCAAGACTAAAATGACCCCGTAAAATTCAAATACTACAAAAATGGAATACGAAACCTGATGATACGAGTAGTGATGTTCAGGCTTGGCTTGGCCTGGGAGCCCCGGCTTTGGCTTGGCTTCATGGGGCTTTGGCTTCCAGATCCATGAAGCCAAAGCCAAAGCCCTAGGGTAGGGCTTGGCTTGGCTTGGCTTTGGCCCAAGCCCCGGCTTTGGGGATTTTTTCTTGTATTTATTTTCTGCCTATTGCAGGTTATCTGGAAGAGGGGCCCAAGCTAGTTCAGTTAATATGAGCAAGGGATGATTTTGTTAGCTTGCCAGAATCGTTCCCAGCTGCCTGTAGCACCCTTCTACTGGGGTACAGAAAGTCCCGAGTTTGTGATAGACTTACCAAATTGGGCACCCGGTGTTGAAAAACACTTTTTAGGCTGTAAGATAGTGTTATCATGAGTAAAAACATGGAATGAGAGTACTCGAGGAGGAAATTGGTTGTTGGAGCAGCCAGATATCGTGATGGTTTTTAGTATCCAAAGCCAGGGCTTCAAGCCCCGGCTTTTGGCTTCACTGGTCTCAAGCCAAAGCCAAAGCCCTCGCAAAGCCCTGACTTTGTCTTGGCTTGGCTTTGCAAAGCCGGGGCTTTGGCTTCGGGGCTTTTTGGCTTAAAGCCAAGCCAAGCACATCACTAGATACGAGGATGATCAACACCAGCTATGGACATTCTCTGGGTGAAACCCGGTTCTGCGACCGTGGGGCGCGAAAGTAACGTAGAATAGGCAACTTCCATTTGGTCAACAGCAAGAGCATTATCAAATGGATTGACGGGCACGTCGCCGCAGTCAACAATTTTCGCGCCTGGAAAAAGCTATGACCGTGAAGATTTAAGATCATGTTGGAGAATTTACCGCCATCATATGGATTATTTCCCCAAGACATTGTATATCCGCGTGCATCTCGCTGCCGTCTACTTCCAGAGCGAATGGCGTAAGGGCCGAACCGAGCCCTTGCGAGCGAGATTAATATCATTTTGTGGTCCATGAAGGAAGAACAGAATACCCAGGTCGATACGACACTCCGGTATCGAACGGCATCCCCAAGATGGCTATATCAAAGAGTTCACTGTCATCCTCGAGGCACTTTGTGTACGGGAGGTGCGAGAAGGCGAGTGGGCCGGAAAAGGTTTGGTCAATCTGTTTTCCGTATTTCTCCAGCCAGGTTTGCGGAGCAGCCTCGACTTCGGTCAATGGAAACTGATCTCCGTCGTGGTGATGGTCATGTCCGTGAACCAGCTGGACAACAGCCAAGGATGCGATTGCAAGCAGATAAGTCATGAGAGTTTCTATCAAGGAACAATTTCCGTATTTGTCGAGATAACGGAGCTGATCCAGAACGGAACAAGGTTGAACCGCACAAGCACAAAAGCCAACGTAGGCCAAACGTAGGCCAACGTGCTCTGATTTTTTTTGTATCCTTCTCTAATACTTGTAACCTGCTCTGACTACTACAGTTTCGGCTTCAACTGCGCCTCCTCCGCTTGCAGTTCACGTACAACCTCTGAGCACACTGATAACAGAATGTTACCCAATTTCTCAAAATCTCCAACCTGGGCAGCATAAGCGAAGTCGACAATTCATGAATAGACAAATTACCTCGGTCCAAACCTGCGCACTGCACCTTGTCCACCATCCTGTTTCCTCGAGAAAGAAAATCAAAGCAAATATATTGCGATCGATAATCAACTTCTCTCTCATTTTTTTGAGCACTGCAGCCTTGGGTCCGAGGCTTGGCGGAAGAGGGAGGTGCACATTGACCTGCCAAAAAATTGAACGTGCCAACAAAAAAACCGACGTGAAAGAATTTCACCATATTGAGGGTCATTTCGCCTGTTGGATCCCCAACCATCGCCGTTGTACCTAAAATCTGCGCCAACCGTTGTGAGCCCTGCAGAGCCATTTGCCGGCAGTATGCATTTATTCTATCTTCTCCGCCTAGCCATCGTCTGAAGTCGAGCGCTGGAAGTAAAAATTAGCCTCGTAAACTCTGGGCGGTATCAAATGAATGGATAACCAGCTGCGACGCTCAAAAAAGGAACATAGTCGATAGTTGCCCACCCTAAGACGTGAGTAAGGCTGCTGAAGACTTAACAACCGACATCACAACGCACAGTCAAATTGCTCCACAAAATAGGAACCTGTACGCTCAGAAGGAGACAGATATGCTTGGGATGTGGGGAAGGTCGATTTTATCCAGTGTTGGTTGCTGAACATTCTCTCAGTTACGCGATGAACAAACGTCCAAAAAACCTACCGTCGCGGTACATATAAGACGGCACACGTTCGTTTCGCGTACAACCATTTGTGGCAGTTCTGCAATCAAATCGAGACAGGACTCTTCGGGTAGTCATCTACTGACCGATATCCAGAAGTCTGGATCCGCCGTGGTCAAATCAAGATTTGGTTCTTGGCCGATGGAGTGAGCCGCGTCGACCAAGCTCAGTACACCCTCAGTTTTGCATATCTGAACCAGCTCTTTCCAGGGCAGCAAAATCGAAGGCATAGAGATAATGCTGTCGACGATCGCCACGACGGTTTGGCCTGGTTTTCGTGGGAGGCGCCTCAAATAGTCCCGAAATTGGCCAATGACCATAGAAGGCGTCGTTGGAAAGAGAAGGGGGATCTGCAGTACAGCAGGGTGAGGAGGGGTGTCAGAAATATATTGCGCCGTTCGCATGACAGAATTGTAAGTCGTACTGACTGCTCCATTGTCAGACGATTCTCAAACCGCAAAAAGAGTCACGTAGTCTCACACGCGACTATGATATCGTCCTTCATCCATTCGATATTTCGCAGGACGGTTGAAATGCCGTGCGACGCGTTAGGCACCAGAACGCACTCTTCCGTTTTGGCTCCAATCATACTAGCAATCCGTTCACGTACGGCAGTCAGCCGGGGAAGATAAGTGAATCGTATCCAACGATCTGGGTTGGATTCCGCCTCGGAATCCAAGATCTTACAAGCCTCGATAACCGGAACAGGTAGAGAACCATAAGATCCTGCATGCGAGTGGTTAGAGGCGCTGAAGACGCGACAAGCACGAAGTTGCTATAGAATCTGTGCGCATAAGACTGACCATGATTTAAATTGGTATAACCTGGATCGAAAGCAAAGTACTGCAGGATACTATGCCCAAATTCTGGGGGCGATTCGCCCAGGGAGGACAAGATCTCGTCCGCCATGATGAGCGCGTGAAGAAAGGTGAGACGGACGAAGTGGATGAGTCAGACAAAGTCAGTCAAACGCTTGAAACTCTTCCGTTCAGAGCGTACAACGGTCGAGTCATGTACCAGAAACGTATTTAAATGAACTATGCTAACGGCTACTACTCCTGATTAAAAGCATGGTTGTTCACATTCCCAACCCACAACTTCATCCGCTGGAGGTGAACCCCAAGACAGGGGAACCCTTCCTTCGTTTATTATCGCACAAGAATATAATTCTAACTCCACCAAGACTCAGCGATGGGGAGGCGATGGTCCCCATTTTCAACGACGAGCGCGTGTACCATTGGCTAAGCAGCCCGCCATTCCCATATCTACTAGGTGCGTGCAAACCAATTATGACATGCCACATGCGACAACAATTGTACAGAGCATGCAGACTGGTGGTTGACCAGAACCAAGGCAAAATCCGACGAATGGTTGGCCCAGCTCGAAGCGGCGCGGGATGACCCTACACCCAAGATCATGGACGGCTGTCCGGTGCATGTTATTCGAGAGGTTCAAGACGACGGCACCGAGCTGTTCTTGGGGTCTGTCGATATTGACCTGGCAGGTCAGCCATGGGAGCTGGAGGGCTCTGGAAAGGCCAGCCAGGAGGCTCCGCGCAGAGATCTCGGCGATCCAGATATATGGACATTGGGAGGTAAGCAAGACAAAAAACTGAACTGAACTCACCTGACGGCTTCATAGATTACCTAGCCCCGAGCCACCACCGAAAAGGGATCATGTCGGATGCGTTCCAGACACTGCTGCGGCAGTGGGGCATTCCGCGGATGGGTGTCCGACGGATGGTGGTTACGACGCTTGCAGGCAACACGGGGAGCGTCAAGGTGTTTGAAAAGAACGGGTTCAGATTCAGAAAGACCATAGACGAGGCGCTGGAAGTGCGGGGGACAATGCGCGGGGTGCATGTGCTAGAATGGAGCCTGGACGCTGAGGCGTAAGTGCGCACGGACCATCCCTTGGATCAAACAAGGATACACATGGAGATGGTCCGTGCACAGCTCGGATGCTGTTCAGAGTATATAAGGAGCGGCCGAATGAATTTGTTCTCATCTCTTGTGCTCGGGCACGTACCATCGGAAGTGAGGTTAACACCGATCCGTGGTCTTTTGCTGATTGCAAATTATATCCGAACCGTTCGTCTGCTTCGGCTTACGACAATTTTTGGACCTCCCCTTCTTCCCTTGTGAGGATGCTTCATGCATTGGAAGGGATAGTCGTCCTACCGTAGTCTTATCGTAGTAAACTGCTCAATGAATTTTTTGACAACCACGCTGTTGTTTCGTATGAAAAATGGACTTTGAAGTGATTGCACCCTCCGAATTGTGCAACAGAAGGCTGAAGCAGATGAAAGAATGGAATATTAACCTAAACAACTACATACATATCTTCTATGTCCTCCTCTGTCTTCATGCGTACATACTGCTGGTATGAGTCAGCCAAATCGCTGCAGCACAGTTCCTTTTCTACACGCAATCAACGGAGAGTGTAAGTATTTCGCCTTGCCCGGAACATTCGTGTTTGGTCTTGTCTGCCAAAGCCCTCTCGCAACTTCAACTCAATCTGCCATGTCCGTTCTGCCACCTGAACTGGAACGAGAAATCTTCAAACTCACTCTCAGATCTGACCTAAAAAATGCTGCTCTGAAGCTGAATCTCAGCTGGTTGCTCCCCGCGTCCAATTTTGGGATGTCTTTCCCTGAATTATCTCGAGCGCACGCATAACTTAGCGGTGCATCACGAAGGATTGAACCCATTTTCTACGAAGTGGTGACGATATCCGGCGTGGAAAGCGCCTCCGCGTTCCTGAGCCTCATCGCGCGCAAACCTCGTGGATTTTTCCATACAGCTGTGAAAGCCCTGTCTTGTTTTTGGTGTAAACCCAGATCAGGCATACAGCATCCTGGCTGCGTGCACAGGAGTCGAGGTGCTTGCCTTTTGGGTTAACTCACAAGCCCGTGAAGCTCTCCCTTTTCTTCTCAGCCGACTTTCATTACGCCATCTCTCCGTGGAATTCGGCCATTTCTTGAATATTCCCACTGCTCCGACTTGGCGTTCGAGTCTCACGCACTTGGAACTAGTCTTCTGGGTCGGCGAGCCCTCGGAATCTAACTTGTCCGGTCTCTCGCAGAGACTTATTGTACTCCCTCGGTTAAGTCATATCTCCTTAGCGTCCCCAGCTCCAGAGACGTCCAACTTAATGCTCTATGCTCAAGCTGCGTGCTCTAAGTGTCCAGATCTTGAGGTGCTAGCCATTAGCAGGAGCGACTCGGAGCCGGATTTCGAAGCGACTCGGGTCGAAACTAATTTCTTCGATCCCCGGGTGGTGTTAATCGATGAAGTAGGTGACGATACCACAAATGAATGGGAGGCCGGCTACTTTGGCGGGGCAGATATGTGGTCGCGTGCTGAAGACGCTGTCAGACAACAGATGAACTACAAAGCTGATTGAGTAGTCTTTCCACTCGCTTTCAACTGCCTCAATGTTTGAACACCGGTCAAATCTAAATATTTAGGTCTACGCAATGTTTACTGTGCAGATCAATCCATTGTCACTGTCAGTGTATGGCAACGTAGGCCTGCGTAGGTTTGGGTCTGCATAGGTCTGTCAAGGTTGGCGAAAGATATCTACGCAGATCCTATTAAGGCCAGGGCCGCTCAGCCTCACCCAGGCTCTGCGTAGATGGGGTTCGCACATCTAAACAGACCCCGCCTAGATTCTGCAGTGCTTGTTGCCCTGGCGGTGAGCAGGATCGACGGGAGGTTTCCCTCATTGGCCCCCTTGACGTCGACGCCATTCTTCTGGGCGGGGATGCCGACTTTACGGTTATCGCTGGGGTTGGCCTCCTTGCCTTGTACGTGGCGTGAGCTGGCGAGGGTGGTTCTGCCGACAAGGAGAAGGGCGAGGATGCGGGACATGATAAATGAATATGAGAAGAAAGGACAGTGGGATGGAGGTTATTGGAGGAGAGGCAGGACGAGATGGTGGTGGTAAGGAAGAGAGAAGGATTAGGTAGCTGACAGCATCCAACAAAAGCATCACCAAAGGTTCAAGCTCCGCTTCAAACGATGATCACACGTGATCGCGTTATATCTCCGAGATAGCCGGAGTCCAGGTTGCAGACGTAGTACAGATGCGTGCCTATTTGGCGCCTATAAACTAAGCTAATATTCGAAATACCTTGCGGTACGTATCGTATGCGCTCAAATCCATGTTGTGTCAAGGCACCATAAGTCTATGTTTCAACCTACTGAGGCTATTTGGTCCTGTCTGCCACGGACCTTACACAACTTAAACCGGTCCATCATGGCAACTTCGCTACCTTTCGAGTTGGAACGCGAAATCTTCGAAGCTGCAGTCAAATCTGACCCCAGAAACTCTACAATGAAGATGAATCTCAGTTTGGTCGCTCGCCGCGTTCAATTTTGGTCCGCATTTACTGTTTGACTTCATACCATCCTCACCACGCGCTGCATTGAACTAGGATCGATCCCATTTTCTACGAGCTAGTGACGATACACCATCAGAAAAGCGCGGACCTATTCCTGAGCCTGGTCGACCTGAAAACTCCTGCTTTTTTTGGCGCTACTGTCAAGGCGCTCTGCATCGAATATAAATCGGTAACAGAAACGCAGGCATACTCCATCATCGCCGCGTGTTCTGGCGTGGAGATGCTTGCATTTTGGCTTCAACGTATGCCGCCTCAACTGCCTCCTCTTCTCCGCCAACTTCCATTACGCCGACTCTCCTGCAGATTTGACCATTTCTTCCTCACCCTCACATTCACCCCCACTCCTCTGCCGGCTTGGCTCTCAAGTCTCACGCACCTCGACCTCGCTTTCGACCTCCCCCTCCCAGAATCCGGTCTCTCCGGTCTCAGTCAATTTCCGTTATTGACGCATGTCGCCCTGCCATCCACCAAAGTCGACCCTCCGCTTCTGGAAGGGGTGTTTTCGGGCTGCCAGAACCTCCGCGTCCTTCTCATCCTCGATTTTGACGTGCACAGCTTCCCGACTATGGCGCCCGGAACGTATTCATTCGATCCTCGTATCGTGGTGGCCTCCCAGTCTCGCAATGTCACTGAGGATTGGGAGGCGCAGACGTTCCACGATCGGTTGGACATGTGGTTGGATGCCGAGAACATTATCGCAAAGCGAAGAACCTCCCAGAGCAGTACTGACCAATGAATAGCTACGCGTAATCACGGATTGCCTTCGGTCCATGCATAGATTGTACTTGAGCCACTGTAAATTGAACCCATGGCTCACATAGACAAATCTCAGTTTTCCTTACTTCTTCATGTGGCTCTGGTTGATTGATATCAGGAACTTCAACTTGAACCATGTCATAACTGATCAGCAGAAACGGCTTGTTACTAGAAACACGGCCAGGAGAAGCCTCTCGATGCTTTTGTCGCAGTGAACAGTCAGAAATGAGGGACAGGACCCTCTGTTCCAGTCCGCCAAGGTTCGATCCGCGTCTGAGAAAAGTTAAGACAGAAGGTAAGGAGGCGGGACTCTTCAGACCAGTCTACGAAAACATTGCGTGATACGAGACTTTAGGGCAGCTTTGAAGCAAGTTCAGACTGACACTGATGGACCGACGACGAACAACGATATTTCGATCAGCTCAGAGACGCACACAAGCCACCGGTCCAATACCATGGGTTCTTGTGAGCAGGCAGGCAGGCAATGGCGAATGAAGAGTAGATGGTGGTCAAGAGCGGAGCCGCACGTGTGTAGCCGGAATCAGTCATATGTGAGTCGGGATCAATTGGTCTCGGTGGATCGCTTCCCACTGGCAGGGAAGCTCCCCTCATCCAAACCGACTCAGAAAAGCTCTCAACTCGTTACTGACACCCGTATACGATGTCCAACACGCCGAGGACCCCTGCAGCGGCCCCCTTGACTCCCAGGCGCGCCTCCAAGATGGCATCTAATCAGTCCTTGAATTTAAACCATCTCCTCAACTTTACGCTTCCTCCCCGGCAGACTCAACCACCTCCGAGTCTTCCTAGGAGGAGCAAGAAGACAGGAACGCACCAGGGCGTATGGAATAAAGAACGTGAGTAACTGCTATCAATATTCATGCACCGTTATCGAGGGTCCCGTTAGGGTTCGTCAATGCCCAGTATCGGTTCGTAATGAACCCCAACGGTGACTACACTGTACATTTCGCGGATCCAGACATGCACGTATTTTATTTCCCATTTTCTGACCTGCTTACTGATATAGCGCAGATTCTTCCAATGGCAGGATATCCTACAGGTTATCATACCTCGTTCCTCGGCGCTGGCGTCTGCTGCTGCCAGTGGAGATGGAACTGGACAAGATGAAGGCCGCACGTCGTGTCCAATCTGTCTCTCGCCGCCCGCTGCACCCCGCATGACCAAGTGTGGCCATGTCAGTGATTCTGCATCTACAGGGAGCTCGCATTAAACTCTCTGCAGGTGTTCTGTTTCCCGTGCATCTTGCATTATCTGAACACCTCTGAGAATAAATGGGCGCGGTGCCCCATTTGCTTCGACTCCGTAAACGAGAAGCAACTCAAGAGTGTCAAGTGGTTCGACGGCCCGCTTTATCTTGAGGAGGACGTCGATGTCCCTATTGCTGGCTCTTCCTCCTCTGGCTCCGTATTGGGCGCGGCGTTTGAGGCAGCTCCCCGCCCTGGAACTACCATGCGCATGCGATTAATGCAGCGGCCACAGATTACCACTCTGGCCCTTCCTCGATCTCACACTTGGCCTTCCGACTTACTGCCTCCGCATCAGGCACCCTTCCACTTCCTCCCCGATGTCTTCGACTACGCAAAGTTTATGCTTGCGACACCGTCGTATCTAGTCGCTGATCTGAGCCAAGATTTGAATGAGCTGGCTACAGAACGCCGGATTCTCTCCGGCATGACTGATGATCTTGGCGTCCTCTTTGTCGATGCGGCTGACGAGAAAATTCGACACCAGATCGCGAAGGCGACTGCTTTAGAGACGCCTTTCCTGAAGGAAAGGATTGACAAGGCCACCAGGGACCAGCGGGAAATCCAAGAACGTGTAGCGTTCCACGAGAGTAGGCGCAAGCAGGAAGCAGCCATGCACTCTCCCGCCCAGCCGGATGTCCCTCAGGAATTCCTCTTGTTGAAGTCTGGGGCCCTCCCTCCGCCTTCAGAGCCCTCCCTTCCGTCTGGTCCTCCAGCCGGTGGTCGCAACAATCCCCGTCAACGAAGGAACGTTAACCCACCTCCGCCCTCCACATCCACGTATTTCTACTACCAAGCAGCCTCTGGACTTGCCATTTTCCTCCACCCGCTTGACATCAAGATCCTGCTGTCGCATTTCAGCAGCTACCCCGCGTTTCCCGACGTCATCACCATCCGTGTTGAAAACTTCAGCGAGGGTACCGTCAACGACGACCTGCGCAAGCGGTGCAAGTATCTCGCGCACATGCCCGATGGCGCGGACGTAGTGTTCGTTGAGGCAGACCTCACGGAAGTCGTTGGGGGCTTCGAGGGCGGGCTTAAGAACTTCGAGGGCGCGCTGAAGATGCGCGCCTCGCGGAGGAAGGAGAAGGTGCGGAAGGATGAGCGTGCGCGTGTGCGTGCAGAGGAACGGGAGCGGGAGAAGGAGCGGGACGTATTCGTCACATCGGCGCCTTCGGCGACGTGGAGATTCACGGGGGAGTCGCCCGTGCTAGATGAGGTGATTCAACCTCCACAACCAGCGCCAGAAGCGGCAGGCGCGTGGGGTGCGCGGAGCTTCGCGTCTGCGCTACATTCGGCGCCGACGACACCGCAAGGACGCGGTGGGGGTAGCCAGCATACGTCGCGGCGGGAGGAGCATGAGGAGGACGAGTGGGATATGGATGCCGCGTGGCATGAACTCGAGTCTCGGAGCGCTGGGGGCGGAGGCGGCGGGAAGAAGCGGAACAACAAGCTTGTGGTTCTCGGTGGCGGTGGAGGAGGACGTCGGAGGCGCTAAACACGATCTTTTTAATCTATTTCACGCATCCTCGCAAGTGTAACAGTACAACAAACAATAATTACAGGGATGCATTTTCGATGTGTGTATATTCCTCAAGACCCATTGCAGTACGTGGTACATGGTACATGGGTTGCAATATCGACTGACTGCGATAAGGGCTGAGCATATCCTAAGTAAACCTGGGATATGGGACGGATATGGTAGTGCGCTGGTATAGAAATAGATAAGGCAAAAAGAGGCGAGAGAAGCACAGCGAAGGGAGCGAAGGTAACTGTGAAACTAGTGTAAGTATACAACATAGTCTCCATTAAAGATCTGTGCATAGATAGAATGGGCGTAAGTAGATGGCGGTCGTGAATAGTATCTACCAAGACAAGCTCAAATGATTTGGAGATAGTTGGATGGTGCAACTGCGGACGTGGAATTTTAATATCGACCGGGAAGAGAAGAGATGAACAAAACGCACTCCCAACCGCTCCATCAGCCTTTTTGGCTTGCCACCATTTGCCCTGCTTGTCAACAATGTCGAGGATTTCGCCCTTGTTGAACGATATCTCATTTGGATCGTCTGCAGAGGCGCTGTCTAGAACATCGTATGTTAGTTCATTTTCTTTATCCGAATAGCGGAGAGAACACTCACAGGCATACAGAGCCTTGGCTTTATATAGATAGGTGTCTGGTTGGACGTCGCCGCCGCTCCCGGGTGCACTGCCTACCGGTGTACCGCCAACGCCGGCCATCAACGGTGAGCTAGGGCCATTGTCACCACCTCCAGTGGATCCTGGCCCACCTTGAGGAAGATTTGACATGCTTCCTGCAGCGCCGGTGCCGAGACTGCGGCTAGCCATTCCGCCCTCGCTCCCCCCGCCAAAGCTATTTTGGCTCCTGATCCCGACGGTCTGGCTTCCCATGCCCATGCCGCTCCCCATCTTGTTGTCGTAAGCCATATCATGCGAGCCAATGCCGCCACCCGAGGCATAATTGGTCGCGTAGCCGTTTCCGGACATGTCGTGCACAGAGGATTGTGCCCGGGTTCGCCGGCGCCGTGAAGGAGGGGTTAGACCGCCGGTGCCGAGGAGGTTGAAAATGTGCAAGATGAGAGAGTCCTCCTCCGATGTGAAGTAGAGCACCCAGAGGATGTCAACCATGGCAAGAATGAGCCAACCCGCAGCCATTGCGTCAAGGGCTCCAATGCCGGTAAATATGCCCTGGTTGACACCCAGCACCGCAAAGACAATTGCGATGGACCCGAACGTCGATATTTGGAAGCGATGCATGGCTATCGAGTCTGATGCGAGTGTGTAGAGGACTCCAAGAATTAGGCCTGCTTGAAGGAAGATCGCAAACCACATAACCCCAACCCCGGCATTCCCAACTTTTGCGCTGTAAGTAAACGGACAAGCAGGGCAGCTGAAGACTCACAGCGTGCCGTTGCAACCGCCTGGGCTATGAATGCTATAAACCATGCAACCTAAGCAAGAAATCGTTCAGAACCCTGAAACGGTCGGACAAGGCAGACTGACAACTGCCAAAATGCTGGTTAAAAGGAAGAGGTAGTGGGTGACAATGGGGGTGAAGTCTAGTCCCTCATTTCCGCGGGGAGGCATAATGGCGGCGGAGGAACGAGGAGGAAAGGTAGGTTTGTTGAATATAGAGACTGCTGTGCAAACAGAGCGCTCGATTCACGTGCCGCGCCTATATGATCCGCCAAGTCAACAACGAGTCATTATAGTTTCCAAAAACCAAAAAAAAGAGTAGTGGTTTGGTAGTGGTTCAAACGTTCGACGTTCAGCGTTCAGGGTTCAATTCAACAATTGCATTTTAGCTCTCCAGTTAATTTTTTAAAAGCTCATGTGTGGAAAGGCACTGGAAGACTCGGAATCAATTCGATGATCGCCACCTTGACAACACCGGTGGCTGCAGACGAGTTGCAGACGGCGTCATGGGCGCAGCAGGCCAATATCAATTGGCGCAATGGGGATCGATGACGCACACCGACGGGCGGCAACTTTGCGGTAACTTGAATCTTGAAGCTTCAAATCTCGAACGACACTTCCCAGTGCATGCAGGTACTTCAAGGCCGTGTGCTTGCCACTCACAAACGGGGGCTAAGCAGGTGGAAGAAAACTCGGTATGCCGAGGGAAAAACCTCATAGGCTGGAATGCTGTGACGACGCGGATGCAACGCAGTTGCATGTTCATCCCAGGTTCCGCAGCGCCAGTGGGCGGACATGGCGGCGTTGAATAAGATTTTTGAGGGGCAAGACCAAGGCTGTTCCTTCGCATGCGCAGCACATATTTTTTTGGTCACCCAGAGCAAGAAGATCCGCGACTTGAAGTAGCCTAAAGGGGAGTTGATGTGATTCAAATTTCAAATACCTGGTGCACGAGAGGGCTGTTCTAGCATACAACTTTCAGAGCCGGAGGGCGAGATTAGGGCTGTTTCTTTCCCCGCAGCACGTTTTGGCCACTGAGAACCGTGCACACGACTCGAAGTAGCCTCGAAGGGAGTTGTTGTCGTTTATAATAAGGTCATTCACAGTTGCCCTTTTTCTGGCCCTTTTTCTTTCCCTTTTTCTTGCTCTTTTGCTTCAAAATTGAAACTCTCGTTGTACTTGATATTAAACTTTAACAATTCAAGGGATAACATTCTTAGGTCCAGGGTAAGTGCACTGCTATAGTTGTCATGCACCTGAAGGAGTTCAACGAGCTAACGACACCAACAGATGAAAAAAGGGAAGCAAAAAGGGAACAAAAAAGGAAAACCGGGAGGGGGGTTTCACAGTAGCCCTTTTTTCTTCCCTTTTTCCGTTCCACCGTTGTTCCTTTTTAACCAATTTAGCACCTAGGGTCGTTTTTTCTTCCCTTTTCAATCCTTTTTACATCTCTAAGTTGAAAAGGGAAAAAAAAACCCGGAAAAAAACCGAAAGAATCCAAAAAGTACGAAAAAAGGGAAAGAAAAAGGAAAGAAAAAAGGGCTACTGTGAACGACCCTAATGTCTGCTTGCGGGGGTGAGTCGCCCTTTCTATCAACCTGCTCTTCGAGACCGAGGAAAGAGCCAGCAGAGGCAGCATAATGAATACTATCCCAGGCCAAAATGCGTGGCTTTGGCTTGGCCCGGCCTGGCTTTAGCCTGAGCCATGGCTTTCCTATCAATTTTTATTCAGTGGTCTCTACACGGGGCGACGTCCGTATCAAGTTCAGGCGGGAGATCAAACATTTGTATCGAAGCTGATTTCATGATGCATTTGGTTGAAGACCGGCAACTCCAGCCCCTGCCTAAGTTCCTCAGGGCCAGCCCCAGTGCATCCCTTGCTGCCCCCGACTCTTCTTTTGAATTTCCGCCCCGGTCTCAAAACGTCTGCTTGCCCTCGGCTCATCCATCAAAACCCAGCCCCGGCACTTCTGAAACACATGGCCTCAGCACTATTCCTTTGGCTTCAGCCCCAACCTTTCCATCGTTGCCCCTGGGTTGACTGATTAAGTTCCACATTTATCTGGCTGTTATTCTTTTTTGCGCGCGATTGAATTCAAATAAACATCATATATATTGTAATTGTATCTGCGTAGACACGGGGAGTAACAACATGGGGAGTAAACAAGGCAAAGGAGGGGAAGTAGAGGGCTAAGAAGAGCCCACGGGCGAGTGCATGTATCCAGATGATTGCTTATGGAACTCACCCGCTCATCTATTCCGACTCTCCTCTTCCTCCGCACACCTTGCACTCTAGTGCCTGTCGGCGTGTTCATTAGCACTGTTATCGCAGCCATTGGAAAGAACATCACCGCTGATAGTATTAAGGCTTGAATCTCTATGGCGTGCATCCACCAAGGCGTGTACAATTGGGCACGGAAAGGGATTGGTGAAGAGTCCAAGGAAACATCCAGAATCATAGGACAGGCTTTCAGGTGGCTGATTTTGTAGGCTTGGCCTTGATTATGGACTTGAACGATGGGAATGAGCTTTGACGACTTGACCATGAATTTGCTTGATTTGAGCGGAGGGAACAGAGTGCCTTGCGGTCTTGAAAAGTACAGTCATTGAAGGCCAGACCTTTTTTTTTGCAGTGATTGAGCACGAAGGCAGTGGCGAAGAGGGTTTGGGGCCATTTGACAAGAGGTGCACTTGGAGGTCGCAGACAAAAGTGGTTCGAGTTCAGTCACGTGTTCCAAGCTGCCGCCAAATAAACCCAATCTTTCTCATCGCGTCGACAATTTCATCCGACTTTGAGGCAAATGATCGACTTGAAATGAGAACATAGGTACAAATTAGCTATACTATGGTTGACTGTTACAGCTGGCCGAACAACATCGATGTCCTAGCCACCCCTCCAGCCCCTCCAACACCCCAGCTAGCAGCACGAGCCACGGGCTGCATAGACAGTCCAGCTTGAGGAAGTGGCATGTCAGCCATTTGCTCCCCAAGACCATCACCATCTGGAAACAGTGCTTCATCCAGGGCAAGGGTTTCAGCGGTGTACCTGGAAAAGCTTCTTGATCACCTAAGATATTCTCTGAAGTTTCAAGACGTACGCTTTCCAGCCCGAGCTTTGCAAGTTCTTGCTGCCATACTCGGTAATCTTCCGCGAGAAAAAAGCATCGACTTGACTCCAAAAGTCTTTGCCCTTGGCAATACGTCCACCGCCATGACTGGTAGAGGAGATTTTGCGCTTTTTGGGTTGGCCGGTGCCGGCGATGAGCCATACTCTTCTGTGCTGTCCTCATCCTCGACTTCACTAATCCCGATGGCTACGGGATTCTCGCGAGCAAAACGACGCTGTTAAGCAATGTCAATGTTACGCTTTGCTAGGGAGGCTGAGCAGACACACCAGAAGTGCGTTGTGAACAGTAAACCCCACATCAAGATTTGACCCAGCACCACCGCGTTTGAACTTCATTGCAGTGGCATACATGAACACAGCCAGGCTGTCGGGAGAGTCACCGCAGATGCTGTTGCGCAGCTATAGAGCTGCTGGTAAGCATGTCGCATAGACGTTGAGGTCGATTACTCACATCTTGCCTCAGGGAATTTCTCACACTGGAACAAATTCTCTTGACGATTGCCACCAGGGCCTTCTCCCTCGAGGGGTTGCCGAAGACTGTGGTGAGTTTCATATTGACCTTGTCATCGCTTAGCCGTTTCTGATAAAGCACCATTAACTTTTTGAATTGATTGGCCTAAGTATTTTTCTTAACTCACCATGATTTCCGTATACAGCATCATAAACGAGGTGCGAGAAGCCTCATAGATGGCATCCTGCACTTGCATACGGATATTCCGCTGAAGTGAAGGAAGGTCAGCGTGGGCCACTTCAAGTTCTCTTTGTAATGTCGAACTCACCAGTTGTTCTTTTGTGAAGACATATCCGTCATCAAGTCGAATACGAAGATCGTCAAGGAGCTTGGTCAGTGTCTCAATACTGTTCCGCTCTGCAAGAGCTCTCTGCTCGTTGGCGTTGTCGAACATGATGGCCAGAGTCAACAGACGAGTGGATAAGTCTGCTTTAGAGAGGCCACCGTCAAAGGATCCAAGCTGCAAAAAAAAATCAATTCAAGACAAAATCTATATGGCTACAGGCGTACTTGAGCACAGAGGTGAAGGTGGCCCCGTTGCACTGCATTCAGCCCAAAGCTATGGGCCATGTTGTCGATAAAAAGAGTGCTTAGCACCGCAAGCTCCGGGATCGGAGGGTCAGTAACCATGTTGCCGCCGGGTGGAGTGGGTGTAGAGGGAGCCATATTGGCAGAACCCGTGAAGTCAAAGGCAGGGGTGGAGAGGTTGTTGATTGGGTCCATAGGTGAGTGAGGGGATTTTTCAATGATGAAGGTGGTGTGGACGGCTGCTTATATATTTTTGTGCAAAGCGGTCATGTGAACACGACGCGTCTCGACGCGTTTATCAACAAGATAATCCAGCACCGCTGATAAGCCGTGTAAATCTGCACGCATGGAATTTTGCAATTTTGCTTTGTTTCATTGGCGTCCACGCACTCTCAGAGAAGCTATCATGAGCTCCGAATGAGTAGCTTCTAGTTGCATAGCATGGGTCAAGTCCAGGACTCATTATGGCGGTACCTCCACACTTGGGGCTAATATAATGCTTATCGGGATAAGACTTAAAATCATAACAGTACCCGAAATCTCATACGGATGAGCTGTTTGCTAGACTAGGATCAAGGAGATATAAAATATGCATGCAGGCGTACCGAGGATGGTCTAAATCCACCACTTTGACTTTTGTGGGCCTAAGTGCCAACTGGAGACGCGACGTGACAGATCATGTGACCGTGCTGGTCTAGAACAGGCAATGACGGACTTGTCGGATATTCCGGATCCGAGACTCCATAAGGCAATTATGCCGAGTCACTCTTCCGCGTGGGACCCGATCACTCGGATAACCTCGTGACATATCAGAAATATCAACCTTAGTTTGGTATGCCCTCTTTAGGTTCATTCGAAAGCCAGCAACAACACGATTCGAGTAAGTGGCTTATCCCGATAAGGGTACTTGACCGTGTACCAGGCGAAGAAGATTCGAGCTCGTTCAGAGATCAAGACTCCGAGCATCTCCACATGCGAGATTGATATTTGTGGAAGGAAATGAGTCAATGGCCCATGCCTCAGCCAATAGGACGCTTGATACAGATCTGCTTATTCATTGCTTAGTTTTGGTAGACCAATTGCGTTCATGTAAGCAGTATTGTAGGTGTATATAAGGACCAGAGTAGAGTAGTTTTAAGCTAGTTAGCTGCGCCCTGATCCGGCCAGTATCTCATTTTGCCATTGGTTGTAGGGGAGGCAGCTTTAAAGTTAGGAAGTGCTTGTCCCTCACCCTCTTGTGGAATAAACTTGATTGGATTGACTTGACTGTGTGAATTGGATTTTCGGTTAATAAGACGAAGTAACAGTAGTCTCGAGAGCACCTCAAACTCTCAGTTACGGGATTCATAAGACGAATTAACAGTAGTCTTCAGAGGCACCTCAAACCTCGACCTATAAACCTATAAAACCCACTTTTGCCGGTCACTAGATCGTTATATTATACAAACCCGTCCCTTACCGCAATAACCTTGTGTTTACTCGGCCTACAAGCCAAGTTTTCGATTAAACTCGTTATCGGCATAAGACCAAAAAGACCGAATCAGACATTTTGAGGGATCTATTCTCTGTTCTGGGATCTAATACTTGATCCGCACCCCCGAACACCCCGGTTCTCTCACATTAAGAGGAGTAGTTGTTGGTTGGTTAGTGGTTTAGTTGGTGTTTTGTGTGTTGGTTTTCCAGCAGCTTGCATTAGCTTTTCCATTAGATCATTCACGCGTACCCGAGAGTCACCGTTTCACCGCCGCAGAGCGTGATTGTATAAAGAGCAGGTGGGCCGATAGCAAATTCCCAATTGATTTTCACCGCTTTCCCAATTTAGCCATGTCTCACTCTCCATCTCCTGCATCATCCCCTCGCCAGCCAAGGCCAACGGCAACCGCATCAGCCCAGATCAATTACAAGTCCGTGAAATCTCTCCCCTACATTTTTCGGTACTGATTCCCTGCCAGCCTCTTCAATGGTGGTGCTCTCGACAGTCAGGTTACAGATACACAGGTTCTGGAAGACCTGGCGGAACAGAATCCCCCTACAAATAAAATCTCAGAGGACCACAACAACGCGTCGTTTATTTCCAGTGGCTCGTCAGACACCGAGTACAGTGATTTCGACGAGCAGTGTCAGTTTTCTAACCCGCTATGCACATGCCAAATATATTTATAAGGCTTCTATAGCAGGCTGGGGCTCTAGACAACCTGACGAAGACTTTGACGTCATGAAAAAGCCTATAGCCTGTCTTGCTGGTATGTTTTCCTTTTATTTTATTTCCAGAGCCTGTTTAATATGTCTATTACAGTTGATGATCCGATGGGAGAATGTTCCTTCCCTTCCTCCAGGCCTACGACACCGGACTTTATTGCCCGCTATGCAGACCTCAAAAAAGAGGACATACAGCTTTCACGCACCGAGGCTCGCATTATAGCCGCCGTACGCGCGGACATCGACTCTTCACTCAGACAGTACGCACAAGTGGAGCAGGATCGATACACTGACCTCGCAAATATGTTTAACCGCATTGCTGTTTTGGAATCGCTCTTAGAATACCATCGTATCCCACTTCCCGTGTAAAAAATGACATATACAATTCAATACCCATATTCAACTGAATCTAGCTTTTACGAGGGAATAGCTCAAATCCTCTGCGTACACGATCCTTAAGCCCGGCCTTGTACTCTGCATACTCCTTCGGCGACAAGTCCTTTATAGCCCGGCACTCCATGTCGACCCACTGGAAGACCGACGCCCCAGTCCACGCCACGAAGGAGCCCCGCATGCCCAGTGATTTCAGCTTGCTGTTGTAATGAGTGTACAACGCCGAAGGAAAAAAGATTGGTTGTCCAGGAGCGACCTGGAATATATAGCCAAGCTCCCAGACGACTAACTTGCAATCCCTCGCCGGGTTGAATTTTCCAAACGGTATTACCACGCAGAGACCGGGCCCCAGATTCTGGAGGTCGATATGCACGGTGCACCTGACTCCGCCCTCCGTTGGGACATTGATGCAAAAGGAGGCGAAGGGATAAAAGGCCGCCTCGGTGTTGGCCACCTTGGCAGTCACGGTGTCGACAGTGTCCTTGTAGCGCTTAGACAACTTTGGGAACTCTGCCTCGAAGATAGCTGGGACGAGTCAGCCATGGCTCATCTGAATACTGCATTACTTACTTCGTACGAGTCTGTTCACTGGGTCCAAGCATTTCTTGAGCAGCTCGTATGTGGATCTGTGTTGCTTGACCGTCCGGGACATCCGCGGCGTCTGGTGGGTCTGTTAGGCAAGAAAAGTTCCAAGTATAGGCGCCCTACCTTGACCGAACCTCTGTGCAGGGAAAAGATATAAGGCGTAAACTTTGTTCCCCGCAGGTGCTTCGGGGTGTGCGTGGGCATCATTTTCTTGCAGATGTTGCTGGCCTCTACACATGCATCATTTATCTTCGAGTCAGCGGGGAAGCGCGCACGGTGGACCGCCTTGATGCCATTGGCATCATAGACGCTCACAGCGCCGCTGAAGTGTAGTCAGTTAACGGTGAGCACGAGACTGTCTTGTGCTTACCCATTGCGCAGGTCAATTTCGATGAGGGGCTCGCCGGTGCCCTCGCCAATCTTGGAGCTCCCTGCGAACCCACGCCCGCCGTTGTCTTGACGCATCTCTGCAGCGCCCTTGGGGTCCCGGGACTGCTCGACGCGTACTTCGGCCGCCTTCTTCTTGTGATACGCATCGGCGCGAGTCTTGCTCCTTTGCTTGCGCGAGATGATGGGCCCGCCATCGTTAGGGCCGCGACGCTTTGCCAAATCATGTCGAAGCTTCAGACTCTTGCCCAGAGGGCGCACGGGAGGGCTGTGGACATGGGTGAGCGGGGGCAGGATGTGGACACAGGAGCAAACTACGACGTGCACTTCGGTGGAATCACGCGGATGGAGGCGTCCGTCAGGTCTATGGCGGCGAGGTTCGCGTCGTCCTCCATGGCGCGCAACACGTCGGCGCTCGGGGTGTGGACGTGATCCCCCTCTATCGCGAAGCTCAGGTCGTGCTCCGCGCCAAGCAGGGTGGCTCGGTCGAGCATGGCGCTGAGCGAGTTGAGGTTAACGTCGGTGTCAGTCATGGTCGTGGTGAAGGTATTGATGTCCATGTCGTCCATGGTCGTGGTGGTGTTGAGAAAGGGGGGAGGTGGTGGTGTTTTGAAAGAAGGGACGGTGGGACCCGTGAGGAATCCCCGTCAACCCTGCAGCAGGAACTTCACAAACATGATTAGCTTTTTTTGATGCCACGATGGGCCTTTCTAAATTTAAAGATGTACGCGTATATCCTCCCTTACGCCCCATGCACCCACCGCGACCGTCGCGTCCGCTCTCGAGCGACGCCTTCCTGCCTGCGCCAGCGCCGCAGGGGGCCAGCTGGAAATTGTATCTGTGCACTGGATTTGCGCGAGTCGTGCCGCCAGTGATAAAACACAGATTCGAGCCCCCAGAAGGAACGCGTCGCGGTGCGGGAAAGAGCGCGTCCTTGACACCTTAGTTTAGCAGTTAGCACGTAGGTTAGGTAGCGTGCACGTACCGGCTGGATACCGTGCCTCTGCGGCATGGCGCAGGCGCCAGTCGCCAGTCGGGGCGCGCACAGCGGCGTAGTGTAGCATACGGCGCCGTTTGGGCTTGGCTTCGGGGCGGTAGAGGTGGCGTTCACAGTGACGCACGACGGCGAGGTGCGGACTTAGCGCGGAGGGCCGGACGGGCACTGATTCAGACGTGCACAGATCCCGAAACCAGACCAGAGCATCCAGCGGAGAGACGAGAGTGTTGCGGTCACACAGTGTGACCGCAACACTTCTTTTGCACCCTGCCACCACCCCCAACCCAATCGAGAACGAACGCAGAGTCAGTCACCCCGAACGAACGCAGACCCAGCCGCGAACGAACGAACGAACGAAAAGCCGGCCGCGAACGAACGAACGCAAGACCGGCCGCGAACGAACGCCCGCGAGGGCCTCGCAACGGAACGTCGCACGCGAACGAAAGAAGCGAACGGGCGGGGAGAACCAGCCCTCGCCCTCGCCCTCGCCCTCGCCCTCTACCCTGCCCGACCCCGGATGCTGTGTTTGGCTCGCCGGCCGCTACCGCCGCTGCCGCTGCCTGGGCTGCAGCTGCCTTCCGCTGGTTAAACTCGCGCACAATGCTTGCTTCAATGACGGCGTTAGCGTCGAGGTCAGGCGAGTTGATGCGAAACGGCTGCAGGTCGGCCGCGTCTCGCATCTGGGCGGTGTTAAGCACGAGGTCATCCATTGGGGCAGCGTGCACGATGGCGGGTTTTGTGTGTTCCGTGGCCTGCCGCTCTTGGTATATGCGCTGGAATCCCGACGGCGCACAGCCATGCGTGCTGCAGTCATGCTGCACGTTAACCGTACAGAGGATGTCCTGCCGCAATGGTTAGCAACAAGTTTGGGATGGAGTGGAGGGGGATGTCACACCGCTAGTCGGACGACAGACCACTGGTCTTTGAGCTCAATCGTGGGCATGCCGTAGGAGGAATGCGGGGTGCGGGCTAATTCCACGGATTGCAGGAGGATGGCGGAAGGTTTGCGGCTGTAGTCGTCGGGTGAATCTTTGAGCTGTAAGATTTCTTTCACCCGTGCGATGAAAGTGGTCGTCTCGTTCGGCGGCTTGACGACCACAAATTGACCCAGCTTACATAGGTCGCCATTATCAAGGAAAACCGCCGTGTTAGTTTTGATTTGGGCTGCTGGGTTTGGAAAAGATTGGGGGAGTCTCTGACCAGTAACGGTGGCCGAGAAGGGCCGCGGCGTGAGCTTGTCAGGTACACAGAGACCTTCGAGAAAATCTTATTTAAGTTGACCACAGTCAAGATAAAGTGGTAACTTACCGCGGGTGCCACGCTTTTTGTTTTCGAGACCAAGGTACTGAGTGACGGTGTTGGGCGATGAGACCAAGCTAAGGGGGCCTGGGCCTGCAGAAGTCCAGTGGCATCTTTCACGAGAGAGATGCTGTGTGGCATCGCTCGCGGAGAGTTGCATGAAGACCCCGCCGCTAAGCAGATGCCGAATTCGGTTCCCCTGCGCGAAGGCCTGTGCAATGTCCCGAGAAGGGGTGTGGCGGTTGGAATGCACGCTCTTCGCCCGGATGATGGCATTGAAGGACTCGAAGGCCTCTGTAGCGAAGAGGATTGCCGGCCCAAAACGGCGGATGTGTTCTGGAAGGTGGAGGAATATGTGGAATTTGGGTTTGTTAAACCAGCGAGTCGTCCAGCGAGCGGCACAGGTCAAAAAATGATTGATCTCGGCGGTGAGGAGGGCCTATGGCGGCATTAGCTCCAATTGCTCGACGCAGTTTCGAATCACTCACAGCATGAGCTTCGACGTTCTTGATGGAGGGCTGCCAGATTAAAGGAATAAGTTTGGAGAGGGCTACCCATGTTGCCAGACAGTCTTTCGAGACCAGATCATAGGCAACAAACGGTGCAGCTTGGGCAATGGCACGAAAGTCACGCCCGACGAGAGAGCCAGAATACTGGACAAGCGTATGCCCAGCGAGCGGAGAGATGCCCAGGCCACTCACATCAAAGGAGTTGAGACGGGTGACCAGGAGAGCCTTCAACTCGTTTTTGTCCTTTAGTTGGTTTTGAACGAGATCGCGCCACATGTATTTGACAAATCCGAGTAGGATTACATGAAGTATTTTGACAGGGGTGTCGCGATGTGGGTCAAGACCTAGTTGAATAAGTTAGTGATGTACAGACGTTGATAGATTACAGACCAAACCTTGAATGCGCCAGACTGGGCTGCTTGTCTTCTCAGGAAGTCTCTGCCGCTGGGCATCGAGGGCATCCTGCCTTGCCTTCCTCCCTCGCTTCTTCTGGTACGAGTTGAATAGCTTCTCGAGAAAGACAAGCTGAAAAGTGTCCTTGATACCCGAGGCGGTGCGCATTTCTTTCACCTTGGTTTTGGTATTGAGGGTGGTCGCCTGATCAAAGTACGACCGCAGCTGGCCAGTAGTCTCCTCCTTGGTGCGTGGCCGGCCGATCTGGTAGTATAAGAACAAGAGCGTCTGTCAGGATCAAATGTGGGCACCTTGACGAAGGCCTTGATGCGCTGCATGGTTTGTGCCAGCGTTTCTTTGGCACGCTTGCCGCGGGACTTTTTTCCCCCGGCCTCGCTTCCGGAATTCTGGCTGGCATTACTTGCAGCGTCAGTGTCTGCCTGGCTGTCAGCGTCACTGTCTCCTCCCACAGCCCCGGCATCTGGCAGCTTTTCTGCCACCTCGTCGAGAGCATCACTGCCTTTGACCCAGCAGGCACGGCAGAAATACTTTCCTTTCAGGCTGATGTGACAGGCAAATTCACTCTGCATCGGGTTGTCACCAAGGAGCGCCAAGACGGTGGGAATGATAAGGACAAGCTCTTGTGCATGACAATCCCATGCCCAAATCCCATCCTTCTGCGCCTCCCTGGGAAAAAAAACTCAGCACATAGTTTAGTGGGGGGGAAAATATGGTACTCCAACTGGTCTATGATGCCGTCGAGCATTTCCAAGGGAGGTGCAATATTAGAGGTGGAGAGGAAGTGAATATTAAATTCTTTCTGTGCCTGCTCGCGGGGCAGTCCCGCGGGCGTGAACAAAAAACTATTATGCTCGTTCCATTTTTTTGATAGATTGCCGGAGGTATCGTCGCAATAGAGCCAGATGGGAAATGCGTAAACAGGAGACCCTTTGGCACGCTCTCGCCAGGAATTGCCAATGGCGGGATCTGTTAAGGTCCACTTAGAAAGTGTCCCCTCGACCGGGTCGAGTATTTCTACAAAGGCGATGAGAATGGAGATTTAAGTAATGGTGGTGAAAACACACCTGCTATGCTCGATGGCGGGGGAACATCATATAGATCATAGTCCATGTGAAGATCTGGCAGGTTCTTCATAAACTTGTCCTGAGAAAATTCTGCCTCACTCTGTATGACCCGCCACTTCCGACCGTGTTCTGTATTCACAGGGGTGAGGTCCCAACACTTTGCAAACAAGATTGCGCCTCGACTGAACCAACGAAATGGTACACAGAAGGTGCCATTAGTGAGCATGGCGGGCTCGTAAAGGAAATAATCTCGACCACCAATTCGAGCCATAGGCGTGGTTTGTTCGGCCGGGATCTCATGCAGCCAGCGTTGGCCCTGACGGGCCTCCTCGAGAAGACTACCACTGTCTTCGGGATAAAATCGAAGGTGCGGGCGGACTTTGGGGTTTGACATTTCCTACGCAGTTGAGAGTAGGGTCAAAGGGAGAAAATAATACTTGCCTGTGCAATTATCTGAGCCAAGCTGTTCACGTAGTACTTGTGACCCAAAGCACCGTCGTACGGAATGCTCTGGATACCACATAGCTTTTGAAGCATGGTGTTGAGTTCCTGCATGGATTTTACAGACGGCACATCATCAACGTTGTTGACTTTGAGCAACCAAATAAAAAGCTCCAGCTGGCGATGAGAGAAAACTGAGCGAGGCAGATGCATCAGCACGTCCAATGTGCATGTCTGATATATTAGCGGGTGTCGAGTGCATGGGACAAGGCTCACAATTTTATCTGACCACGGAAACCACTGACAAGAGTATTCAGTGTGGTCCCGTCGACGGGCCCGCTTATGGCCCTGGTCTTCATCTTCATCTTCGCCGTTGTCCACTGTGTTATATATATATATTTATTGCCATTATTCAAATGAAGAATAAGTGAACACACCTGTGACGGCGGGGTCCTCGATATCGTCTTGGTCTATGTCGCCTTCAGAGCGTTCTTCATCTTCATCTTCGGAGTTGAAATCTGCATTCATGTATGCTGACAATGCCTGGGCGATCTGGGCCACAGCCTGTGCTTCCGCCGAAGACTGGAGCTCTGTGGGCTCGGATAAGCCCCAGTCAATTATTTGAGGAGGCGGCGAGGCCGGTAGTGCGGTGTACTCATCCGAGCCAGTGGCTGGATATCTGGCAGGAGATGCAAGGGATTGAAGTAGGCTGTTGAGGCCATCTGCTACAAAGGCCGGAAGAGGGAGTTCGCTGGGTGCCGGCGGCGGGATTGTTGGGGCATCTTGCATTTGCTCATGGTATGTTACTGCATTGCGATGGGTGGGAGTCCTCTCATGAGTCTCGAGTCGTCGGATTGCAGAGCGCACACGGGAGTCGTTGCAAATGCGACACCGATATCCACCGGGTACAGGCTCCCACACTGCACAGAGACCGTTAGTGCGTTGTAGATATATCAAATAATTGACCACCTGCAGCGTCAGGCTGCGGCTCAGCGTCCATTGCAAGAAATGAAAGAACAACTATGAATAGGGGCTACAATCAATACACCGATGTTAGCGTGATGGAGGCCAGACTGGGCTCACGGGCAGAAAGTCTGAACGGGATTCAACTGGAAAAATAGGCGGAGGTGGGCCTAGGCTTGGGTTAGATAGAATGTTTCCGTCGAGTCAGCCCCAGAGTATAATTGCAAATATATGTTTTGATTGAAAACAGATTCAGCCTCAGTGTAACACGTGTTTTACATTATAACTGAAACCCCGTGCCCCAGCCTCCACCGCTTCTAAGCTCTGGCCGTGTATATATGTGTTGTAACCAAATTTACTCGAGATTTTGAAACTTCCATATCAAGATCAGCCGAGGATTTGGTCTTCAAGTATGATTTCAGCTAGTACCTGTACCAAGGGTAGTGAGAATAGAAGTAAGAGTCCACAAGAATTTTATCTCAACTCCAAAGTCGCCATTTTATGTGGAATGTGACCATGGGTAGGGTTCAAAGCTAGGGCTTTTTGGCCCGGCATTTGGCCTGAGAATACTGAGTTGCAATTGTCAGCGCAGAAGACAAATAGTCTATTGAAAGGTTATCTGTATTCAGGATCCTATTGCAGTTCAGTTCAGTGGGCGTTTGAACACTATGCAGGCTGCCAGATCGAGCCAACAAAACGACGAAACCGGCGAAACAGAACGCTGGAACTTTGGGCTTGAACGGCGCAGATTTCGGGTCCTCGGGATCAGGAATAATCCTGAATTTCTGGAATGAGGTACCGCAGCGCTATCGCAGCGCGACGCGGTTCGAACTTGGTGCCATACGACTCGGATTACATAACCATCGCGTCTTTACCGGCCCTAAATCGACTATTTAACCGACCAAGTCCCCCATTTATTTCCTTCTTCCCGCCACCATCTTCGACGATGGCGAGTGCTCCTGCTGCTCCCTTTGTTCCTGCTCCCGTCTTCTACAAACGCTACAGCGCGGGAAACGCCCCCTGCCCCGCCTTCGATGCCACTGCACCAAAAAAAGAGACGCGCTCATTTGCCACCCCACAGCCAAAAGTTGCCAAACGCAAGCGCGAACCAGCCGGCACAGAGGATGATGATTCCCTTGAACGACATCGCAAGGCGAAGAAAGAGGAGCGGGACGAGCAACGCGCCGAGCTTTCGTCTGCGCGCGCCGACCTCGACGTGAACCGAAAACGCTGGCTCTACGCGAACCGGGGCCTGTTCGAGCCGCTGTTGCCCGCGAAAGAAAAGTCGTTCTTTGCGCACCTGAACAAGGAGATGACTGGCGACGCCACGCCACCGCTCCCAAAACACGAGTTTGTGTCCCAGCCCGAGTTGATCGTCGGTGGCGAGATGAAGGAGTATCAGCTCGAGGGGCTCTCGTTCCTTGCGAACATGTACCACAACGGTATGCCTTTCCATATCCCTTCGGCCAGTTGCTAACGACGCGTAGGAATCAACTGCATTCTCGGCGATGAGTGAGATCTTTCATTATTTTTATATCTTCCACGACTAACACGTCTTTTGCAGAATGGGACTAGGTACCTTAGACCCATCATCTGTTTAGCATCAAGTCTGATCTTTTTTCGTAGGAAAAACTTTGCAGACGCTCTCTCTGTTCGCCCACATCAAGGAATCCGGAGGACCTGCCCTGCCGCACCTCATCGTCTGCCCGCTGTCCGTGCTTTCCTCCTGGGAAGCCGAATGCGCGCGCTGGCTCCCCTCGATGCGTGCCCTGCGCTTCCACGGCACTGGAGAGGAGCGCGAGCGGCTCAAGGGCGTCATACGCGAGGCGGATGTCCCCGTCGACATCGTGGTCACCACCTACGAGACCCTCTCGTCCCAGGACCTGGGCTGGTTCAAGACGCGCCGCTGGGCGTGTGTCGTCCTCGACGAGGGCCACCGCATCAAGAACGCCGACACGGACGTCGCCACACGTGTCGCTGCTATCGGTGGGCTGTGGCGCATCAGTAAGCGACCCTCTGCATTTTTATTCAATTGCTCACCGGCGTAGTCCTCACGGGGACGCCCATCCAGAACAACCTCACGGAGCTTTGGGGGTTGCTGCACTGGCTATATCCACATATCTTCACGCAGACTACGCGCACGCTCTTCGCGGCGTCGTTTGACTTGGGCGCCGGGACGTACGCGCTGCCGGTTATCGACGCGGTGCGCGCGTTGCTCGCGGCCATCCAGCTCCGCCGCACCAAGGACACGTTGACGGAGTCGGGCGCGCTCGCGGGCGTGCCCCCGCGCGAGGAGTGGACGATCTTCATCCCGTTCACCGAGGCGCAGCGCTTCTGGACCTACCGCATGCTCACGCGCCTGGAGCAGGTCGACCTGCAGGCACTTTTCCCGCCCCAGAAGGACGACGGGACGATCGACGAGGGGCGCCGCGAGGTGCTGAAGCTGCTCGAGAACCAGGCCAAGGGCGGGGCCGGGACGTCCAAACGTGGGTCGTGTTTTTTTGGTGCCTTGCGAGTTGCTGACCCGTCGCAGAGTGGCAAAAGTTTTCGGCGCTGTTGATGTCGCTGCGCCGGATCTGTGACCAGTGAGTGTGGTGGTTGGTGTGCCTTTTTCAGCGTTGACGGTATTAGCCCCTATATGATTGATGACGCTGAGCCGGCGAATTACGAGATTGGGGAGCACGTCGTCGCCGCGTCGTCCAAGCTCATCGCCATTGATAAAATTCTCGCGGATGTGCTCCCCAAGGACGAGCGCGTCCTCATCTTCTCGGTGCGTCGTTGTCGTGTATTTTCCTTGCGCTTTTGAATTCAATCGTTTACATTATCATTAGCAATGGACCGAGTGCGCGCTCTCTATCTAGCCCGTTGTCCTTATACTAACCTGAGCTTAGCATGCTCGACCTGCTTGAAGACCACATGGCTCTGCGTGGTATTGCGTACTTGCGCCTCGACGGGTCGACTTCCCGTGCGCGGCGGGGGATGGTCATCCGCATGTTCCAACGCGACGATTCCCGTAAATCTTGCGCTTTTCCTCCTTTCACGGAGCTGAACATCGCACAGAATACAAAGTCTTTTTGATTTCCACCAAGGCTGGAGGACTGGGTGAGTTTTTTTTCCTTGCTACAGGTGTACTTTATGTGCTGATGGCGGGACTTTTTCTTCTTCTTTCGAGGCATCAACCTGACCAAGGCGTCGACGTGCATCTTGTGCGACTCGGACTGGAACCCGCAGAACGACCTGCAGGCGATCGCGCGTTCGCACCGCATCGGTCAGACGAAGGTGGTCAAGGTGCGTACTCCCACATGAAGCGTCGACGAAGGCTGACTGTTTACTGCAGGTGTACCGCCTGATATGCCGCGCCAGCGTCGAAGATCAGATGCTTGTGCGTAAATTGTTTTTTACCCCCTCGCAACTGCTAACGGGAATCCGGGATCAGGACCGCATCCGGCGCAAACTCTTCCTCTCCGCGAAAATCATCGGCGGGAAGGGAGACCAGCAATCGGGTCGCGGGCGTCCGGAGGGGCAGGGCATGGGTGGAAGCGAGCTCATGTCCATTCTGCGGCGCGGAAGCAGCGCGCTGACGCGCTCCGACGACGGGATGGACCTTGCGCGTTTCCGCACGGCGTCGTTGCAAGAGATCCTGAAGGTGTCGCGCGCGCGGGATGACGTGCACGAGGCGCGCGTGAAGCACGATCTGAGGATGGAGGTTGATGTCGAGGGCAAGGATGGGGCGGCGCTCCTGCGCAGCGCGGAGGAGGAGGAGAAGGCGCTGCTAAGTGGGGTCGCGCGGGTGCAAAGCTACTTGTTTGAAGGTACCCTGCTGCAGCGCTCGAAGGAGCCGAAGGAGACTGGGCCCGCTTTGGGGACACCGCAGAAGCGCGGACGAGTGGACCGGACGATCACTATCGGTGGGATGTCTTTCATTATTGACGAGTCGATGGCCGAGGTACTTCGATTCTTTTTCATTTCGGTGCTTGGTTTGATAACGCTCCTTAGTCGGACCCCTCAAAGGCACCGGCACCCACGAAAAGGGCCAAGAAGAGCACCTTTGAGTGGGAAGATTATTGCATCGGGTGTCGCGACGGCGGCGAGGTTGTCATCTGCAATCACTGTCCGCGCGGTAGGTGCATACTTGCCACATCTTGTGCTAAGACTGACCGGATACTTGTGTAGTGTTCCATGCGGAATGTCACCCGACGCTGAGTGTGGCGCAGATCAAGGCAAATTCCATGGTTGTCTGTGGCCAGCATTCATGCTGTAAATGCTCGCGCTCGACATCCGCGGCAGGCGGGCTCATTCTCCGGTATGTCGTGCCATCGAGTAAATCTGCGTTCCTCGCTGACTCGTCCCCTCAGTTGCCAAACGTGCCCGCAGGCGTTCTGTTCGGACTGTATCTCGTGGGACGATATCAAAATGGTCGGCGACACGATTCCTGAATTGTTCGTTAGGTTCAGTTTCGTCGTCTTTCCTCCGAAACTAATGCACTTCTTTAGTGTGTTGCGTAATTTTGGAAAGAGGGACAGCGTGGTGTTTATTCGCTGCGCGGAGTGCTGCGAGCTTGAGAAAATCGATCCGCAATGGGCGCAGGAGTGGGAGAAGGAGATTGCTGCGTCCCAAAAGTTGGTCGATGCGATGTGAGCTTGAAGATGAATGTTCCGCTGAGTTATTGTGATTGTTATTCGCCTTGTTTCCTGCATATTTTTTCCATTTGTACAGCACACAGCACAACCTCGCATGTATTGACATATGTTCTGTCATAGAATTTCTTGGTATAAGTATGATATGTAGAACCTACTTTGTTGAATCGAGACTTGCTTCCGAGTCCTTGCTTGCAGCGAGATCCATACGAGGTACCAAGTCTAGAAAAAGCCATGTATTGTCCACTTCCTTCTACTGAGATGTTGGAACTCGTACTCCAACTGGACAGTCATTGCGGACTCAGAAGTCACTCAGAAGGAAAACGATCGCAACCCCGGCCAACTGATTAGGACTAGGTTTGCCACGGGTTCAACATCGGGTCCATTAAAAGAGGATGTACAGTGGTACGAGGCGCTCCAAAACCATTCCGTTCTCTGATAATATCTTCCGCACGGTTCCACATACTTGCTCGGCCAAAGTATGCATCTTCCCAATCGTCTGCGACTTCGGCGACCTCGTGCAGGTCAATCACCGCGATGCGATCGTCGAAAGAATAGGAGTCGGACACTGTAGCGTTCTCCGACATAGTGTTATTGACAATAATGAATATCTCGAGAGCTGGACAGCTTGCGCATACCGCCTTGGCATAGGTCGGGTTTGCCATCCGGGAATGGTTAGCGAGATGTGTCAACCGCGGGAGTGCAGGGAGAGCCCGACTGAGATTGAGGCGAGCCAATTGTTCGTTTTCGACTCCCGGCTGGAAGGCCCAGAAGACGAGATGAAGATGGGTGAGGCTCGAAAGCCAAGCTGAGGTAGGGAGAATATTTAAGAAATGTCTGAACTCGATGGAAAGGTAGCGGAGTGGAAGGTGCTGTGGGGCGTTGGTTTGGTTAACCCAGCACGCAAGCTGCTGTACTCCTGTACATGCGGAAATAATGGCATGAGCTTGCTCTGGCTTTATCCTGTAGACAAGACAGAGGGCTTTAACTGCATTGGCAAAGAATCCAGGAGGCTTCAGGGTGATCAGGTTCAGGAATTTGTCTGCATTTGATTCGCTGGTTATCTTCACCAGCTCGTAGAAAACAAGATCAACCCTGGTTCCCAGCGTTTAGCAAGGACACGCATTGCAGTTGTGGATGAAGCTCACCAGAAATGGAAACGTCTAGCAACCAAGCTTAGATTCAACTTCAGAGGAGCATTTTTTAGGTCAGATCTGGCGGCAGCCTCGAAGATTTCACGTTCCAATTCAGGTGGCAGAACAGACATGTACAGAAGACGGCAAGGAGAGTCGTGCGCACTGCGCAACGTCCTGACCTGCGCGTGGCAGTGCGTGGGAATAAATATCGGCCCGAGCGTTGATTGGACTTTTCCAAGATTTTTTCTGCTTTCCACATCTCTGCCCAGGTCAAAAAACTTGATACTTACTTCTTCGATACGCTGGCAATAAGGGAATGCGTGCCGTACAAAACGCTCCCGTTTCTCAAGGATTTCTGACAAGAATCAAACTTACAGCTGATTTCAACCGCTGGAAGATTTTACAACCGCTCGAGTCATGAGCTGTCTTTGGTCCAATCTTAGCCTGCAAGTATAAAACCTAGGCCGAGTCATCTCAGGTTCCCCACAAAACCATGCCTTCCACTTATCCGTTTTATTTCGTGGCCGCATTCTCAAAAGGCCCGTTCCAAGGGAACCCCGCTGCCGTCGTCTTCATCGACCAAACTCTCGAGACGGACACTGAAACGCTCAAGCAGATCGCGGTCAACTTCAACCAGCCCATCACGTCCTTCGTCGGGCCACAGATCGCGTCCGAGTCAGGCGACGAGACTGTCGCCGCATTCCGCATCCGCTGGTTCTCGGCGAGCCAGCAGGAGGTGCCGCTGTGTGGACACGGCACGATGGCAGCCGCCCGCGCAGTGTTTGAGCGCGGGCTCGTTGCGCCTTCGGTAGAGGTCATCGAGTTCCACACGCAGACGGCGGGTGTGATGCGTGCGCGCAGGGTCCAGACAAACTGCATTGAAATTCGCCTGCCTGCCGGGGCAGTCACCGACGTTCCCGCGGCAGAGCAACCAAAGATCGCAGCAGCTCTCGCAAAGGCATTTGGGCGGGACGTCGCAATCAAGTACCTCGGCGCGGGAAGCGGGAGGTTCAAGAGTTATCTTTTGGTAGAATTGGACGATCACGAAAATCTGGGAGAAAGCAAAGTGATCGTCGACGCGTTTGTGAGTGCATTTGCGCCTGGATGAGAGCGATACCCATACCTTGTGCGGAAACAAGCTCCACACAGGATACGTCACGAATGTGATAACCACAGCAGCTTCAGGAGACGCGCAGTTTGTGTCCCGAATGTTCGCTCCAGCGATGCTCCCACCGCCGTTCTCGGAAGACGCGGTTTGTGGCTCCGCGCACTGCTTGCTTGCCCCGTATTGGTCCACGAAGAAAGGTCTCGTCGCGAATCAACCCTTCACCGCAAAACAGGTCAGCTCCCGCTCGGGGGAACTTGGTTTGGTCTGGAATCGGGACACCGGCTTGGTCGCGTTAAAAGGACAGACTTTCGTTATTGCGACCGGGGAGATATTCGTTTAGATCCGCGAGGAGGGGTGTTGATATTACTTATCGTACAACAAGGATTATTACAGATACATGGGTATTTTTCATTCACACTCCTTCCACTCCGCATCCAAAACCCGAATTCCCCTCCGTAACAGCCGCCGCCGCCACTCGCGCATCTCGCCCTGCACCCCCGCTTCCTGCGCGCGTAGGCCCATTCCCTTTCTGAGCCATCGCACGTCGCGCGCGCGAACAGCACACAGCGCAGGGAGGCGTGGCAGGAGCCGCTCGAGCACCACCCAGAACTCGGTGTCGGGCCGGGGTACAGAGAGGATCTGCAGCGGGTGGGTATTTTCGGGTGGGAGAAGGAGGTGTGATGGAAGGGGTTTCTCGACCGAAAGGTGCCTGAGCGTCGGGGACGTGCAGAGCAAGGTTTGAGGGGAAGGATGGAGCCGCGTTGGCCATGATTTTGGGGTGAAGAGGAGGAGGGAGCGCAGTGGAGCGCCATGCACCTCAATAAATAGGGAAGTAAGAGAAGCAGGGACGTCGTCGAAGGGTGTGATCGTCAGCTTTCGTAGAGCGGGAAGAGGAGAACGGAGCAGAGATTCAAGTAGCGAAGATGAATATATAGAAAGGACGGTTAGTGTTCGTAGAAAAGGAAGGTTCAACGGCACGAATGAATCGGAAAGCACGAGCTCGGAAGTCTGGGAAGACAAGTCCATTTCGGCTGGATCGAGCCCTCGTCCGATGATTTCGAGTTCCTCGAGGTTCGGGCAGCATCGGAGGAGCTGGGTGAGTGGCTCCTCCGCCGGCGAGCCGAATGGGATGTGACTTATGCCTTCCAGGGCGCGGATGTGAACGGCACCTTCGCGTTGTCCCAGTGACTCCATCACGCGCCGACTGAGGACGAAGGACGGGTTGATGGAGAACCGCGCGAGAAATGGCAGTAGGGGAAATAGTTTCACGAGCAATGAATCGAGGATGAGAGCCTGCGATTGTCCCACAAACTCGACGCGGCTGAGATCGAGGCTCTGCAACCATCTCCCCGGAATGGAATATGGGATTCGCCGCAGTGAATCCCATCGCTGATCTTCAGCATAGAGCCGGGCGACAAATTTCTCCAACGACGAGAGCTTCGATATCTGGACCCGAATGTACACCAACGGCAATACAATCTCCTGTTAACGCGTTCATTAGGGAAACCACGCACGCACGCATGAATAAGCAGGAACGCACCTTGAACAGCCTGCAGGCAGTTAACAACGACCATAATGCTCGCGACTCTGGCTGAATCGCCACAAACTCGAAAATGCATGTCCAAATTTCTGACGGGAGAAATGGCACTGGCTTTGGTGGCGGTAGTAGCGCAACCAGAAAGAAAGATCCTGCGCAGTGGGCATACGGACGCGGGCGCAGGAGTATACTCTGAGTAGAGCTCATCGTGGTCGTGGTCAGAAAGAATTCTACATGTACTTCCGGTCAGAAGACACAAGAGTTCCGTTTTGATCCCGTCGAATGTTTCCTGCTAATACATGCTCCATTTCCTCTACATAATTCTTCACACTGGTCGGGCGCCCAATACACTATGTACAAGGTCACTTGGGTGGCCCAAGAATGTCGGACATCTCCCCCAGGAACTTCTCATAATCATCCTCCTTTTTCGCAGCTGGCGTCTTGCTTGCCTTCCCGGTTGCAGCCATAGTAGCTGGAGGGGGCCCGAATTTCCCCTTGAGGGAACCCAACAGGTCTGGACGCACAGGTAACGACTCCACATCCGAACCGGGTTTATCGGGCAGCGCGCTGAGTGACGGCGCTGCGTTCACTCGCGCCGAAGCCGGACCAGAAGCAGCTGTAGCCTTTTTGCGTTTTACGTTGGAAGGTACGAAGGCTGTCGCTTCCTTCTTGAAATCTCGAAGCTCAGGGGCCGCAAAGACGGTCGCAGACATCAAGTTGGCACTCGAAACTGCAGCTACGGGCTTGGGTGGGAGTGACGCTGACCCTGGCGGTACAACATACGTCGGCTTGGGTGGAAGTGCTGAGTGCGTAGCAGCCCGATGCGCCTGGTATGTTTGGTGAGGTATGGAGGATAGCGGATCCTGAAGGGATGACTGGTTGCGGACAGGATAGAACCCGGGAGGCGGTGGAGGCAATCCTTGCGGGAGAAAGTTTGGGAAATTGGGAGGAGGCGGGGGGAGTCCGCTCATTGCAGGGAAACCAGGAGGGAAACTTGCTCCTGGGAAACCGGGAGGACGGGGAGGAAGTGTACTCGGAGGGAAACCGGGTGGAGGGGGCGGCAGCGGAAAATTTGGAGGCCGAGGGGGCAATGAACCTGGAGGGCCCATATGAAGAGGTGGAGGTGGAGGAGGATGGGGGGGAAGAGAAGGCGGGGCTGGCGGTAGACTGGAGGCTGTAGGCGTGAAAATCAGGATGAAGTTAGTTGATAGAAGCTGTTACGCACTCGACTGGCCAGGAGGAGGACCTTCAGGCATCGGGATATCGTCATCACTATCATCTTCGTCTCCTTCTGGAGCAGGACCCTCGGGCATGGCCACATCGTCATCTAGGAAATTCAGACGGTGAATAAATTTATCGGGAAAAAAATAGCAGGACACACCATCTGCATCCGAGTCGTCGCTGTAAACCTCCCCAGGGTTACGCGCTAAAAACAGCTGGTGCGTGAGTGACGATTAGGGTATATACAGAACAACATACGTCTCTCCTGGTAAGGCATTCCCGGAGGAGCCACGCCGAACGGGTTCATAACTGGGTCGTAATATATACTTCGTTCCGGATGTCTAGGCAGACCATTCTTGTCAAAGAAGTTGCGTTTCGGCAACACGATCTCTTCGTCGGGTTTGTCCCCATCCTTCCTATGTCGATAGACGAGCCGACGCTGTTCCGGATGTTCCTTGAGATATTCTTCCTTCTTCTGGTATATTTTTTCCAGTTCAGCCTTAGCCTCGACGAGACGAGCCTTGTCTTTGGCTTCAGTCGCGAATTCAAGACGTTCCACTTCCTCTTCAAGATCTGTTTATAGTTAGCACGATTGGCTTAAAACACCTGCAGCAAACCCACCGGTAGTGTCCTTTTTCACGAGCGAGAAATCGCGTGCTTTGGATCTTTCTGCCTTGTTCTACTGCACGGCATCACTTTAGGATGAATTCCTGTTTCAGTAGTTTTCACTCGCCTTTTTGAGCTCCTTCTTCCGCAGAGCCTTGCCTATAGAAAATTTCAACAGAGAGAGTATAATGAGCAACTCGACTCACGAAAGGAGTCTGCGGGGTTGAGATTCTTGCCCTTCGCCATGAAGTTCAGGTTCAAGCTTTGTTGACAGAAGTTTGCTTCAGAGGTCGACAGCTTGCTGACATCAGCTTGTTTCGGAGGCCAATGTAAGGCCAATGGCACCCGCTCCTTGCTTGTAACAACCGCTGTGTGGAACTTAACCTGCGACGAATTTGAGCAATCCTTCTTTGTGTATCGGGTGCAAGCAGGCTCCGCTACTGCGGCTCCAAGCTTCCGACCCGTTGCACATTATATGTGCTCGCCAGAACTTCCTCTAAGGTCTTACTGACGCGCGACCATGGCCGGAAAATATAATGTGGGAGGTCTTCTTCTCACTGGACTCTTATTTCACTTGATATACATTGGCTCCGGTCCGTCAATCCTCAATTTTGTGTAAACACATCCCAATGTTTCGATTCATTCAGTATTCGACTGTTATTTCACCAGTCCCGTTGTCCACGGGATGAGAAGCTATGGGCTTGACTCGGCCGAGTCCAAACGGCTTGTTCTCATAGTAGGTTGGCGTGTTTGACTTCCAATTTCAGAGTTCAAACTCACTTTACAAAGGCGATGGACTTCGCGCAGATCTGCTGTTCCAGAAGAACGGCTTCCCACCGGGCACATCAAACTCTCCAGAGGTTGTCGCGCCGTATTTGAGATTGATTGTGGAGACCAGGGGAGCATTTGGGGTTTCTCATACGCGTGTTCCAACGGAGAGTCGGCCTGGCCATGTCGCGATTATAGGTGAGGATTTCTCATTCTTGCTCTTCAAATCTAAACAAAATTGCATCAGGTGGAATGTACGAGGACGTCTCCGCCGTCACGAAGGTACCACTTGTCTCTGAATGTGTACGCTTCTCACCGTAAATTCTAGGGCTGGAAGACAAATCCCGTGAGCCTAGTTAAGCTTGGTTTTTCAACCCGCGACTGACTTGAGTAGGTCGATTTTGACTCGGTATTCAACCAATCGAGTACCACCTTCTCATTTGGATCCCCGGATATTCTACCCATGTTTTCCCGTGGTGCTACGCCCGGCAAGGTCATGACGTGGTCGTACGATGAGGACGAAGAGGACTTTACCAAAGGCACATTCCATGCTTTCTTCTCGTTTGTCGTTGACCTTTCTTAGATGCGACTGCCCTTGACGTTTGGGCCTATGACCATCTTGAACGCCTTCTTCAAAATGCGACAACAAATTCTACTCTGAACTCGCAACTGCGTTCGCCGGGCACTGTGTTTTTCCTGCATCTTCTCGGCCTAGACACCACGGGCCACTCATATCGACCTCATTCTCAGGTAATGGACCGTCATAATTTCGTCGAGATGGTCGTTTGACCATCTCTGCAGGAATACATGAACAATCTGCAAGTTGTCGACAACATCGTTCGTCGAACTGAAACGCTCATGCAACAATTCTATCAAGATGACGATACTAGCTACATCTTCACCGCCGATCATGGAATGTCCATAATCGGCAACCACGGAGACGGGCGTAAGACCAACATAGGCATCCTGTTCATCCAATAATGACGAATCGTTCTCCAGACCCAGATAATTCCCGCACACCCCTAATTGCATGGGGCTCAGGTGGTGCGTATCCAGCTTCCTCCACTCCAAGCTGACTGACTTGGGACTTATTTTCAGTTCGTGGTCCACTGCCCGATTCGGCGAACTCCTCCCACGATGAATATTCAGAGCCGTGGGAACTTGGCCACCTTTTGCGCCGCGATGTCGAGCAAGCTGATTTGGCTCCCTTAATGGCTGCCCTAGTCGGCATTAACTGGCCCGTCAACTCCGTCGGCGTCCTTCCTGACGTAGACCCAACAAAGCCCGGCTATTTGCTTCCACGGCAAGGCGACAGAACGCTTGCGAAAGCAGCGGAAGTAAATGCAAAAGTCAGGGCTCTAAACCTCTTCGTGGAAATCCTGCTTATGTGCGATACAGATGATAATAGAACATTATAGAACCAAACATGGTGTGATGCTTGCTTTGGTCCAGTAAACACTCTAACTCTTCCCAATCAGAGCTGAAGATGTCGCACACGGTCCTCTATAAACCGTTTGGGCCTCTCGAAGGGCCCGGTGCATCCAACAGATTATATAAATTGAACAAAATAGAAGAAGCAATATCTGAAGAGCAGTGGCAGGCAGCCCGTCAGCTCTCTGCGGATCTTATACAAGACGGGCTCGAGGGTTTGCGGTACCTTCAGACATACGAACGTGCTCTCATCAAAGGAATGGCTACTGCGGCTTATACTGGCTGGGCAGCATACGCATCGCTATTCATATTTCGCCCGTTAGACATATACCCTACTAAATCAAGTGGCGGCGCTGCCATGACCGGCTTCGCGGCCTTTTCATTAGCAGCGTTCTGGGTTTCTTTCGCGGTGCAGAAATCTCCCTGGACGTACTATCTTTACATTGCCTTCCCGTGCTACTTTTGGCACCAATTTGCGGTTCAACTCTCGGCACTTCTTAAGACATCCGCATCGCGAGTGCATCATGTCGGGTACACTCGAATTGTACTATATATCAGTTTGGTGATCGCAGCGCTGCAAAGCATGGTCGTAAGTATCATATTCCTCAATGCGTAGGTTCCGGCCTAACCATTACAACAGGCCGCATACGTCCATCGCTCCATCTGGAGTGCGGGTTTCCTACTCATTGGAACGGCATGGCCGCTGATCTCATGGACCAAGGAAAGCCGAAGGCGGTTGTCCATTCCCTACTTCTGGACGGCATCCTGTTTGGTGACGGGGGTCTTTCCCCTTCTTTCTGTTGACAAGTCAGATAGTTTGCTTGCCATGTGCGTGATTTCATACGATGAGGATGCCTGCATTTGACCAATAGGCCTCAGTCTGGCAGGCGGTCTCTGTATGATTTCCGTGGGAGCATTGTGTTCCCGGCTGCCCTGGGCTGGAACCGTACCCAAATCTGTGTTCCAGCTTTTCGCTACACAGGTAACGGTGTCCTGTTTATGAGTAGATCGTTCTCCTGACGTTCATCATAGATCCTTCTCATCGGCCTTGCCATGGCTATCACCTCGAGTTCTTTTTACCATCTCAAAGAAAAATTAGGGTTGCCCCTGCTCAATCAAGTAACCGGGTGGATCGTGTTATGTACGAATTGTCTATTCCATGCGGCAGCTCTTACTTATCCTTTTCAGGCGTCGCCTCGGTCCTTCCCTTCCTGTCCCGTGTGAAGCATGCTAGTGCAAACTCGAAATTGCTCATGTATTTTTTGGCTTTCGGGCCATGTTTTGTCTTCCTATCCATCAGTGTCGAGGGCCTCTTCTATGTGGCGTACTCAGTCACTTTGGCAACGTGGATAGAAGTGGAGCGGTCCCTCCGAAGTGACGCGGACCGGGTCAAGAAATCGAAAAGCATTCAGCAGTATAGATTTCAACCCGATGACATTCGGATAGCGTGCGCATACTCCTCATATGTATGGAAATGGTCATTTGATGTCTGCTCGCAGATTATTCTTCCTATTTTTTGTCCAAGTCGGCTTCTTTGGCACCGGAAAGTAAGCCATACCACCGTATGTTCTTGTATCCCATCATTAATCTTACCCGTCAGTGTGGCGTCCATATCGTCAGTAGAATAGAATAGGATCTTCAACGTCTGGTACTAACCCTTCCCCACAGGTCGTTCTATCTGTCTCCCGTATATCGTCTGATACCGGTTAGCACTCTTTCAGCAGGTCTGCTTCATTAATAACTTGCGCCTTTCAGGTTTTCGACCCTTTTGCGATGGCGATGCTTTTGGCATGTATCCAGAAAGTCTTGTCGCCTTCTCCAGCTAATATTGTTACTACAGGTATTCAAAATTGTCGCGCCTTACATTATTCTCTCTGTGACCTTCGCTGCACTGAACGAAGCACTTCATCTTCCCCCTTTCTCACTTTTTCTCGTCGCTCTCACCCTGACGGACGGCATGACCTTGACGTTTTTCTTCAACGTGACGGACACTGGTTAGTACCAGAGTTTATTGCATACACCACGAGACTGAGGTTTCTCTAGGATCGTGGCTGGAAATTGGACAGACCATTAGTTTCTTCTGTGTTACATCCCTACTGTTGCTTTGGTCGGCAGGGATATGTGCTGGGGGAGAGTATCTAATGGCGGACGTTCTTTCTCTGAATCAAAAGGAAGCAGAATGACCTGTAGATGTACGGCACCGTTTAGTGTGTATCAATTGTGCGCTATCTGGCAGGAGAATCGTGTATTTTACTTTCCATGACGGCTATGACGGCAAATAGGTTCGGCCTATGTACCAGTGGGTAGCGCGTTCCGTCACGTTCACGTGCACGAAATCACAATGATTCTCACGCTCCAGAGACACTCTCATTCACAACCTCCACAGGCTCTAATTCACCCTGGAAGCATCGGCCGTTCACACTCCACGTAGGATTAATATGGCCCCCAAAAAGCTTCAACTAACTAGTTAAGCGAACAGCATCATGCCTTCCTCAAGCAACGACGCATACCTATACCATGTCATGCGACACACAGACGAGTCATACGGCGGTGGAGAAACCGAAATACGTGGAACATACATGACCCTCGAAGAAGCCAACGCGGCTGCACGCGTCGACCTGACCAAAGAATGGGATCTGGACTTTTTCAACACCTACGAGGTCGAGGAAGAAGAGGGGATGGTGTCCGTCACAGCGGAATGTCCGGAAGGGGAGACAATGAGCGTGTACATAGACAAGAAGGCCGCCCCGAACGTGGTTGGCAGTTCCAAAGGTGCGCTCGGACTGTCGAGTTGAGTCTTACGCTGGCTACCACATACGTGACAGAGAAAAAGAGTGCACGATCTAAGCCGCCGCGTGAATTGAAGGAGGTCTGGATAATTATGCAGACCGACTTTGAGCATCACACGGACGAAGAAGGCCGCAGCGATCTGGCGTCCGGCAGCGCGTATGAATCACTCCAGGACGCCAACCAAGCTGCTCGAGAGGCCTTATTTGAGGCCTGTGGAGTTGAGGATGACGAAGAGCTTGGTAGCATTGAACTGAGGGAAGAGAACAGGGATTCCACAACAAAGGGATATGTTGGGTATGCTACTGTTTTTGAAGATGACAGGCACGAAATCAAGGTCGACGTCCGCAACTTATCCGTTCAGCACGCCAGTGACGCCACGCGCAAACGACGGGCGTCCAGCTCTGAAACAACGGGGAAGAAGCGAAAAATTGAAGCCGAGGACGTTATTGATATAACCAGTGACTGATACAAGATAATTATCTTTCTCGTATCAATCTTGAATCGAAACCAGGCATGTTCATTGATTCAGAGAACGCTTGGAGCCCGGATCAAAAGCGGTTCAGTCCAGATCGTCATCTACCCGGTGTTGTATTCTTGCACCTCATCCACCAGCGACGACCTTACCCTCCACATAGATGCTCCACATTGAATACTGAATGAGAGGCACGTAGTGCCATTGGTTAACTTCGATGGCAAGAAAGTCCTCGTCGGCGACAAAGGCTGCTTGCCTGGCTGGGAGGGCTGCGAGCCTCGAGGGCCTGCAAGTAGCTCTGTCACGCCACAAGAACCGGACCTCTAGTCCACCTGCTGGGGCTGCGAAGGAGCTGATGCAGGTAGAGAAAATCGAGCGACGCGAGCAGCAAGGACGACATCGCTGCCACAATTGAGAGCAAGCAGGTCCAAGCCTTGAGCAGGTCAAGTTAGATACTTACGTACTGTCATGAATTTAGTTTCTTTTTTCTCGGTTTCTTTTTTGTGCGATGGGATTCATGAAGTCGTTACATGGCGTTATGGCGTAAATTGTCATTACTGGCATTGCCGTTCCTTCTCCGTCTCATTATTCTGACCACCCATCGTCATGAAACGACAGTACGAAACTGTAGTCCTTCCGTACGATAGACTTGCATCCGCTTCTCAAACTTCTTGCTGAACCTTCTGGAGCTGGTGTATTGTACGTCTTTCAAGCGGGGGACTATTGGTGGGGAGGGCATCAAAAGGTACTCCTCCTGTGTCCACCACCGTGACTCGACCATATCCTCCAGGCTTGACTCCTCAAAATCGCACCGAAGCGATGAGAGCCATAACACCTCCAGCTGGGGTGCGAAAGGAGGGAGCTCCGGTCCCGAGTAGAGCATAGAGGCGAGGAACGCATCGTCGATGCAGTTCGAGCAGTTGAATACATCCAGATGGATGAGGGAAGGTGAGTGACGCACGACGGTTTGCAAATCTTCGGAGGTGAGCGCACAATGGTCGATTTGGAGGTGCTCGATGAGCGGGGACCGTTTCTGGAACAGGGTGAAGGCCGTAGCAGACCAGGTAATTACACCTGAATGGTATTCTCCGTACATCTTGAGCGCCGTCAGTGAGGGGAGGTCCAAGCGCTGAAGGAAGGGCGCGAAATGCTCGTCGGACGAGGTGTTCGAGATGTGGATCTCGAGATTCGTTAAATATTGGAGAGTCACCGTGTCTGGTTCAAGCAGAGAAACGGAGTGCTGCCATCCCGACATGCGCAACGTCGCGGACACGAGATTGGAACAAAGCACGATTATATCGAGACAGATTTGGGGCGATTCGTCTGCCAGTGCAAGGGTGGTGAGCTGAGACCACGGCAGCGAAAACGAGACGGCGGTATTGGCGTGCCAAAGAGTTACATGGCGCAGGCGGGGAGCCAACATGAATACGACCACATTAGGTTGGGGTTCTGTTTCGCCGCCAATTGTGCCGCGTAACTCCAAGGCTTCAAGAGCTGTCAGCGCGCCTTCGGGAATTTGAGCGAGGGTCGGAAGCAATTTCGTCGAAAGTGTCAAAGCGAGCCATCTATGTGGCACCGCGAACAGGGTGTCCATGAGAGGCACCGCGTCGTCCCCCAACCCCAAGAATACGGGAACCGGTATGGGAGCCGACCGCTCCAAAATGACCTTGGTTGCTGCCAACGCTTCGCCAGGGCTTTTCTGGGAAAGAATGGGGAGACGAGTACTCCACAGCAGTGGCACATTCAACGCCGCCTGCCTCCATTGGCAGCACACTTGGCTCAGGGCCAAAACGTCCTTGATCGAGGATCCGCCGAAGTTATTCCCCGCATCGAGCGTGAAGAGGAAAATATTCCGCAGCAACTCGACGGGCAGGTCGCGAGCAGGCGCTGCTATCGACTGCAGCGCCGTGAGAATGCTATATTCCCGCGCACGGAGCCGTTCAAAGTCTTTGATTTGGGCTTCGAGACGCGCGATATTGGCGCGGGACTCCGTGATGAGTTCCCGGGCTCGGTCCCTGCCGTCTGAGGTCGCCGAGTGGGCGAGGAGAAGCGCCGCAGTTAGAATTTCTGCCATGAACAGCTGTTCAATCGCGAGGCAATTGAGACAGGTTCGTTCAAAGTGAAGGTGAGCTCATGCTTGGAGAGGTGGAAGAGGCAAGGGAATCGGTGGATGATTCCGGAAATCATTCGGGTCGTGGTGGACAGATGATTGGCGCTTACCAAGCGCTTACTAACGCTCTTGAACGGCTTTCACGACGCAACATGCTCAGAGGGACTCAGGAGGCCTGCAGGAGGACTCAGGTTGACTGATTTTTCGTATTCAGAAGTATAGCTTAATGCACCATCATGACGATTTTTTTTCACTCAGCGCGTTGCGAGTCAACTAAACTGTATGAGTTATTCTGGATGAGAAAAGCCTATTTATGGCAGAACAACCACAACATCGACACAACCGCACTGCACATCGCCGTGCGTCGGCTGTGAGCTGTGAAAGAAGACTTGCATGCCTCGATGGCATTGGACAGCTCTGAGATGACCTTCCTGAATGAGCTCCAGTGCACATACAAGTACCAGAGCGAGCTCATCGAAAAGGACACATCGAGCAGACGTATTGCCCACTAATAATCAGAGCGGTGTTCAAGGTACCAGCTCGTGCGCCTTGAGGAGGTGCAGGCATCCGTGTAGCCAGCCACGCGAGTCCGAAGTCCCCGAGCGCCTATGGTGGAGCATCCGTAGGCCCCCGAAGGGCGACGGTCAACAGCAGCAGGCGCTCCACAGCAGCCTTGTTTTCCGGAAGATGCACATGGACACTCGGCAGTCACCGTTTTTGGGTCGGTTTGGAGCCAACTGTTAACTATGAATAGAGTCGGGCGGTCCGGTTGTGCAGGCTCCACAGCATTACGGTTGACAGAAGCCAAAGCAGCAGAACATGGATTAATAGGGCAACATTCCAAGCGAATAGAGAAGAGATAATTAGGAAAGCCAGAGGTAAACGTCAGATAGTTCCGTTTCGGAAGAGCTGCATAGAGACGGCGATGGAGACGGAGGGACGCGACAGCAGGCGTCGAATGGAAACGAAATTGAAAGCCCAAGTCAAGGTGGCGGGAGGATAGGTAAACTGGAGTGTGTCGGCAAGATGAACAAAGTTGAATGGGGAAAGAATAGCGAGTAAGGCTCTTCCGTACGGTATTCCAACGGTGGAGCCAGGATGACGGGGTGGCAATTGAGAACGGCGGTAGAGACGGAGAGGTGGCTAGTAGGAATTGATGATACAGCCTTGCAGCAAGTCATTTATTTTGGCGAAAAAAGTTGATCAGCTTTTTTTGACGTCGATGTTACAGCACACATGCCTCGCCTCCATGTACGCCTCGTTGAATTGCAGGGTTTTCTGGCCCTGGGTTCTTTTGTGAAATTATCTCGGCAGAGAATTCTTGCAGCGACTCCAATTCGTCCTTGAATTGTTTGGTGTGCTGGATGGCGACGATGGTGGCCCCAATCTTGCTTCCACGTTGAAGATATTTCTCTGTACGAACATACGGCTTGTGGATGTATAATGTGGCGTAAAGAAAGGATGCGCGCTTGGACCTGTTTGGCCTGGCTTCATCAATACGCCATTCCCCGCGGCCGCCGATCAGCAACCGCCGACTGGAACATATATGATATATCTGCTCAAAATCTCCGCTCCACTCTTGGCAGTTGCTCCAAGTCCGCCCTCCGTTGCAGGTTCAGAGCAGCCCCAAGAAGGAGATGTTACTCGTCACATGGGAATTGACTGGTCTCTCAGATTGAATACACTCTTTATACTTGAATATTAACCGAACACCAGCGGTAACAAGGGTACACGATGTTGTGAGCAACATTTGTGGAGCATCTTTTACGGACATCTGGGCCCTGGCCTTTTACCGCGCAGTTCTCGGTTGAGTAATGCCTGGGACCGCCGGCACAGGTATAAGACCATTGTTGTTTCCATACACCCATCTCATTCTTCCGGTATGACCCAGTCTGCCACTGGCGGACCCCATCCCCTCGACGAGTCGGTCGCCAGGGGCCCCAACCCCCTCGCTCTTTATTCCCGTGCCTTACAAGCATATACCTTGCGACTATGGACAGAGTCGCTGAGAGTTGTGGAGGAACGGCGGAGCCTGCGTATCAAGAAAGAGAGTTCAGGCGTCGAACAAGCGGAGCTGAAACTGAAGAAACACGGTAGCTCAACATCATGATCGCCGTGAGTCCAAGTGAGTCTTGTCGTTGCCGCCACTGCCTTGATTTTTGTACCGCTTTTTTAACTCAGATATTAGCCGCGCGCCACTGGCCTTTGACCAATGCTTTCCCATTGCGGCTCCCCCATAGAGATTATCCATGCCGCCCTCGCTTTACATCGCTGGATGCCATCCCGATCGACACCGCGTCACGTTTGACCTGTAATCTGCGCCACCACTACTCTACTCTCTCTGGCCGTTGCTGTATGATTTCTGCTGTATCATTAACTTATGGGCCTCGCACGCTCGTACTTACATTTTCCGTGAATTCATAAAGGAAATAAATCATCGATTTTGGTTCCGCGGCTGCATTCGCGCAGCCTTCGGTGCCTCTCATTTATTTTCCCATTCCAGATCGTGGATATCCCGCCTAGTCGCGCCCACGCTCACTGGCACGTGAGCTAATTTTACTCCGACGCGCGCCACACACATGCCGCATGCCGTTGGCGACGTTATGATCAGCTCCGGTTAGGCTCTCAGGACGCGTTTCCCAGGATAAGGCTATTCTTCTGCTGGCTTCTGATCACCCGTGTGTGGATCTCCGAGGCATACACTGACCGCGTCCTCGTTCTGGGGATTCAAAGGTATCGAAGCCAGGAATATTGAGAGGTGAGGGATGGATTAAGCTAAGTAACCGGCTCGAGACTCCGAAATGAATTAACTCGCTGAACCTGACTCGCGCGAATCTATCTGCTTCTCGTCTAGTGGCCATTACTCTTCAAATCTCAATGGAGGCCTTCCGACGTCCGGCGTTTAAATCCCCTTACGCTAAATACGCTGAACTAAATTTTGACTTCTCCGGCCAATTGACTCGGGCCTGGTTCGGGTCTTCTCCTCGCGTCAAGGCTGGCGTGCTTCGTGACAACTCGACGCCGATTCTGGAGATGAAAAGCGCTAATGAGGCCTGGTTTTCTCGCGACTACGCGCATCGTGCCAATTCAGGGACTCGCTAACGTCCGCCTTGTTCGTACCTCGTGTTGATTCAGATTACTTCCAGTTGCGCAAGGATATCAATTCTAACATAAGGTGAGGCCTACTATTCACAAAACTCGAGAGGTAGAGCGTCAGGCAATACGAAATGGAAACTTTTCTGGATGTGTTGTTGATCGCGCAGAGGCAGCATCGTCGTCCAACAATACTCAACGTAGCCGGTTAGAGCCATCCGCACTGCATCTTCGTCGGCCAAATATTCTGTCTCGGCCGTTGGAAGGCTCTTCAAATTTGGCTTCTCGAGATACCGCTTCCAAGCTTTGCAGACGGCATCTCCGTCCCATGATGTGGCTGGTCCCAACTTCGTTCGACGAAGGGGCACCGACAGTACGAGGCCGATGCGGTTTACGGCTTGGTTGAGGAGCGAGCACAATGCTGCGGGCTGAAGTTGTTGTTTAACATATCCCACAAGCCATTAGTAGAGATCTCGGAAACGAAGCGCGAGTGGGAAGGCCTACAAATTCTTCCAGTCGTGTAATCCGGGCATGATTTGCTTGAGCCTCTTCAGTGAGCGCTTCGATTCTGGCAAGGATTGCTGCCATGGTGGTCAACAGTCAACTGGGTGTGGAATGCGGAGCCGTCGGCCTCCTTTTTTATTTATTTATTTATTTAGAAATGACCCTGGAGTCTGAATTTAATCTGTAAGATTCTCGGCGCAAATTGCTGTGATCGTAAGTCTCGGCCTATTAGCTCAGGGCCTCAGAGGGCCTCAGGAAACTTAACCAGCAAGGAGCTGCGTTGCATGAGGATGGAGGACGGAAAGATAGGAGGACCGGCCCGAGGGCCGGTCGGCAGGAATGATTTGTTCCCACGCACTGCTATTACAGTTGAACCACAGTGTGCTTTTCTGATGCCCAAAACGCGGTCTGACAAAACACAAATGGCACGAATGGCCTCTACAGCCATGCCGTCTAAAGCGAATAAAGCCTCCACCGATAAAAAACGAGACATTCTCATATCCATCAAGACCCCGCACATGAACAACATCGTCTCTCGCGTGAAGAACCACGAATTCCGCAAGTATCTCATATCTCGGAGTGTTGAGAGGATGTGGTACGTTATTGGCCTAATGGAAAGGTATAGAGACAGAACCCGAGTCACAGGCTATACGTGTCGAGTCCAGACCAAACTTTGCGGTACATCGCAATTGTCAGGTAAGCTACGCCGTCGCATTTTTTTTATCTCATTCTCTTCTTCTTCTTGGGCCTCTGATAACGCTTTCCAGTCAAGGGAAAGTCCCCGGCGAAATCGAAGATGAAGCAGGGCTCGGAAATACCGACTTCAATGAGAGTTACAAAACGGAGGCCAGCCATGCATACGAAATTATACATCTGCATAAATTACGAGTACCGCTTCACATTTCAGTTCTCAAAGAGCGCTATGGTATCTCACCGCCTCAACGATACGCATACACACCAAAGCCGCTATTGGACGATATCAAGCTGGAAGAGCAGGAATTATTATTTTGAGTGGTTGAGAGTGACTGCCTTCGCATGATCGTGGAGTTTCCTGCTCATGTATGTGTCTTCCCGGAATACAAGAGAAGAGGCTCATGTAGGTCAGCTGTATGTAGGTTCAAACTTCAGTGGTCGCATATATCAAATCCGTGATCGACTCAAGCCGGTTCAACTTAAGGAGCGAAGAAATAATTGCGACAGGCTTTTTAAAATACAGATTTGCAGCCTCCAATATGGTATGCGAGCTTATGCGAGGTACAGGTTCCTTTTGGGCCTGATATCTCTGATCCGTCCCTCGGCGGTATCAAACGTTGATCAAACGCGCTCGCCATGACGTCACGCGCCACCAGTGCTCATTCCGCTACTTGTATTTATCAACGGGTACAAGCTCAAGCTCCAGGATATGGCGGCATAGCTGCTTTATGACGGATATCTTAACAGAAGTACGATGCCTCGTCGTATACAAACCATCCAGTGCCACTATCGGCGCAAAAGTTCTAGGTGGCATCCAAAGCTGAAGCTCGAAGACACGCTTCCCAATCTCTGAGAATGTCATTGGAATCCACGAAACGGCCACACCGGGAACTGCCCCTTAAAAGGCCCCAACCGGTTCAATGCTTGGTAAAGAAGAACAATGGCCAAAGCATCATTGGTCGTCGACTATTGTGCGGATGAACGCCGAAACAACGGCCCAAAGCAGAGGAAGCGACGATCAAAGCCACGACAAAGTATTCCAAATGTAGCAATGGGCTACCAAAGCCCAACATTGGCCAGGAGTATAAGAAGAGCGACTGATGGCCACAGAACTTTCAAGCCTTCCTCGATTCACTTCACCTCTCCACCCACATGTCTCTGCAACTTCGCTTCAACAACTCGGTCTACCAGTTGGAAGCACCCTCCAACGCCCGAGGAAGTATGCACCATAATGCGGTGGTGGTGGACCAGCTTTCTGCCCACACTTTTAAGCTTCGCATCGGTATATTGGGTGCACAACCCAACAACCACGCTGTTATGAAGCTCGCTTCAACCTTCGACGAGGTCCGCGCCCTCGAATTGGAGGCCACGTTGTACCAGAGCGAATTAAAACAACTACAGGGAACATATGTCCCAACGTTCTTTGGCATTTTCCACGGTGAAGTCCTTGGAGAGCTTGGGGCGTGCATGATCCTTGAATATTGTGGAGGAGGCAATATATCAATGGACGAACGCAATCGGAAAGTCATGTTGGCAGCATGTGCCATCCACAATGGTGAGCCAATTAAACTGACCAACAACAACCCAACTAAAAACTTTCATCAGCTGGTGTCATGCATTGCGATTTACTGGACCCCAGCCACGTCCTCATCTCCGGTAACGACGTGAGAGTCGTCGATTTTAGTCGTGCTATGCCCCACAGGTGTTATGGCGCAACACCCACACTATACCCCGGCATGGGAGGCGACTCAGACGGGTGCCGGGAACTTCTGGCGCTTGAGGCGAGCTACGGAGTGCGCAGTGGCGCGTCATTCCCAGCGCCCGCTCCGAGTCTTAATATCCTGACGCGTAGATTTTTCGGCGGCCAAAGGTGAATAGAGATGTATATTATCGAATCTATGGTCCTCGAGATAACGGGCATAATCATAATGCGAAGTAGTAAAGATCGAACATACTGAATTGGGGAGTCCGTCTACAACGGTGTTCCATCTGGGAACTCTATGGTGCAGCCTGTATCTCCGACCTGTTGATACAATGAGGTGAAGCGTTTGTCTACAAACATCCACTCCTGCATCCCAAAAAGGCGGAGGTGTCGGAGATTAGGAAACATATCTCCCGCGAAGGCATTGAAATGCTGTTCTAATTGTACCCATTCTTCTTGTGTATCACCCAAGAAAGGAGTCTCCGAGAGATGGACACCGATGGACGTGATGGACTCGTACACGGCGCGGGGGTCGTCCATTATCGGCGGGGAGGTTATGAAAATATAGTAATTGAGCTCGTGGAGGGCCGGACAACCCTCCAGACATGGCGTGAGCGTCTGGTCGAGCAGAAAACGGAGATGTTTCCCGAACTCCACGACGCGGAGCTGCGGCCCCAGTGCCTCCCAGATCATAGACATGCTCTCCATGCTGTTAACGCCCACAATCGGAGGCGCGTCCACAACAAGATTTTCCAGTTCAGGCATGGCCCACCTATGGGTGATGTGCCGGAGGAGCAGGACGTTCGAGATGTGCAAACGCAGGGTCCGCAGGCTTGGGAGGTAGATGCTGCCTGCAAGGCCGTGGAAAGGGGTAAAGTCGCCGCGTCTCGGCTCTCCGATAAACAGATATTCGAGGTTCGGTGCGGCTGACAGCACCTCCGTGAGCGAGTTAATCCCTCCTGACCGCGAGGCCTCTCTGTAGTTGAACCAATCGAGTCGCTTCAGCGAGAGAAGGGGAGGACAGGTAGCGTCAAAGTCGAATCTAAGATTTCGCACTAGCGACGTTGCGTAGAGAGGTCGGACGAGAACCTCGAGGTTAGGGCATAGTCTCAGTACCTCTGTGCACGGCATAGGCTTGCATGTCTCGGTCACAGTCGTCGAATACGGTACAACTGCCCGTCGAACCTATATGGACGATAAGAACAGCAGAGGTTATCACGGCAGCAGAGGCGAACCCATTGCCCATATCTTCGATGTACGTCTATAACCTCAGGAAAACGTATGCTTTCTGAAAGTTTGACATTTCGGTACAGAAGCGCGATGGCCCAGGCGCGCCAATTTCGGCAGACCAACACAACCGCGGTAAATGTGCTGTGTACGTCGGACGCGAGGCCAGGTAGCGGCTGGAACGGTGCGTGCGAGACGACATACGCGCGCCCATCGAGGTGGTCGAATATCTCGAGCCAAAGCTCGGTTGGAAGAGCGTCGTGATGGAGGGGCGACATATCAGCGTGGGCGACTTTTTGGTGGGTGAGAACTTTTCTGTTTCACGTACCTCTTTTATACCTCGAGCTAGCCCGCACCAGTTGGTCTAGCTGAGTCTCGCACTGGTCTCGCAAGCCCGATTTCCTCCGTAGGCCTCGTATCGACAACGTTTTTTTAAGAAATTACACATCCGGTACATACATCCTCCGCTCGGCGCTCACTGCACCGACCCAAACCCTTGAATACAATTTTGCTTCGCGATCGCCGCCGACCCGCTCCGAATGTAACAAATTTTCGCAGCAGCACATTCGCCTGTGCACGTCGGCGAAAGCACAGAGCTCTTGCCTTGCAGCTCGTTGAAAGTCTGTATTTCTTTTTTAACGATTCAGCTCCTCACGGAAAAGGCCAAAAATGTACCGTCACGAGCGAAGAGTTGGCCTCCATTGCTGCAGGAACGCCAATCAGCGGGGATGCCGAATTCTATTTGCGGAGAGGGTGTACCTTCCGTAACGAGATGCCACCATGTCGCGTTCAAAGGGTCGTTTGCTGACCACCCGGCGACGCTGGGCCCATACGTATCGCGAGTACTGTACTCGAGCGCGTACGAGGGCCCGAATTCGAGTTGTCCGTCCAGCGACGGATACGTGTTCACGTCGCTCCTCCATGTATACGCGTCCATAATATCAAACGTCTGCGAAAAACAAAAACGCGTATTACGGCACGGAAAAACTATGCATATCGAAGGATCACTGACCGCCGAATCGACCTCGTACATTCGAAATCCGGAATTCAGATTCGTAAGAGGAGTGATCGAGGGGCCCATCTAGATTGTCGGCGTGAGCTGGAGCCATGGTCAGTGGTAGAGTGTGTCCAGACGCACCCAGGACGTCGTCAGTGCGTTCCCGGCATTAATCTCCGTTGCATTGTTTGCATAGAAGATCTGTTACTCAGGGTTAACGACCATCTAAGGGAATAATTCACGGGCAACTCACGGATGCCTGGTCTTCATGCGTGTGCCCGAAGAATATATCTGCGGAACTCTCGCACTAGTTTGGGACGAAAGGGTTGGGGAACGTACTGGCGATGACGTGGGGTGAGAACCGGTCGACGCTGGTGTAAATGTCAGACAAGGGTCGGCAAAGTAGATGGTGTATTACTTACATTTGGTAAAATAGATCTGTCGGGTTGACCAGAGCTGAACGAAGGCCTCAGTAAAGGCAACGCGGAACACAAGCACGTACGATTCGACCCATCCCAGCCAGATAGAACATGGCCAATGATCCACACTATTGAGGTCTTTTTGAACACGGGGAAATTGGAACAGAACTGAGAAAGTATGCGGACCGCGATCTCCGGCATCCTCCGCGTCCTGCAGCTCATCTGTGAGGAAACGCAGCATCCCAGAGTTGTCCGGCGTATCCAAATTAATGTAGTTGAAGTAGTTGGCCCTGAACACGAGTCAATAGGGCCGGTCGTACCTTTCGAGATTCACCTACTTGTACCCTGCAAATGGCGATCGGTGACCGCTCAGCGAACCGAAAGAAACGAAATACACATATCGGTGTTGAGCGAGATGACGCGCAGCCCGTCTTGACGCTTGACCATGAAGGCGGAGTAATGTGCGCGCGCGAGCTCCACGGCCGCTTCAGGGAGCCACTTCTCGTGCTGCCACAGCGACGCGAGGTGGTCGTAATTCCTGCAGCGACGTTCAAGCAGTGACATGGGCTGATGCGGTGAACTTACCAGCTGAACTGCGTCGCCAGCTTTCCGCCGATGGCGTGGTGTGCATCCTGCGCTTGGTTGTAGGAGTCGTGGTTCCCCAGGACGGCATACATCGGGCCGGACCCAAGTGTTCGTTTGAAGAGGTCGTATAGGATGGTCTGCTGGCGGTCAAGTCAGGGAACCAATACAGAGTGAGAATTTCGGACCTCAGTGTATTCCACATAATCTCTGTGGGGTAAGAAATTATTACATATTCATACAGAGCTAGAAAGCAAACCTTGACAATTGATTGTCAGGATCGTGCGAAACCAAGTCGCCCGTGTAAATGCTAAACGAAAACCCCGACTTCTCCGTTCCTGTCAATGGGGGGATCGCCTCGACGGCAGCCATGACGAGTGCCATCGGCGTATCACTGAGCGATCATATGAGCGACCGTGCCTCATGCACGCCATGACTCACCATTTGTACGCACCGAAGCGCGGGGCAGGAAATAGGGTCGCATTGGGGCTCGCCGTGTTGACGTTATGCTTCCTACAGCAAAGCCCAGAGGTGCAGTTTGCCTCGGCGCCAGTTGCGTAACGCGGGTCCAGGTGGAAGTCCGAGAGGTGGAGAACCTTGAGACGTTGTCCACTGGGCTGCTTCGCGGCGGGAAGTGGGTTGGGCTTGGGCTTGCTGAACCAGGAGGTCAGGTTGAGCGGCGTCGCCGGCGGAAGCGGGCACAGGCCGAGGAAGTTTTGGCATAACAGCTATACGACACCATGCTGAATCAAACAAACTCTGCGGATCATGAATCCAGCTCACCTGGCCGTCGTATCCTCCAGCATTCGCGTTTGAAATAACCTGCGTAATCACCGAACCAAGAGCAAGACGGCCGAAGGTCGTCTCGCAGGTCGTGGAGAAGCTAAAATGAAGACAGAGTTGCACTGCAAGTGCCGGCCCATTCTCCGGGGATGCCATAGCGAGGAACTTGGCCACCTCGAGTCCCGCTTGACAGCGCGCGCAAGTACTATCCCCAAATACTGGGTTGGTCGAAATTGCGACGATTTGACTAAATGCCTGCTCAAGCAGCCGCGCGGAGGACGCAACAGGCGGCAGCGGATGCGGGTCGGTGGTGTCATTCGTCGGAATGGTATCAGGGCTGGTTAGGGACAATTTGTAGGTTACACCCTGACATGAATTGAGCTGCAATGGAGCAATCAGGACGCGACTGTAACGCACAGTTTCCACGGGGTCTTTGACGACTGGTTGGACCTGCGAAGCGGTCCCAGTAGGATTATTGTAGTACTTGGTGAACGCGGACGTCGGGAACGCGCCAGGAACAGTGAAAACTGAAGGGATTCCAGACGAACTTCCTGATGCAGCCAAGACCGACGGTAAAATCATGCAAACGGAGTAAAATCGCGACCACATCTTGGATGCGCAGGATCAAGCCAGACCTGCGCGTGCAGTGGCGGAAAAGGCGGCATTAAATAGCAAGGACAGAATTAGAACGCGTTCGAACGTTTGCCGTTGTTAGCCGGCGATGAGCGAAGCACGTTTGCTCTCACCGTCAGTCAGGACTTCAACTCAACGTCAACTATGCCCAAGCGTCACATGCTTCCCAGAGACCAATTTTATTATGAAGTTGACTCAAGTTTACGAGTTCCAGAGGAATAGAAAGGCGACAGCCCCAAGACAGCCCTCGCAAAGGATAAAACTTGGGGGCCTTGGTGGTCGAAATTTTGTAGTGTGTTGGTGTTCCTTGGCCTCATTCACTGAGTGGTGAGTACTTATGCAGTACATGGGAGGAACGCGGTTTTTTGGATTGCAGAATTTGTGCCAAATTTTGTGGTCGGTGAACTCGAAGAAGAAAAAACACCACGACTTACATAAGTTGTGATCAGGCTCGAAACCCACCACAGGACCCTGGAATATACGCTTTTTGGGTTTCTATGGTTGCTCGAGGTACGAGTCTCAACCCTAGAATATGGTCTATGTACGATGGCAGTGCTGTAGCCCCTGAGTCATCTCTCTCTTCTCGCTACATCCTGCCCATCGTACTCTCTGCCAGGATCACCTTTTCCAGGCAACCCAGGCTCAATTTTCATTCCTCTCCATCCTTACCCCATACACCTCCCCTTTATCTACCGAAATGGCCGCTCCTCGAATCACCTTGGACCCTTCTTTGGAAAGCTGTCCCGACTACGCTTCCGCCGCTTTCAAGCCCATTCGCGACATTATGGTCTCGGGGACCGCCCTCACGGAGGCTGAGGCGGTCACGCAGCTTTCGGACGTTTGGCGCAATGACCATGCGGCTCGCAAGCTCGACTGGGATACCCAGGTCCAGGCCGACGCAGACCAGGCCGCAGCGGATGCTGCTGCCCAAGCGGCCCAGGAAGAACATCAGCGCAGTGCGGCTGAGGCTGCTGCTGAGGCCGAACGCTTGGAAGCGGAGAAAAAGCGACCCAAACTGCCTGATTTCGATGCGGCGGTGGGGATCGCCGATTTCCTCGATCCTCGTGTGTCGAATTTCGCTCAGAAGAAGGTCGAAAACCAGGAGTACATTGAACTCTGGTATTGGACGAAGGAAGGGTGCCGCGATGCGGAGTCCTTCCGCGGCGGGGTGGAAGCAGATGAGTCCTACGGCGTCACCCACACCGGTTCCACACTGTCTTTCAAACCTTTAACAGCATACAAAGCTTCCGAAAAGGTCGTTCCTGACGAGAAACTGACCTGGGACCAACTTTCGCTGGCGAAAACTGGTTTTCTGGTCGCCATCGAAAATGCGGGCTGGCCCCCGCAGCATCGTACCGCCCTCCAGACGTTTTTCTACGCCCTGGAGTTCCACCCATCCCGGCTGCACCACGACGAGCATGTGGATAACGTCCTTGTTCTATATCAAGCCAAGGCTCGTCGCAATTGGCACGACATGATGGCCAGAAAGCAGGGTTTCAATCTGGCTCTCATTAATGAGAAGCTCCTCCTTCAAATTGAGAAGCAATATCTTTCTAAACTGGCCAACTCTCAGCGTCACATGGTGCGTCCTTTCTTCGCTTTCTGGCGGGATTATACTGACGGTGCATTGTCTCTCAATCTCATGCGTCTACATATGTCTTACATCTGCCCTCCCTCTCGCGATTAACGCGTTCACTTGCGATCAACGCACCCATCCTGCGATTAACGCTCACTTGCGAATAACGCACCCTTACTGCGATTAACGCTGCCATTTTGCGAATAACGCTTCCACTTTGCGAATAACGCAACCACTTTGCGGATAACGCTTCCATTTTGCGAATAACGCACCCATTTCGCGAATAACGCACTTCATTTCGCGAACAACGCGCACCTGCGAATAACGCACTTCCATTCTGCGCACTCAGTTGCAGGACTTGGCAGAGAGCATTCGTGCTGGACGCTCCAGCGGTCGCCAGCGTGAGACCGGCAACAGGCTCCGGTCTGCGTCGCCACCTGCACGTGCTCCTCTGCCCAGCCAGGACTCGTTTTTTCGCCAGGGCACAAGTCCGAGCGACGGATTATCCGCTTGTGCCATCTGCCTCGGCCGTCACCGCCACCAGATCCGGGATTGCAAGTCAGCGACTCTTTGGAACGGTTCTACGCCGAGCCGAACGAAGCGCAACGGCGACGGGAAGCTTATCAACTCGCGGAAGGACATTGTCTGTCTCAACTGGCAGAGAAGTGCGGGATGCGAGCTCAATCACTTCCCGCGTCACGAGTGCTCCGGATGCGGCAGCCCGAATCATGGCGCTCAAAAATGCCATCTTGCACAGAAGCTCTAATCCAGTTACACCCCTCAACTGGACCATCTGGCGCGATTTTCTCAGTGCGTCGGGTCTTCTCGACAAGTATTATCACCATATACCTTCCTCCATTCGTTTTGGCTTCAACGTCGGTTTTCCAACCATTCATTTTACCAACACTCCTCATAATAGCCCGACGCTGCTGGCCCACTCGGATGAATTCAACCGCATTCTTCAGCACGAACGTAGTGCAGGTCGCTATATTGGCCCTCTCTCTGCCGATGACGTTGAATCGCTCATCGGACCGTTTCAAACTTCTCCCTTGTCCCTCGTCCCGAAACAGCCCAAGCTTAACCGCCTCCGTCTTGTCCAGAATTTTTCTTTTCCCCGAACTCCTACTCTGCTCCACTCCTCCATTAACTCCTCCATTGATTCGGATTGCTTCCCATCGACATGGGGTACTTTCACAGCGTTCTCACTCTCTGTATGGCGTCTCCCTCCCAATTCTGAAGGAGCATGCCGGGACGTCTCCGAGGCGTACCGCAGGATACCCCTCCATTTTACGCAGTGGCCCGCCGCCATTATTCGTTCTTCTCATTCGACTTTCGATCTCGATTTTTCGGTCGCTTTTGGGGCGCGATCGGGAAGCGGGGTTTTCGGGTCGGTTGCAGACGCTGGCGCAGATATTTTTCGCTCAAAAGGTGTGGGTCCGCTTTCGAAGTGGGTGGATGACCATGTTTTCCTCCGCATTCGCCGGCAGTATATTGGGGAATTCAACCGCCGTCGCACCGAATGCTGTCAGCGAATCGACTCCCTTGGTGGCCGCCATCATTCAGGTGGTCGCTACTGGTTTGGCGGCGCTGTATTGCCTGACGGGCGCATCGAGGAGTTTGACGAGGACATGGCCTTCCCCATTCTCGATTTATCTCACCAGTCCCCACGCTCTGCTCATGACAGCCTGTATTCCTACAACATATCGGACATCGACGAGGTATCACAGCCGCTTGGCATCCCCTGGGAGCTCGCAAAGGATCATCCTTTCGCGAGCGAAGTTCGGTTCACAGGCCTGCTCTGGGATCTCGTACGTCGCATCGTCTCTTTACCAGACGACAAAAAGGCAAAATATCTTTCCGCAATTGCGGAATGGAACTCGTCTGCGACACACACGCTCGATGACGTTCAGAAGTTGTACGGGAAACTCTTCCACACATCACTCGTCATTCCAATGGGCCGCGCTTACCTCACCAGCTTGGAGACCATGTTGGGGATTTTTCACGACAGTCCTCACAAGCCGCGTACCCCACCCGCAGGCACCGCAGACGATTTACGATGGTGGCAGTCCATCCTCTCGCGGGCTGTCCTCTCACGTCCCATCCCCGGCCCATGTGAGGTCTTCGACTGTGGTGCCTTCTCGGACGCCAGTTCGGGTACCGGCATCGCTATTGTCATTAACGGTCGCTGGCGTGCGTGGCGTCTCGTCCCTGGATGGGACCGAGGCGACCGCGACATTGGGTGGGCTGAGGCCGTCGGTTTTGAGCTCCTCGTCTACGCAGTTATCAACGCAACAAGCGCACCCACTAATTCCCACTTCAAACTTTCCGGTGACAATACCGGCGTTGTGGAGGGCTGGTGGAACAACCGCAGCCGTAACTGGGAAACCAACACCATTTTTCGCAGAATCCATGCATTTCTCGAACGCACCGAGTACTCCATTCATTCGCGATACGTCTCAACGCACTCAAATCCCGCTGATCCTCCCTCGCGCGGTAAATACCCCCCAAGATCCCTCCTTTTACCGCCGGTTATCCTCCCTCATCCCCTCACAAATTACATCGTTGACTTTGACGCCCCTTGGACCCACACCGAGAATGCCGTCCGTCGTCGTACGCCAGCGGCAGCAGTCTCCGCAGGCGAGCGTGCACGTCGGGCCGCTTCAAATTACGCGTTCGATGCCCATTCGCACCGGCTTTTCGGCGACCAACTCAGCTGGTGGACCTGGTCCTGATGCGAGTGTTGCAAGTGTTCGCGGGGGACAACGCCCTCATCCCTATCGACCGGGTTTGGTGCCGAAACCGTCCCTATTGCGCCCTCACTGTTTTGCTAGAGAGCGTCTGCGCCGTTGGCGGCCTCTTGTTGGACGTTCTTTCCAAGGTACAGGGTTAACAAGCGATGGGGATCTCACCCGTATTCTCGATGTGCTCGTCAACGCGTGGTCCGAGAGCACAGCCGAATCCTATGGCTCAGGCCTACTTTTATTCCACGTCTTCTGCGACTCGAAGATCGTCCCGGAGACGTCCCGAGCTCCCGCCAGTCCGACCCTTATTGCAGACTATATTTCTGAACTTGCAGGTTTCATGTCGGGTTCAACCATCTCCAATTACATCTCAGGTGTTCGGGCGTGGCACATTCTACACGGCGTTCCCTGGGCGATGAACGAACCCGAATTAGAGAGTTTGCTGAAGGCCGCGGACCGCCTGACGCCCTCATCTTCGAAGCGTCAAGCTCGTATGCCGTATACCACGGAAATCATCTGCCAACTACGCCCTCACTTTGATCTGGCCGTTCCGCTCGATGCGGCGGTTTGGAGCTGTCTCACGACGCTGTACTGGTCAACTTCACGCGGAGGCGAGTTCACGGTGAAAACTCTTACGTCCTTCGACCCAGCGATTCACGTGAAGCGTTCCAACATCACCGATGTGGCCGATCGCAATGGCCTGGAGCAAACCAATTTCTTCTTGCCCAGAACTAAATCAGCGCTGCGGGGTGAGAGCGTGTACTGGGCACGGCAGAATGGCCCCAGTGATCCCAAATCCGCCCTTGCTAACCATTTCTTAATCAACAACCCTCCACTTAATGACGCCCTCTTTTCCTATCTACATGGACCTAGCCGCCGGCCGTTGACCAAAACTGCGTTCAAAAAGCGTTTGGCTGATGCTTTCAAAGCTGCGGATGTTCAATTTATCCACATCCATGGTATTCGCATTGGTTCCACCTTGGAATATCTCTTGCGCGGTATTCCACTTGACGTCGTGAGGGCAAAGGGCCGTTGGGCATCAGACGCCTTTTCACTCTACCTGCGCCGCCATGCACAAATCATGGCACCGTACATGCAAGCCGAACCTCAATTGCATGCTCACGTCCTACGCATCATGATGCCGCGTGTGCGGTAATCGACAGGTGAGTCTCACATCTAGCTCTGGGGAATTCAGCTGCGCGAATGCGTCGCGAGACTCCTACCGTCAGGGAATTCTCGCTCACTGTATTCCCCACAGGCTAGTGCGGTCTCCATCCGGATGATTCGCGGCACTGGGTGCCAGAATCTTCGCCCATACCATCAGACAATTATTCAACCGCACTCATTTAGATTACCAATGTCATTCATTCATGTTCCCCCGCTACCCGAGCATGAGTTCATAGATGGGTTTCTATGGTTGCTCGAGGTACGAGTCTCAACCCTAGAATATGGTCTATGTACGATGGCAGTGCTGTAGCCCCTGAGTCATCTCTCTCTTCTCGCTACATCCTGCCCATCGTACTCTCTGCCAGGATCACCTTTTCCAGGCAACCCAGGCTCAATTTTCCCCGCCCGCCCACACCTGGTAATGTCTGGAGACCGTTACCTCTGCTTGTGAATGTTCACTACTGGGAATTCTCGCTCACTGTATTCCCCACAGGCTAGTGCGGTCTCCATCCGGATGATTCGCGGCACTGGGTGCCAGAATCTTCGCCCATACCATCAGACAATTATTCAACCGCACTCATTTAGATTACCAATGTCATTCATTCATGTTCCCCCGCTACCCGAGCATGAGTTCATAGAAGGTCCGATCCAGTAATGCGGACGGAAGTGGTGGAAAATTTTGGGCACTTTTTGACCTTTTCGACGTGAATTTGCGAGAAACGCACGAATCCGAGGTCAGAAAGCGTGGGAACGCATTTTTTCATGCGGACGGAAACAGCCATTTTGGACAAAATCCGGATCGGACCTCTAACCGCATATGCCGGGGTCCTCCCACCACCAGGTCCTCATAGGCCTCATAGATCCTCATTCTGCTTTGCGAAACTCCCTCTTCAACTTTCAATCGACAGCTGCCTAAAACAGCAGTTCAGTAAGTTTGGGAGCACAGAGAGCCCAAGCTCTGCCAATTTTCAGCACAAATTTCCTTGCTGTCCCGCCGTCGAATCCCACCCCGCAAAACAAGTCACAAGCCGAGGACTTCCATAAAGCCGAGCCCTCCTGGTGGTTTTCTTTTTTACGTCAATGATTCAGACTGGCAGAGTATAACCCCTTCTCGGCCCCTTACATAGCCTTGCACTCGCTTTTCGAGCAAATCAATCGATTTGGCCCAACTCTGGCTACGGCCTCTTAAGACAACGATGCTTGCCATTGAAGTCAACCAATTGAATGGCATTACCTATCTCTCAATACAATGTGGAGCATGCATCTACAGGAATATTGCGCGACGGGGTTCTGGTCCGAAGGTGACCAATTGCACACACAACTTACAAGTGTTTACGATTTCCAGACTCTGGCCCGCTATAATTTTGTTGTTGGCGTGTACATCGCAACGGGGAGCGATTTTCCCCACTTCGTTCCCTGTGTGGTAGCGTAGCGAAGCAGGTAGACTTAGGCCGATGTACCTGAAGCTACAACCAAGTTGTTCCCAAGTGACACCACGCTGAATACAGAGTCTTATCCAGCCTTCGACCTTTTACGAGGCTTGTCCGGGGCGTGGACGTCAGATGGTATCGCTGAGCGGCTTGCAACGGGTTACTCATTTGATGAATACAGCGGGGCTTCAGAGGAAATGGTCCAAAACACATGTTCGTTCGTTAGGTTCAATATACATTTATGCAGGCATGGTTAAAATACAGTACGTCCGCTTCGACACCTTCAAATCCTCCAGCTACCACTCCCGCCTACTTGCGATTATTGTTCATGGCGAGAATCTGGACGAGGCGGATGCTAGACACCATGTAAGCAGTGGGGAAGACAGACAGACGAGGCGACATACAAAATATTGATCACGTCGAGCTGGATGCCGATCGCCTCGTTCATGGGGTCGCGCTTCATGAGCCCCGCCTCGGCCATGCGGGCATGCTGGAGGACCTTTTGCGTGCTGTGGGGATTGATTAGGGACGGAACTATAGCGGGGATGGCGACACGTACTCGTAGAGCACAAACCCGCCAAAGACCGCGAGTCCGCCATAGAGGTAGATGGACTCGGAGATGGCGAGGGTGCGGACAGCGGTGGCCGGGAGAACGAGCGGGGCGAAGGCGCTCAGGGCAACGACGGAGACGCCGGCGAGGAGGGGCCCGCCGAGCATGAGGTACTGGTCGTTTGCGGCGGTGGCGCCGACGTAGGAGAGGGAGCCTACGACGCCGAGGGTGTAGAGACCCGCGCGCGCGAGGATGGCGGGGCTAAAGAAAAACAACGGAGAGAGCGTGGCGGCCTGGAACGCATTAAAAGTCTGGGTAGATCAGATTAATATCGGTTCTTTCAAAAAAAAAACAGCAAGTACGCACCAACCAGAAAAAGTGCTTCTGGATGGTGTTCTCCGGGGGAGTGTAGAACACACCGAGCATGGAACCGATGCCGCCTGCGAGACTTGCGCCAATGACAACCCACGGATTCGCCGCCATGATGCGGTACACGGCGCCCGAGGTGAACATCGTGCGTGCTGCAGCAGCGGTCAGAGCGAGCCCCGCACCCGTGTATGCAAAGGTGCTGTTCAAGAGCGACCGCTCAGCTGCAGAGAGTCCCTCGCGGGTCTCGCGATTCAGTGCGCCATCCAAAACCACTACTGTGGCTGCAACACCGCCGGCAATGAGCGCAATTCGCTGCCATGAGATGGGTTTGGCGGTCTCAATAATGGGTGTGTCCGTCGAGTAACGGGGAAACTTCAGCTTGGAAAGAGGCGAAGAGAAGGCCTGGCGTTGTTTCTGTAGCGCCTGGAGAATGTTTGGCCTGAAATTGGAGAAGTTGCGGACATTTGAGCGGGCAGCGCGGGCGACGGAGGGCCCCGCAACTGGCCGCAACGACGAGAGACCGACACGAAGCATGGGAGACGAAGGCAAAGAGGAACTTTTGAGTATGATCGAAACGCAGCCGGCTTATATCGGCACGTCCGATGCCGGCATGCGTAATTCCTCCGCGTTTCCACAAGTTTCTGTAAGCGTCGTTGACCGATTCCGGCCTCCCGACTATTACCACAAATCCTCCTGCATATGCACTGTTAGCTCGAAATATTTCGGTGCCCTGTCACTAATGTTTGGATCGACACAGAGGCCGGGCAAGAAGTGGGAGAAATCATCGATTTCCGCCGTCCCCTGGATACTTTGCGGCGGAGCCTCGTCGAGGTATGAGAGTTGAGCAACTACTTGTTCGATACGCAGGAACCGCGTTAAGTCGGCCGTTGGACACATTCATTCGAGTACCCCTTGAACGGCCCTCAGGCTTCAGCACACAAATACTTTATTAGCTCCTCTTAAGATATAGGCGCTTCCATCCTATTTAGTACTTAAGTTGTACTTACTTCTTAAGTTATAATCCCACCTGATATATTTGCCCCACCCTCCCATCCATCAATACAGCCCTCTATAGGCACTCATTCCGAACTCGAGTCCGAGCCCCAAACTTAAGTTTGTGAGATACTTAAGTTCGGGGCTCCAACTTAAGAACTTGAGCGACCAGCAAAACTTGAGAGTTGGGTTGCGAGACACTTAAGTTCCAGCTCCACTTAAGTGTCCCTAGATCCAACCTGGATTGTATGTACTCAAGATCACATATGAGTGTTTAAAAATACAGAAATTCAGTACTTAAGTTCACGAACTTAAGTGTTGTGAACTTCAGTTTTGCACTTACCGTTGCTCAAGTTCTGCGATATTGTGGCACCACTTTACTTTCCCATTGGACTAGAAGTCCTGCTCTGAGTCATAGTCAATGAACAATATGTCAGTTTCTGCATTCTTCACGCACTTTGACAATGCCCCATCCATTCACTTGAATGTTGCAGCACCATGCCACCGATCACGACCGCACCCGGGCCGGAGTCCAGCACCACAGCCTGTTAAAGATGGTCGATCTCTTTGAGCTCTCCGCGCTTATCTCATTATGCTTACGTATCACAGCTCCGCCCTGTACCTTTTATTTATTTGTACACTCTCCTCAGTCGTTCCACTCATACGCAGTGCGGCTGAGGTATGTGTTTCATTTACTTACACTATTTCTACCTGTACTTACATTCCTGTAGACGCATTCCTGCGTTCTTTTTAGGTACAGTAATAATCAGTCGTTCCACTCATACGCAGTGCGGCTGAGACGCATTCCTGCGTTCTTTTTAGATCGATACCTCACGAGAGGTTATGGGCCCCGCCTAGCGCACTAGGCTCCCATTTTAGATCTGCAACGACTCGCGAGCACACGCTCGTCTACCACTCTCACAGCCTACATCGTTGGGCTTCTTTCTGTGGACATCACTTGCCACGTCATCGGCGACTCACCGCCACCATGTCCTCCTCGTCTTCCAAAGACACGACCACCTGTCCCGTTCTCGACGGACCGAAGAACTTTCAAATTTGGAACATCCGAATCGTCGGGAAACTTCGGCGGGAGAAGGTAGCGGACACCCTCAAAGGGAAACCCACCGCTGTCCAGGTCCCTCTGCCTGGCGACGCCTCCGGCACCTACCTCGACACTTGGGAGGTTCGTGATGGGAAAGCTCATGGTATAATCATCGACCATATCTCCGACCGCCTCGCCCTCAAGCTTGAGCACCTCGACAACGCTCACGACCTCTACAATGAGCTCGTCCGCATTCACCAAGCGGTTAACATGGGCGTCAACGCGTTCTATGTCTTCTCGAGCCTCATGAAGCTCAGCTGGGACGGGGAGAGCTCCATCGAGGACCACATCGGTCTGATCAATGCCGCCGCCGCCAAGCTCACCGCGATGAGAAAACCCTTGGACAAAGAGTTTCTCGCATTCCTCCTTCTCCAGTCCCTTCCCACCGACATCAAATGGGAAAACTTCAAGTCTTCCGTTGTCAGCTCGCTCGCCCCCGGTACTGCCCTCGACTTCGACGACGTGTCAGAACGTCTCATCGCCGACGTCACTCGTGTCGAGGCTAATTCCACCGAAAATCCCACCGAGGCGGCACTGAAGACATCGAAAACCCCGAAACGTTCGAAACCTAAAAAATCCGATAAGTGGTGTAAATTTCACCGCGCCACTTCACATAACACCGAGGACTGTTTCGCGCTCGCAAAGCAGAAGGAAGCTGCGAAGAAAGACAGAGGAAAGAGCGGGAAACGGAAGCGAGAGAAGGCACACCGTGCAGATGATGGGTCGGACTCGGATTCCGCCTCGGGCAGCTCTGACGAGACTGGCTCCAGTTCCGACGATGATCGTGCCCAATTCTCTGCAGTCAAAAGTCGAAGCAAAGCGCGTAGCAATCATGTAAAAGTCGATAAGGCTTTAATGACACGCATTCATGCTTATTTCGGGTCCGCCACTAAGTTCCTCGAATACCTCACACTCATCGACTCAGGCGCATCCGGGCACATGACACCTCACCGAGCATGGTTCCTCACATACAAACCACTCAATCCACCGCGAAAGGTCCGATTCGGTGACGACTCCTCAGTGGAAGCTATTGGCATTGGCTCGATTTCGTTCAAGAGTCCTATCACGGGAAAGATCATCCGGCTGGATAAAGTGCTATACGTCCCCAGTTTCTCTGTAACACTGATATCAGTTTACCGCCTAAACAAAGCTGGATACTACTCAGTCTTTAAGGGTGAATCTTGCCAAGTCAAATCCTCGAAAGGCCGCCAACCTGTTCTGCACGGACAGCATAAGGGCGGACTTTATCACCTTAACATTACTCCCATCCTACCTGTTGAGCAAGCTCACCTCACAATTGACATCAATGTCCTGCATCGGCGCATGGGCCATATCGCCCCGAAGAGCCTGAAGAGGATGGTAAAAAACGGCCACCTTGAGGAGATCGATGCTGTATCCGGCACACCGAAATTCTGTGAACCGTGCGTTCTTGGAAAGATGAAGAAGTTGCCATTCAAACACAAAGGCCAGCGAGCTACAAGACCACTCCAAGTCATCCACTGCGACGTTGGCGGGCCAGTAACTCCTGCTGATCGCCATGGAAATCGCTTCTGGATAACGTTCACGGATGACTATGGTCGCTTCCCATGGATTTACTTCATGAAGAAGAAGAGCGAAGCTTTTCCAATATTTCGACAATGGAAGCAGGACGTAGAAGCTTTCTTCAACGAGGAAATTGGTGAATTCCATTTGACTCCGCACTGGCTCGATTTCTTCCAAAGCGACGGTGGCGGCGAATTTGTGAATGCATCCTTTAAAGCAGAATTCTCGAAATCCGGCGTAGTCCATCAGACCACCGCAGCTGACACACCTGAGCAAGATGGGTTGGCCGAACGTATGAATCAGACACTTACAACGGCGGCTACAGCCATGCTCATTGACTCAGGATTGCCGAAATCATTCTGGACTGACGCCATGTCCACCGCTGGGTTCCTCACTGCTCGAAGCCCTGCATCCGGTCTCCGAGGAAAAACCCCTTACGGGAAGATCTTCAAGCGCAAAGTCGACGCCTCGTGGTTTCGCCCATTCGGTTGTGTTGCGTATGCCCTCATTCCCAAAGGGAAACGTTCCTGGAAATTTGCGCAAAAGGGACGAAAATCGATTATGCTCGGTTACACAACGGGCAAGAAGGCGTATAGGTTACTGGATACCATTACACGAAAGGTATTTCATAGCCGACACGTCAAGTTCGACGAGACGGGCAGCGCACCCGTAATTGTCGACTTGAGCACTAAAGATACTCCATCCACACCACAGCAGTGGGAAGATATCTTGCGCACGAAAGCGAGACCCGGGAGACCAGCTTCTCCTGCGTCCGAGTCTGACGACGAATACCGCAAGCCGACATCCACCGGCGGCCCGCAAGGTGTGGGTACACCTGGGCCAGTGGGAGCTGCAGAGCTGCCTGCGTCAGTGGGAGATGAACTCGAATATATTGGTGACCACGACACACCAGATGTACCTCCCATATCTGTCACTCCCAGAGAATCTGCACCTCACGCCGCGCCTAGCGTGCACAACCCTATTCCAGCTCCATCCCGGAAACGCGGCCGCGCTACAACTCCAGACCCAAACTCCGTTGCTGCAAGCAGACCACGACGCGAAGCAAAGGCTGCTAACCGAAATCGAGACTACGACAGGACAGTCAAGGAGGATGTCGCACGAAAGGCAGCAAAGCGAGCACGCACCGAGGAGAAACAGAGTGCAGATGCACAAAATCTCCACCATACTCTCCGCGACATTCAAGCGCGCGCCCAAGAGGCACCAATTGACGATGATGACGACTCGGACGAGCCGCCAGCCGACCCCGAGGATATATTCTTCGCTGGGATCGCGGGTACCGGCCCATCTCACCGTCCAGTGCCGAATACGATTTGGGAGGCTTTTAACGGGCCCGACGGTCCGCAATGGCAAGGCGCACTACAGGAGGAACTTCAGAGTCTTATAGACAATAACGTCTATGAGGTCGTACCTACGCCAGTGGGAGTAAAGCTCATAACATCGAAAATCGTCATGCGGATTAAGCTTGATGCAAACGGCGATATCGAGCGCTTCAAGATTCGAATCGTCGCCCGTGGTTTCACCCAAAAGGAAGGTGTTGATTACAAGGAAGTCTTCGCGCCCGTCGCGAACCTAGAATCCATTCGAATCATCCTCGCACTCGCTGCCAAATACGACCTTGAGCTAGACCAAATGGACGTCGCTACTGCTTACCTCAACGGTGAGCTTGAAGAAGAACTCTACATGTCTCCTCCCGAAGGTGTTGCTATCCCTGCCGGCCACTGCTGGCGTTTGCGCCGTTCGCTATACGGACTGAAGCAAGCCGGCAGAACGTGGAATCACACATTAGATCGGAAGCTGACCAACGATCTCGGCTTCACTCGCCTTAACGCCGAAACCTGTCTGTATGTCTTCCGCAAAGACGGACATCTCTGCTTCCTCGTCGTCTACGTCGACGATTTCATCCTCGCGGCCAATTCCCGAAAGTTCATGGACTCAATCAAAGCTAAATTGTCGTCAATCTTCAAAATGCGGGACTTAGGCCCTGCATCGTACATCCTTGGCATTCAAATCAAACGCGACCGAGACCGACGCACCATCTCATTGTCCCAGGAGCAGTACATCAAGTCGGTTGTTGAACGGTGCGGCATGTCGAATGGCAAGCCTGTCTGGACGCCGCTCGCATCAAACTGCAAACTTACCTCCGACGATCCAAACGACAACTCCACTATCCTCGAAATGACCATCGACGGCAAGCGAGTGTCATACGCGACGATTGTCGGGTGCCTCATGTATGCCATGATGGGTACCCGTCCCGACATTGCATTCACTGTCGGGCTCCTTGGCCGTTTCAGTGCGAACCCCAAGAATTGCCATTGGGAAGCTGCAAAACGAGCCCTACGCTATCTCAAAGCTACAGCCGCCATGGAGCTTCGCTTCGACGGTAGCGACGTATCCATGGATATGTCGTTCCATGGGTACTCGGATGCTGACTGGAGCGGTGATTCCGAGACATCTCGATCCACCTCTGGTTACGTTTTCATCTCAGTACGCGGCGCCATTTGCTGGGGCAGTAAGCGACAAACCATGGTTGCACTATCCTCCACCGAATCTGAGTATATCGGACTTAGCTATGCAGGCCAGCATCTTGCCTGGCTCCGGACCTTTTTCGAGGACGTCGGTCACCCTCAACGAGAACCCAGTGATCTGAAGTGCGACAATCAGGCGGCGATTATTTTAACCAAGGATGCACAGTTCCGTGCTCGTACCAAGCATATCCAGCGGAAGTATCATTACCTCCGTGATGATTTGGTCGCCACGAAACAAGCAATCGTTCGTTATGTTCCCACTGATGACATGGTGGCTGACATCTTCACGAAATCGCTCCCGCACGTCAAGCATTGGAAGTTTGTCAAGGCCATGGGACTCAGGCTGTATACGAGTGGGAGTGTTAAAGATGGTCGATCTCTTTGAGCTCTCCGCGCTTATCTCATTATGCTTACGTATCACAGCTCCGCCCTATACCTTTTATTTATTTGTACACTCTCCTCAGTCGTTCCACTCATACGCAGTGCGGCTGAGGTATGTGTTTCATTTACTTACACTATTTCTACCTGTACTTACATTCCTGTAGACGCATTCCTGCGTTCTTTTTAGGTACAGTAATAATCAGTCGTTCCACTCATACGCAGTGCGGCTGAGACGCATTCCTGCGTTCTTTTTAGATCGATACCTCACGAGACAGCCAGGAGTCACGGTGTGGGTGGGGATCCCCACTTGATGCATTGGGCCTTGATTGGGCCATTCAAGTTGGGAACACCAAACGATGGTTTGTAGGAGTGCGAGAGCGAGATAGAGAACATTGTGGTAGGAGACCAAGAGCTGATGTTGTTTGGCGATGCTTGTGACGCGGTGGCACGTATTGTGGAAATCTACCAAGTCTTTCAAACTCCGACGTCCACGTGCATCAAGTGGCGTGATTGTTGATGCCGGCAACCATACCACGTCTCTTGCTTTTCCCCTCATGTCGCCCACCATCTCCCCCCCCTCCCGCTAGTTCTGGGCCTGTCAAGTGCCCGTGCCGGTCCCACATTCCTCGCTGGGTCTCAAGACCTTCCCTCAAGCCTCCTGTGTATCTCTTGGCTCATTTTTCCTTTGGCTACCGATAGCGTCGCGTGGGCGGGTCGTGCAGATCGTGCCGAGGCGCAGAACGGTCACGTCAATGGCGCGGTGACCTTCGTGCACATGCAAGCCACCATGTTCCAGCGCCTTCAGCACAACACTGAGATGATATTCAAGAGCGCCAAGTCGGGAGATCGATGGATGGCGTGACCTGGTCTTCTAACGGATGGACGAAATGGTGCGTCGAGTGATTTTCAACTAACATATGTGTATTGACTACGAAATAGGGCATACAAAGGGTGTACAAAGACTTTTAGTACAGGATTTGTGACTCAAATAATAGCTAACGTGGAACTTAAGACACGGGAACTTAAGACTCAGTGCGGTGCAACTTAAGGTGTTTGAACTTAAGACGTCACGCAGAACTCAAGTTGTCCGCAACTTAAGTGGGGCGCCGGACTTAAGTGGCAAGGAGGAACTTAAGTTCTGTGGAGGCATATGCATACATGTTGAAGGGGTGCAGGAGGTGGTATCATAACTTAAGAAGTAGCCAAAACTTAAGTACCAAATAGGATGGAAGCACTGAAAACTTAAGATAAGCTAATTTTATTTCATCAGCACATACGCCTTTGCGTTCACCCCGCTTCTTCGTATATATGCTTGATGAAGCCCAGGAACTGGAGCTCATGGAGAGAGCGTATGTCAACCGCGCTTGTACGCCAAGTTTCCATTTTTCGTCTTTATGAATCCTCTGAATCCCCCCAATCTTCTTGCTCTTGAGTTTGCTTTCAATGTTCTTGGCCAATTCGCTCTCCCGCCGCTGCCTCTTGAGGGCCATGCGGAATTTGTCGAACCCATTGTACACAGTTCATCTTCCCCCCCGTTGTGTAAGATGCTGGTGTCCAGCTGCAGATTTCCTTGTCTCGTCCGAGCTTTGAACCGTGACATACCTACTGGATGTCTTCGAGGTCCGGCGACATTTTTGCGCGTAAGTCGACTTCAACCAGGAAAAGAAGACGAACAAGTGGAGGATTGACGCAATGAAAAGGATTTTGCAGCGCGGTGCGGGGCAGCCACTACTGTACTATTTCAACCAAGTGTTCAGTCACTGGTCACAACTGGGCCCAAATTGAACACTTTTTAAAAATGTCACAGCTTTTTGCCGTTCTGGATCGAGGTTTCTGAGCTTTTCTGTCTCAAAAAGGGAATTTTTCGCTCCGGCTGCGCCGGAATATCACCCAAAAGGGAGATTTGAACACTTGGATTTTGAACACTTGAGGTCACAGGTCACACCCCATGAACACTTGGTTGAAATAGTACAGTATCGCGGTAACGTGACCATTATTTGCGCGAGCTTGAAGCGGAGCTAGAATCTCTGGTCCCGCTACCAAGCTTTATGCCCAGTCTTCTCATTGCGAAAAACCGCCCACAGGAGCACCGATGAGAAGCGCACCAGCCCCATTGACAAGGATGAGACACTCGGCCTCCGAGACCTCACCCTCAGTGACCAGAAGACCGCGTCGCATCGGCAGGCCGGGGGCACTTGAACGACTCGAACCCCAGCTCCACCTCCAACCCGGGCCAGCCGACCGGCAAATTGGCACAGGCGTGGATCCAAGAAGCGCGACCCCCCAAAGTACCTGGACCCTGTTCTGCTAATGCCGGTAGACGCTCCAAAGTGGGAGTAGTAAGTACACCCTGGCCCGCAGATTATAACGGTGGCTGGAAGCAGGCCTCGCCGACAAAACAGGAGGTGCAGAATAAGGACCCGAGCCGTGGCATGCATTTGCACTCCAGAGCTCCTGACAATCCACCAAACATTGGCTTTGGGTGCATCCTTCAAGTTCCGAGGAATACCTCACAAATCCTAGGCTGAACGATGTCATATTCTTCCGCCAATGACAATGGCCATAGTTAACAATACTTTTTCTTTCTTTCTTGAACACGGCTCGTCGTCTTTTGAGACACAATCAATCATTTTTTCGTGGCAGTGCACTTGCTGGTGGTGTTGCAGCACTTTTGCATATACCATTGGCGCGAGTCTCGCGGGTGGCAATGCCACGTCCAGATTCTCGCCATGAACAATAGTCGCAAGTAGGAGGGAGTGGTAGCTGAAGGATTTGAAGGTGACGGAGCGGACGACGGACGTACTGTATTTTAACCATCCGTGCGTAATTAAATGTATATTGAACATAACGAACGAACATGTGTTTTGGAACATTTCCTCTGAAGCTAATAACCCGCGCAACTATACCATCCGTCGACCGCGCCCCGGACAAGCCTCGGAAAAGGTCGAGGACTGCGATGTAATGCTTAGTTAGCTACGCAATTCACATTTTCTATTCTTCGGTATTTCCTTTGGCTTCAATCACCTAATACGTGTTACTAATGCAAGGAAGGAAAAAGTTGTCTATATTCTTAGAGGACGTTCAGGCCAGCAAACCTGCCCACGAGGCTTTCAATGTATCTATAGAACCCATACGACCGTTGACAATGAACTCTACACCTTGTCGGACGACCTCCTGGGTCTGTTCTTTGTCTCCCCAGGGGTTCCGTGGTGTCCAGACAACAAGATGCGCACCGCAACGGATCAGGGCGTCTCGCGCTACCGCCGCATCATGCCCGCTTCCTTCCACGTACGCCAACAACAGTGCCGAAAGCGTCTGCGTCGCTTGCGCTGCGTACTCGGGGCAGCACATCGTCGTCTGGTACATCTCCCCACAGAACTGGCCGATGTCTAAGCCAGGCAGACCGGGCTTGACAAATTCCCAGTCGACGACGTTAATCCGCTGGAGAACGCCGTCGGCGTCGAGGTTTATCAATATGTTCCCGGGCCAGAAGTCGCCCATAGTAAGTGGCTGTAGACTGGATTCAGTGTGGATTGCCATTCGAATCAGCAAAGACTTTACCAATGACGAGTTTGCGGTTTCAATAGCAAGCGACATCATTTCCTCAGAGACCTGAGAAATAACGTCCATATCTGCGCTCGCAACCTGCAAACCCTCCAGCTTCTCCAGATCATCCTGTCCTGAGAGCGTCGAGACGAGTCTACCGTACGTCGCCCATGCGGATATGAATTTCATTTGGCTGGGGCCGTCGAAGAATTTCACGGCCGATGGATTCTGCACGTTCCACGTGTGCAGTTCGCTTAAAAACGTCCCGAGGGCAGCGCCGATTTCGTCCGCAAGGGCAACGGTGATTTTGCCCTCCAGGATGAAGCTTTTGAGGGTGCCCGCAGTGGGCCCGCAATCATCCATTATCACGACATGCGCGTCGTCGTCGAAATGATGCACGGCTGGAACGGTAAGCATGGAATCCTTGGGAAGCCATGCGCGAACGCGTCTCAGGGCCTCGACCTCGAACGACTTGACATTATTCCTTGGTTAGAAACGTCGAGAAGGACGCTGACGAGGGCTGACCTGGCGCTCGATAGCAAGAGGTATGCTCTTCACAAGTGCGACATAGGCTTTGGAGTGCTTCAAGACGAGGGTCGTCCGCCCTTCAAAAGGTTTCTTCAGGTACAGCCGGAACGTAAAATTCGCCATCCCGCCAGAGAGTCGTTCGACGCGCTGGCTCTCGAAAGATTCATGATTCGCCAGATAGGCGAGTAAATCTGTTGCCAACGAATAATCGGGTGTGCGCATCTCGTCGAGGACAATCCAGTTGCAGTTAGCTGTGGAATATTCTTCGGGAGAGTAAAATTCCTTTCACGATAGAAAATCCGGGGTGCGGAATCCTTAAGGATAGGCGTCCGCACAGGATTTGCTGGATCCCTCTACAGATTGCAGGGGCTTGTTTGACCCACTGGGAGATGCGTATCCGTGTAGACATTCTGTAGACAAATGATCAACTGTTCACGGGTCGTCGCCAAAACCGCCGATCATCGCGTCCCACTCCCGCCCTCGCCGCCTATCGTCTTCTCCATCAACAAAGATATCACTGGCGCAAATGAATTGCTGCTGGTTTAGTCGTGTTTAATGGTGGCTGGGCCCTTCCACCGCTCAAGCAGCTTGTCTTTGCCGCCACTTTCACCAAGGAACTCGACGACGAGGGTCAGGAGGCTGAATCACAACTTCGTTCCGCGCGCGTGCCACGAAAAGACTCGGCATTTCGCGCAGCGTCCACTGCTGGAGCAAAACAGATTGTGTGGTCGTGTGCGCGGGCCAGTTCGTGTATTACTTGGCCATCGTGGACGTTCCCACTGTGACACGCACAATGAGGCCTTTTAACTTTTAAGGAAGATTTTTTTCGCACGGATGGGGGGCGATTAGATGCGAGGCGTCGCACTGAATAGTATTGAAAACACGTTCTTGTAGCGCGACTTCAGGTGGACGTTTTGTCCCAACATGAGCGATAGATGAGACCGAAATGGGTGAAAGCCTGTTACATGGTGCGTCTTCAGCTGTCTTCAGCGTCTTCAACAAGTTCCGACGAGGAGGTTCGAAGAGCGTTTAGGTATAACAGTGTCGAATTATTCGCCTATGAGAGCCGGAAACGAGGCTTATTCGGTTATGAGAGCATGAGGCCTGAGCCTGACTGGTGAGGAAGTCGAGAGCGAAAGACAAATGGAGAAAGCCAACTGCTCGCAAACAAGAAAATCATTTCTTCGATTCACACACCCACGGGTACAATTGGGACGAATCATTCAACATCGCGAACGAGATTCTTGCTACCTGAAAAAAAAATTAGTTTATACCAGCAGACCTACCCATGAAATTTTCAATGTATCTACAGAACCTGTACGGCCGCTGACAATGAACTTTACACCCTGCCGGACGACCTCTTTAGTCTGTTCACTGTCTCCCCAAGGAGTGCGCGGTGTCCAGATAACAAGATGCGCTCCGCAATGGATGAGAGCGTCTCGCGCTACCGCCGCGTCGTGTCCGCTTCCTTGCACGTACGCCGACAACAACGCCGAAAGCATGCAGTTTGCTTGCGCTGCATACTCGGGGCGACACATGATCGTCTGATGCATCTCTCCGCAGAATTGGCCGATATCTAAGCCAGGCAGACCGGGCTTGACGAGCTCCCAGTCGACGACGTTGATCCGCTTGAGAACGCCGTCCGCGTCGAGGTTTATCAATATGTTCCCGGGCCAGAAGTCGCCCATGGTGAGTGGCTGCAGGCAGAGAGTCAGCGCCGATCGTTTCGAGCAGGAAGTCAACTGTACCAACGGAGAGTTTGCAGAGTTGATAGCAAGCGACATCTCATCGGCGACCTTGGAAATAATATCCATATCTGCGCTCGAAACTTTGAGGCCCTCCAATTTCTCAACGTTATCCTGACCGGAGAGTGTCGAGACGAGTCGACCGTACGTCGCCCAGGCGGATATGATCTTCCCTTGGTCATGGCCGTCGAAAAATTTTACGTCGGCGGGATGCTGCGCGCTCCGCCTGTGCAGTGCGCTCAAGAACATCCCGAGAGCGGCGCCGATCTCCTCCGCGAGGGAAGTCGTAATCTTGCCCTCCAGCATGAAACTCTTGAGTGTGCGTGAGGCGGGCCCACAATCATCCATGATCACGACATGCGCGTCGTCGTCAAAGTGGTGCACAGCCGGAACAGTGACCATAGAATCCTGGGGAAGCCATTCCCGCACGCGTCTCAAGGCTTCAACCTCGAATGACTATCACTTTAGTTAGTAGAAATACCGAAAAGAAAGGAAGCTGGCAAGAACCTACCTGACGCTCAATTGCAAGCGGTATGCTTTCCACAAGTGCGGCGTATGTTTTGGAGTGTTTCAAAACAAGTGTCGTCTGGCTGTCCAAAGGCGTCTTCAGGTGCAGTCTGAACGTGAAATTCGCGCCGCCGCCCGATAATCGTTCGACGCGCTCACTCTCAAAGGATTCATGGTCCGCCAGATATGCGAGCAAGTCCGGTACCAACGAATAGTCGGGTGCTGTTGTTGGCTGCATTAGTCAAATCAGGATTGGCGTATGGTCTAAGCTTGGGTCTAAGAATTGGCGCGTTTTAAATACGGACACCCTTCACCACCTTTCATACCTGCCATGAGTCACCTGCGCAACAACAGTCGGAGCCGCCGAATGCCACAGTGACAGATTGACGGAAGAAGACAAGCATGATTGCCACCCAAACATACAACACACTCGTATTCGAAGAAGCTTACACGCGCAGAAAAATATATGGTTTCGTAAAGTCTAAGGGACGTTCCTCCTTTAAAGCTTGTCGTAGTAGTTATCCAGGGCAGGGATGACCGGCTGGAGAAAGACGAGTGAGACGACAGACGAGGGCCACAAAATAGAGAAAACGTACGTTGAGACCCTTGCGGACACGGATCGCTGTGACGAGGGACTCGAGCTTGCTGCCCTTGTCGAGGGGCGCTGAAGAGGGATGAAAAAGAATCAAACTTTCAGAAATGAGGCTTACATCCGGGGACAACCTCCCAGTGGTCGAACACATTCTGGGGGAAAGCCTGTCCGCTGGTCGCTTGCCTCAGCGCACCGTTGAAGCCGAACGACTCGTTGACAGGGAGGTACGCCTTGATCGTGAACATCGGCGTTCCCACCCGCTGCTCCTCGCTGAACACCTGTCCACGCCGCATGTTCAGGCAGGAGTAGACACCACCGATAGCGGTTTCAGGGCACTGAATCTCGACTGCACGAGGTCAATATGCGAATTCCAGGTATATCGGACGAGAATGCATACCAAGGTAGATGGGCTCCTGGAGCGTGGGCTGGGCGAGGAGACACGCTGCGTACATGACACGACGCGTAGTCGGGATTAGCTGTCCTCCTCCACGATGGATGGCATCGGCATGCAGCTATAAAGATGGGTGAGAGTGGATAGAGGATCGATTTCGATGGCTTACCGTCACATCCATCAAGTTGAATCGGATACCACGCATGTGCTCCTCAGCACAGACGCCCTGCTGCGCCGCCCATTGGAGACCCGCAACACATGAATCCTTGATTTCAGCAAGGTACTGGACACCCTTGGTGACATCGACCAACAAATTGGGGCCAGTGGTGTCGGGACCGAAAGCCCAGATCTTACGCGCGTCGGTAACATCCCAGCCGTGCTCGTCAGCAAGGGCGCGGGCACGGATTTTGAAATCGTCTCGGGGGTTGATCTTGCCGTCCTCGATGGCCTTCGTAACCTCCTCCCCAAGGGGCATCGCCTTGACGTACAGCCGGTTGTGCTTGTTCTGCGACTTCGAAAGAGCAACGATGGAGGATTCTGCGGTGACAGTCTCACGGTACGGGACGACGGGTTCGGAGATCTTGAGAGGGACACCGGCGTGGTCCTCAACGAGATCCTGCGAAAAGGGATGAGCGAAAGGTGAAGCATGAAAATGATGAATTACCTTCAAGCAAATCTCCAAGTGAAGCTCACCAGCAGCGGCGACGATGTGCTCACCAGTCTCGGCAATCCAGGTCTGGACACAGGGGTCAGACTTGGACAGTCGCTTGAGACCTTCGACAAGTTTTGGGAGATCAGCTGCGTTCTTGACCTCGACGCCGACCTGCACGACGGGCGAGACGGAGAACCTCATCACCCGCATGTTGTGTGCTGTCTCCGACGACGTGAGCGTTCCGCTCTTGAGCAGGAACTGGTCGATACCGACGAGACCGACGATGTTACCGGCGGGGCAGTCCTCGAGGGGCTCGATGGTACGACCCATCATGAGAACGGTACGCTGGATGGACTTGATGAACAGGTCGTCCTTCTTTCCGGGAATGTAGTTGGGACCCTGGATACGGATCTTGGGACCAGAGCGCACAGTTCCGGAAAAGATACGACCGAAGGCGTAGAAGCGACCCTTGTCGGACGTCGGCACCATCTTGGAGACGTAGAGGACGAGGGGGCCCTTGGGGTCACAGTCACGGATACCGATGGCGGACTCGTCGTCCATGGGACCCTCATAGAGGGTCTCGACACGGTACCGCTGAGCGGTAGCGGCGGAGGGCAGGTGGATGACAATCATGTCCAGGAGCGCCTCACCGGCAGGAAGGAACTTCTGCATGATGGCTTTCAGCAGCTTCTTCCCCTCGAGATCGCGCTCAGTCTGGTCGAGCTTGATGTCGAGCTTGTCGAGCATAGGACCAATGGCATCCTTTTTGAAGTCCATGACGACGTCGAAGACCTTGAAGATGGGGTCGAGGACAAACATGTTGAAGCACCGCTCGAGGGATTTGCCCTCGGCATCGGTGCCCTTGGTCGTCCATTTCTTCGTCGCGGGGTTGAAGAAGTTGTCACCCCAGAGACGCTTCATCATTTTGTCCTTGTCGACACCGAACTTCTTGGCATACCGTGAAGCGAACTGACGAAGCGTGAAACCCCATCCGTGCAGACCGGAGCCAAAGGCGACGGTCCCCTGGTCGGGGAAGACCTGAACATCACCGAGGGCGACATCGTGGTAGGTGGAGATGATGACATTGACGCTCTCGATGGTACGGGCGAAGGACTGGTAGAGGTCCTCCTTGGAGATCTGCAGCTCAAGGAGCGCGCGGTCGACCTTGTTAATAATAACAACAGGCTTGATCCGCTCTCCGAGGGCCTGACGAAGGACGGTCTCGGTCTGGACACAGACGCCGTCGATGGTGTCGACGACGACGAGGGCACCGTCGGTAACACGGAGGGCAGCCGTCACCTCAGACGAGAAATCCACGTGACCAGGGCTCTGAAGATCGCTCAGTTAAAGCGGGTCGACGATGAAAGCGTAACAACGAACGTCGATGAGATTGATCAAGAACTCAGAGCCATTGGTCTTCTGCTTGACGGCTTCCAGGTCCTCATCGGGGAGTTTAAAGTACCTTGATTTGTTTACCCATCAGCGACAAACCACGCCGAAAAAAACGACAGCGTACATGGAAATTGCGGTCGACTTGATAGTGATACCTCGATCCTTTTCATCCTGCCTTGTGTCCATGTATCGGGCGTTACCAGCGTTGGCGTGGGCGATGATACCGGCCTTGGAGACGAGGGAGTCGGTGAGGGTGGACTTGCCGTGATCGACTAGTTGACGTTCAGCCCGAGTAAACAGTTTATGACCATACTACTACGAACCGTGGGCGATAACGGACATGTTACGGATGTTGGTGGGCTTGTCCATGAGACCACGGATCTCATCGACGGTGAAGTTACTGGAATCGATGAGATTTGAACGCTGGCGACGAGAGAATATACATACACCATGATTACTGCTTTTGAGGGGGAAACGAGCTAGAAAGGATATGGTCTCGATACTCGCAGAATACTGCGAAGAATCGGAATGCAGGCGGGCCCACAAAGTCGAGGTGAAGGTGAAGAAAAAAGTTCGGCACCGCCCACCACGATTGGTAACCCTGATCGCATCACTGTGACCGTCGCCGTCACACTGCTGTCAAAAGATTTTCAAAGTTCACCACCATGTTCGTTTCTTGCAGCTTTCTTTTGCGCAGTATACTAAGGGTTTACTTACCAGAATCCACCATTTCACACTGGAAAAGACTTGTCAGCCACCAGAAAAGTCGAATTATGGAACCACAAACCTGGCAATACACGCGTTTTACCATATCGACATACATTCAACGTACACGGCTTCGACAGGTATAACGGAAATTTCAACACTCGCATTTATTCGTTTCTTGGAGCAACCACGGCTCAAAGCTTGTCGTAGTATGTGTCGAGCGACGGGATCTCGGGCTGCAGCGCGATAAGCACCTCATCGATAACGTGCTTCGAAACCTTACCTTGAGGCCTTTGCGGACGCGCATCTTTGTGACGAGCTCCTCGAGCTTGCTTCCCTTTTCGAGGGGCGCTATCATGCACGGTCAATAACGGCGGAAGGACGATCCAGACCCACTCACATCCTTGCATGATTTCCCAGTGGTCAAACACACTCTGGGGGAACGCCTGTCCTCCGGTGGCCTGCCTCAGGTCTCCGTTGAATCCAAACGACTCGTTGACGGGCAAGTACGCCTTAATCGTGAACATCGGGGTGCCCACTCGTTGTTCCTCGCTGAACACTTGGCCGCGACGCTTGTTCAAGCAACTGTAGATCCCTCCGATCGCGTTTTCAGGGCATTGGATTTCGACTAGAGGGTGTTTGGTCATTGGGGTGCGCCGCCGAAGAAATATACACACCGAGATACACGGGCTCCTGAAGACTAGGTGACGCCAACAAGCAGGCCGCATAGCAAGCACGACGACACGTGGGGATGATCTGACCTCCTCCACGGTGGATGGCATCTGTGTGAAGCTTTACCGTCGTCAGCGAAGGATGCTCGTCAAAGATCAGCGGTAACATACTGTGACATCCAGAAGATTGAAGCGGACGCCACGCATGTTCTCTTCTGCGCAGACTCCCTCCTTGGTCGCCCACTGCAGCGCAGCGATGCACGAGTCCTTGATTTCATTCAGGTACTGCACACCTTTGGTAACGTCGACCATCAAGTTGGGGCCAGTGGTGTCGGGCCCGAACGCCCAAATCTTTCGCGCGTCGGTGACGTCCCAACCAAACTCGTCTGCCATAATCCGTGCACGAGCCTTGAAGTCGTCGCGCGAGCTGATCTTGCCATTCTCAATTGCTTGTGTCAGCTCCTCCTCGATCGGGAGCGCTTTTATGTACAGACGATTGTGCTTGTTTTGCGACTTCGAGAGTGCGACAATGGAGGATTCTGCCTTGACCGTCTCCCGGTACGGCACGACAGGATCGGATTTCTTCAACGGAACACCAGCGTGATCCTCTTCAAGATCCTACAGCAATAAAATCAAGTCAGTTAATCGATCTTCATTTTCACACAATCACTAACCTTCAAGCAAATCTCCAGATGCAACTCCCCCGCTCCGGCGACGATGTGCTCTCCACTTTCATTTATCCACGTTTGGACGCAAGGATCAGATTTGGATAACCGCTTCAGTCCTTCCACCAGCTTAGGCAAATCAGCCGCGTTCTTAACCTCTACTGCGACCTGCACGACAGGCGAGACGGAGAACCGCATGACCCGCATGTTGTGCGCTGTCTCCGACGTCGTCAAAGTACCGCTCTTCAGCAGGAACTGATCGATGCCGACCAGGCCCACGATGTTCCCGGCGGGGCAGTCCTCGAGAGGCTCGATGTAACGGCCCATCATCAACACTGTGCGCTGGATAGACTTGATGAAGAGATCCTCCTTCTTCCCCGGGATGTAATTCGGCCCTTGGATGCGAATCTTGGGCCCCGAACGGACGGTGCCTGCGAAGACACGGCCAAAGGCGTAGAATCGTCCTTTATCGGAGGTCGGCACCATCTTCGAGATATACAGAACCAAAGGCCCGGCGGGATCGCAATCCCTGATGGCGATGGCGCTCTCGTCGTCCATGGGGCCCTCGTAGAGAGTTTCCACCCGATACCGCTGAGCGGTTGCAGGCGACGGGAGGTTGATGACTATCATCTCCAGCAGGGAGTCACCGGCGGGCAAGAACTTGCGCATAACGACCTTGAGGAGGGCCTTGCCTTCGAGGTCGCGTTCGTCTTGCGCGAGCTTGACCTCGAGCTTCTCGAGCATCGGACCAATCGCGTCCTTCTTGTAGTTCATGACAGCGTCGAAGATTTTGAAGATCGGGTCAAGAACGAACTGGTTGAAAGCACGCTCGAGCGGCTTTCCATCGGTGTCCGTGCCCTTAGTCGTCCATTTCTTCGTCGCGGGGTTGAAGAAGTTGTCACCCCAAAGCTTTGCCCTACACACCGCGTCAGCTTCGCGTCGTCAATGGGGATATCAAAAGGACTTACATCATCTTCTCTTTGTCAACGCCGAATTTCTTGGCATACCGGCTGGCGAACTGTCGGAGGGTGAAGCCCCAGCCATGCAGTCCAGACCCGAAGGCAACGGTGCCCTTGTCGGGGTAGACCTGGACATCGCCGAGAGCGGCATCGTGATATGTAGACACAATGACATTCACGCTCTCAATGGTACGGGAAAAGGATTGGAAGAGGTCCTCTTTCGTGACCTGCAGCTCCAGGAGGGCGCGGTCGACCTTGTTGATGATGACAACGGGTTTGATCCTCTCTCCAAGAGCCTGACGAAGGACGGTTTCGGTCTGGACGCATACACCTTCGACGCAATCCACTACGACGAGAGCGCCGTCAGTTACACGTAATGCGGCTGTGACCTCCGACGAGAAATCAACGTGACCGGGACTCTGTGGAAGATTCAGTACAGCTCAAGCCCCATTCACTGAATAAATGAACCCACGTCAATCAAATTAATAAGGAATTCTGCTCCGACAGTCTTCTGTTTAATGGAGGGGAGTTCGTCCTTGTCCACCTCGAAGTACCTGTCCGGTCGGTAAGTAGAGTGCTTGATCACACGACCAACGATACTGACATTGAGATTGCAGTAGACTTTATAGTGATACCCCTTTCCTTTTCGTCGTCTCGTGTGTCGGTGAACCGCATATCTCCCGCCTTGGCGCTGGCGATAATGCCCGCCTTGGACACGAGCGAATCTGTGAGGGTCGATTTGCCGTGGTCCACTAAACGACAAATATGCATTCTCAATGATGCTCCTATTCTCACATCCAGCACTCACCGTGGGCAATAACGGACATGTTTCGAATGTTCGTTGGTCGATCCATGAGTTGACGGATCTGATCTGTGAATCGGTGAGCACTGGACGAGACACCCTCATCGATGTCTGGGGTACTTACCTACTGTGAAGTTACTGCAGCACACGACGTCGTTCAGCAGTGACAATGGGCGAAGCAAGCAAGACCACTTACACCATGGTTGCTGTCTACAATTCTGTGGGGGAAAATGCGGTGGGCAAGGTCTATGGTCGTCGATGTGCAGTCGCAGTGACCGTTGGAGTCGACGTGGGATATTCCCACCTTTGTTTACGTCTCAACACAACTCAACAGCTAAGCTAATTCTGTTCGACGAATCGAGACCCACAGAACACGTGAACCGACTAATTATATTGAGGACTGGCACCTGACCGTCGTAGCGCTGATTGAGGGGTCGTCGGCAACCGTGTCTTGCTGATACAAGGCGCTGGACGGTCTGTCAAAATGTATCTCATTCTGGGGCATTCGTGGAGACTGGGCGGTAAATTACGACGAACAAATATATACAAATAATATCGGACAAAGCGAGATATTTCGTTCCTTGTATTTAAGACGCCGGACTTGAGCACGTGTTCCGCATGGCCAAAGACATTTGCCGCTCAGTCAAAAACGCAGGACGTTTTCGATTTTAGACGAAAGTTCGGCAAGTTCAAATGACTCCCCTCCGCTTCGTATAATGTCAAATCCGAGATCCCAGGCCCTTGTGGGGTATATGGCGCCGGTTGCTGACTATAGTGGGAGAATAATCAGAGTCAATTGCCACGAAAATGGCACGAAAATGGAGGTTTGCTGTCATCGGTTCCTGCCAAACTTTGTGGAGCTCTGCCGACTCATCCAAATCGAAAATGTTTATCATTTTCGACTCGGCTTGAAGGCGGGTCCGTAAACATTGAGGGGAAGGAGACAGCATAGAATATTTTGCTGGTGACCGTGGGCACGGTTCGACAGGTGCCATCGTGTTCCGTAATCATTTTTGACACAAGCCGACTGTGGTAACATTCAAGAAGATCCGGTAGGTACAAAATCAATGCTGAATACTGAGGATGAGGTCGCCGCTCCTGCGTTGGCTGGTAGTAAAAAATCAGCGTTCGCTTCAACGGTCGCAGAGAGTCTTGCCTGGTTCAAACAACTGGAGGACATCGTCGCCATTGGGGAGATCTGGGAAACAGAAGAAAATAAATATAGATAGTGAAGCCTCAAGTGTCTTGCATACGCATGATCCTTGGCACTTCCAATAAAGTTTCAGCGAATAGCCGTTCCCACCCTGGGTCAGGAATCAAATTGTCAGGCTGATAGTCTCTTATCTCGTTTTCTTCCGGCATCGGATCCCAGTTCAAGAAGAAGCCCGTAGGGGTCATTTGCAGGCAGGATACGCAGCTGAGGGCGAGGGGATGCTAGAGGAGAGTCAGCGTTGAGCAGGATAAGAGCAGATAACTGACGTTAAACCATGCAGCTCGATGGACGGCCACCGGGGGTGGCTGGGTTAAATCCCGAGTGGATTCAAAGTCGACAGTAACGACAAACAATCCTGTTCCCTGTGAATCGTGTCAGGGTTTATTATGTCTGATAGATGTTAGATACCGTAGCAATACCGATGTGACCATTTTCAAACGCCAAGTACCTGGCTACACTGACTGGAGAGCCCAGTTGAATATCGAGAGCGATGTCGTAAATCTCCGCCGCACCGCTAACAATTCTCTCGAAAAAGGGAACTATGATGAGGCGCGAGCTAGCCAGCAGTGCCGCAAAGTGAGAGCCGCAGGCAGAGACGTGTACTGGACAGAGATAAGATCTCAGTGAAGTATCAGGCATCGACGAACCTGCGATGAACTCGTCCATCAGACGTCTTCTACCATTGGCGGTGGGTAGAACGATTTGATGATTTGTAGGTTGCGGCTTCAGAACGGAATGTGGGAGCCAGTTCTCTTCGTGACTACCGTCGACTACGAATGTATACGTGTTTTTCGCATATGAGACCTGTGTGGATGGAATATCTAGAACGCAACGGCCAGAGGTACGCGAGAACACCCTGAGCGTATTGGAGCCACATATGAAGGCGTGGCCGTCGGTACGAGCACTGATTTCCACGTAGTTGATCCGTCCGAGGTGTGTGCCCGAACCCACGCCGTCTGGCGACAGTTGAGTGTCCCGGATGATTTGAATGAGCTCCCCGGTCGTGATGTCCCAGATGAAGAGAGAGAGGGTCGTGGCGGCAAGCAGCGTAGGAAAAACAAATCGGAAGGCTCGCGTGGGGGCAGGGGGATTCAATACCATCCATGGCTTGAAGTGCCCTCGCGATGTCAACGGGAAACCGTGTAATTCTGCTGCTGAAGAAGAGATGTCATGCTGAGTTTCATCGGGGGATGCAAAAGTGGGGGAATCTGGAGCTTCGGTGTCGTCAAGCACTCGCCACACCTCTTTTTGTCCTCCTTCTCGATCAAAAATGAGGTATCCAGCACCGTACTCGCAGTGAGCGAATGCATGAACGTATGACTGACATCACAGTACTAAGGTCAAGGCGGTTCCGCCGAGTTCACTGTGCTCACCACTGGTAAAGACCACAAAACCTCGTCTTCATACAGGTCCACGGCGGACAGACCACCACTCGAGGTAGTAACGATGATGAAGCCTCTCTGCTCATCTACTTTAATGCGATGAACACTGCTCCCAGCTGATCTATGGGCAGTGACACAGGAAGAGGCCTCTCCTCGCCATGCCTTTTGAAGACGGATCTGGGCGCGACCTGCCAAAGCGGTTATGACAAACCGAGAAATACGGATGAACCCTTCTCACAGAAAGATTTCCAATCGCTGACACCGGTCAGAGATCGCCGTGAAAGCGCAGTGCCAAGGCTAGAATAAAGAACGGAGGCGGATGGTATGAAACCGTGCAAAACCGCCGCGTTGTGATACAGAGTTGACTGATTGACTTCAAAAAAATTGTTCCAAGCTCGGGACGTAGATAAAAGATTGCCCAATGTCGAGAGGGGTACGTATTGCAAGATGGAGATTACAAGTTCAGCAGGAAGGTGCAACATGGAGAGAGCTGAGGATGAAACAGTGACATCGACGATACATCAATGGAAACTTCGGAACACTACAAACCACAACAGTTCACAAAAGTCCATTTATCAACCATTTATATTTCTTTACATTATATTTCCCATTGATTTCCTCCACGCTTTATCAGGCTTTATCGGCTGCTCCTTCCCTTACGCTTCATTGAGGAATCCGGAAAGCTTGACAGGGGAAACAGTCAACGTCTATGAACTGGAACCCGGGGAGACAGGCTTCTGGTAACTCACTTCTGCCGCATCCCTGTGCTAGTGGAGCCAACCCCTGAGGAAGGAGTGCTCGTGGAGTTGTTGTCACATTCTGACGGTGCCGACTTTTCGTACCGCAGGGAGCTGCCGATGGCTGAGTGAGCAGATAAGCGTCTACGTGAACAATGAGAGACCGACATTCTGGTTGCCATTCGTCGCCGCGATCGCGATCTCTCATCGCATTTTCGGGAAAAACGGGAGGGCGATGGGGGGTTGATACTGTAGCTACGAATGGGTGAGATATGCATAAAATGTAGAATTGGCTAATAATCACTTAGCTGCTCCCCCTCCTGCTCAGATTCCGATTCGATTATACCGGCTTTGCGAATTCTCTGAGAGCGGGGGCTTGGCGCTAAAGACTACGGTTAAGATTCTGATGTGAATAGAAAACGGACCAACGTTTCGAAGCCTTCCCAGACTCTGGGGTCTCCGATTCTTCTGATTCGACACTATTGGCTTGGCGAATTCGCTGAAAGCGGGGGCTTGAAACTTAAGACTATGGTTAACGACTGCGGTATATTACAGAACAGGGACCAAGGTACCGACCTTTTCTACCCTGCTCAAAGTCCAAGTCCCTTGAATCCTCTGATTCGGCTTCGCGAACGCTTTGAGGGTAGGCGCTGAAAGTTGAAGAAGCTAGAGATTTGGCTGAACGCCTGCGATATCTAGGCGGAGAACATAACTGACCCTTGAAAACCGATCCGCCTGACTCATCATGAGCCGACGTAGGAATTGTCTGGGAAGTAACTGTCACTGGGGTTTTAAGTACGTATATTCCGATATATAATCTGGCTTTGCCGTGCGTACCAGGGGAAGAGTTGCACGAATCACAAGTGACTATCTGAGTGAGAGGAACGTCGTCCATGTCTACGGATGAGCAGAGATAACAAGGGAGCTTCCGAGATTTCTTCTTGCTTTTCTCTGCTGGTGCCTCCACCCTCTTACGTTTGGCGGCGGATCTGGTTTGCGGAAGCTCGTATACAAATTCTGCCGGACCGTCGGTGGAATCCGGTTCGGCGTAGGAGTCCGCTCCGTCAGAGTGGCAGTCGTCCAGGTCGTCGTCCACGTCATAGTTAGGGCGCCTTGACAAGAGTGAATACCACACTCCAGGCGAGCGATAAAAGGAAAAATACGTTCGGGTCTGGGTCTTTTTCTTCGCCTCCTTCGTCCTTGAGCTGGAGTTGTCACATTTATCGCGATTTCTTCTTCTCTTCTTCTTATGCTTCTTTTCAAGTGCCTCCTAACAACTGTAAGTAAAAGGCGGAAGCTCCGTGACCGCAAAATATTACGAGACGCTTTTGGTGCCGTGCGTCCAGTCTTTCGGCTTTTGCAAACGTTTTTGCCAACACACCGGTATATGGGGGCGCCTCCCGCTCACTTTCAAAGTCTGCATGTGAGGGTGCACACTCGTCGTCCTCGTCATGCAAATTCAGATTGTCCGCATATTGCGATGCATCTAAAAGCCTCCCAACATCGCGCCAAACTCCATATTTTCTGGGATTGTCTAGCCGCTTTTGGAGGGCACGGAAGAAGAGAGGGTGCTAAAGAGAGAGATTATATTCGGCATTGTGAAAGCGGCTGAGAGGGGCGCTCACTTTCTTCGTCAGACGCGGTCTGGTCTGACAAAATAAGAAATATGGCTTGTCGTGGCAGTCGCCCAAGCGGTCGCCTACCAATGAGATCATGTCCATGATTTCATTGGAGTACATACCTTTATACTGCTTTCCAAATGGAACGAGAAAATTCAGATAGTTATCATCCGTCTCAAGGTAGTTCTCAAGCCCAGCATGGTAAATCTCGAATGCCGCCCGAAACTGATGTGCCTACAATGATAGACTGTCATGCATTTGGTAGGGAGAAAAGCAATAGAGCTTACGTTCAGACAGGTGGTGTAGCAAAAAAGAAGGTATGGCAAACTCAACTCGCGAATGAGTTTCCCGGGATGCTTTTTGAACGGCGCAACCATTCCACCTGCATCTGAGCCATAATGCCACGCATACAAGTCATCCTCGTCTTCTTCGACGATGGGGTCGGGGATGGGAAGAGGCGTCCACCAAGCAGACTGAGGCTGATACGACATGAGTGTAGTTGCCAAGAGGTGCACGCCTAATTTCAAATGTGGCGGTGCATAAATTAGTGATTTATACACCCCGCAATCAAATCTGTTTCGAGTGCAAAATTCCCAGCCACAGAACCTTGAGATCTTTCTTTAAAGTTTTAGCGATTCTATGTACTCTTACATAGGCGCGGAAAGGAAGAGAGAAGGAACCGCCACACGGAAGTGATAAATGATCGGCGTTTGCCGACGTGCCGAGACAGTTTCTGTCCGATCGTGTTCTGTCTGACCCTTTGAAAGCTTACTGTTCTCAAGAGTCAGCCGTCCCGTCTTTTTTATTTGACTTTCGAACGGCGCTCTTTTTCTTTTTCTTCTTCTGCTTTGTGAGACAGATGATTTGCAGAGGATCGAACTAAAGCCGGGTTAACAAGGACAGTACCACATATTCAGTTGTTACAATTTGGACAGCACCAATGCGTCCTTTTTGTGTGAGAGAATTCGGAAGACTTCGGTAGCCACTTCGCGAGGCTTGACTACTGGAAGCTAGACAAAATATGTTGTCATGGTGAATCGCTCAAAAGGAGGGAGAAAAAATATGTACTCACATAATGCCCGACATCGTCAATCACGGTCACTGATGCAAGTTGAGTTCCGACCTGGCGGTTGTTCTTTTCGATCTGCTCATAAACCTCGGGTGGCCTGAACCTGAATCAGACAGAAAATAAAGATTTTCAGACTGATTAACAAACCACATGTCGTGCTCAGACCCAGCAATGACATGTGTGGGGAGAATATCAAGAACTGTTCGTAAAAAGGGAAACGAGTGAAGATTCGTCCCGTTGTCCACAAAACATGCAGTCTCCTGCTCGATGGTGGTCTTGGTAGTGATGAATCCTGGACGTTCACTATCCGGAATGAAGTATGTATCCTACAAATCAGACAAGCCGATGAATTACGGAGTGCACTCACTTCCACAATGCGCAAAACGTCTGGAGAGAAGGACTTCCAGGGGAAATGTGTGGCAAACCACTTCATCGCGGCTTCTTTTGATGGCCAGCTGGTAGTACGGCGCGCATTCGACTTTCTGACTCCTTCGTACATCACTAGGAAAAATGGCCATACTTCTGGGCCGATGAGGGGTGCTTCGACCAAAACGAGAGATTTCAGAGGTATCTCGTGCCCATCGCGTAGCCCAAATTCCAACGCATGAATCCTAAGAGTCGCATGAGTTCTAGGCAGCTGGGTAATTATGGTGCAGAACCCACAAGGAACCACCACCACCGGAGTGACCTATCCCAACCAGATTGGTGCGTTCAGCGGCAGAGAGAATGTCCGAGGTGAGAAAGGAATGGATTGCGGATGCATATTGAAAACTTGGGACTGAAAGGAACTTTATTCCAACTTCAAGTTGAAGTTGCCCCGAAACGTACATTGAATAGAATAATGCTCTTTCAGAATCTCGGCGTTTATAAGAGCTGGCTCTCCATGATTGGGTCGCTCGATCACCCAAGCCGACCTGATTTTGATGCGAGAGGACCACGACAGGCGAAAGAGCTCCTGGATAATAGGTATCCAAGTATCCTGCACTGTGATCATTAGACGGTGAAAATTCTTCAAGAGCTGTTGAGCTACAAAACGATATTCCGCCAACGAAAACGAGAGTGCAAGCTGTGTTGTCCAAGTCGGCTGGTTTCAAGTTGTGGGCGGTGTACTGTGTTGCGATAGATTTCAGAGGGCGATCAAGGCAATAACAGAACTCGACAGAATTCGCTTGGAGAGGATGCAAAAGCGTTGGGGACACCATGGTGGGTGCGGAGAGTTCTTGTAAATGGATCCTCTTGAGCGCTGATCTCGGCGTTCAAGAACGGCGCCACGGCGTCGAGGATGACTTCGGTACCATTAAATCTTGATCGCCGTCGTCTATGCCACTTCCTAGTTACCCCAAATTCAAGTCTCGAGGGCTCAGCATTCCAGCTAATTTGAAAACAATAGGCACTTGCGAGTTGCGACTCGGAGCAGAGTTCGGCGAAGTTCAGCGCGACTCCACACTGGTTTATAAGTCCGTGCGTGGTTTCCAGGCTGCCAGGCTCCAGCCGTTTGTTTGTGCCAGTTGCAAAATGAACGGCAAAGGAACGGGGTAAATTTGGCATTCGAGGCTTCGAGCTGAACTTTGCTGAACTCTGGTCGGAACCTTGAGAGTCCCTATCGTTTTTAAATTAGTCAATGAAAATGGATGAGAGCTCTGATAGGCATCCAAATTCGTTGCAGGTCAATGCTGGTTTGGTGCTGGTCAATAAGAACCGTCACAGCCACGCGCATATGTCAGACTAGTATCCAACTCTCTCCTCGTCCCACCATGATACGGGATGCTAAAGAGAAAGGCAAGCTGCGCTTGAAACTGGCTCCACCTCCGTCCTCTGCTTCTCCCCTCTTCACGGCAGCGCATCGGGATCCGAAATCTATAGACGAACTCCTGATTCCCAACTTGCTTGACCCGAGCCTGCCTTCGGCCCTTGCCTGGATGATAGACGGCGTTGTCACCCAGAACGTCACTCCACCTTTGTATTGGGGAGGAGATCCATGCGTCTCTCGAAATGACTATATTAACTGTCTCGTACACGCGACGATGATTGGCCGGGCGTTCAGTCTCCTCTCTACGTCTGCTCCAGCGCCTGCAGGCAAGGCCGAGGACGAAGTGGTCTCAGCAGCGTGTCTACTGCCCACGGAGCTGAAACTGGAGATCTACGCACAGTATCAGCTGTACCAGCAGCAACGGCGGCGGTTCTGGCAGCACGGACTGACACCTGTGTTCATAAAGGCTCTCATGAGCGGTGACGACCCAGCGCCCGCAGCTCGGTTTGCTGCTGCGATCTTATTCCTCACCTGTTGGACTTGCATTCAAGCAGCACAACCGCCCGTGAAAGGGACCGGAACGGAGTACGTATGGTACTCGGGGAACTTTTCGGACAAAGAGTGGGGTCTGGAAGATTTAAAGACGGCGCTGGAGGCAACCAAAGAGCTACCTCGAGAGAATTGGAACGTCGGGCTCCTCAAGGCAAAGATAGACGAAGGCTGTGACGGCGTCCCAGAGTACGTCCCACTCGAATGCTTCGAGATGCTGGATGCTGCCCGTAAACATGTCGCAGAGGGAGGAACAGAGTGGCCCCCACGAGACTGTACCAGCGCCGAGGTGGTCATAATGGCGCTCGCTGTACTGGAGGATGCCGGGCAGATGGCTGGAAACCACGCTGAAATAAACTGGATCGATTATTTGGGCAGCGCCTTTAGCGAATGGCAGGCAGAGACCAAAAGCGATTGGGTAGTAGAAAAGAAGGCAAAGCCGGGCTCAAAGGGAAAGAAAAAAGGCGTCTGAGGGCCGCCGACCTGCAGTGTATCACTGTGTATTTGGTGGCTTGATTGACTCAAACGGGGTCCATGTTGTATTCTTTGAGGAGTGATGTGACAAGGTGAGGGGAATTCCTGTAGGCGGCTCAGATCTAAAAGTAGTCTATCCTAGACAGACCAAAAAGAAGCCGCTGGAGTGCGAAGTGACTTGAAGCCAAGTGAGCCGAATATGATATGCAGTCGAAGGAAAAGAGCGAATAGTGAATCTGTGTCTACCATCTAGATCGTTTGGAGGTTGGACTTGGAGCCTGAGGCGCTTTTAGTTAGCTTTTAGTTTTCTAGTGGTGGTCGGCAACGCACTGCCATTTTCAAACTCCGACATTGGCTGGTGTGATGGTCTTGCGAAATTGCTCCTCGTACACACATTCTCAGGTTTAGTTTATGTGAGGGAAAGTATATACAAAGGCCTTCTCAACACAGCCTACATTTCCAAATCTTGATATTGTTTGTGGAGGTAGGAGTAATGGCTATTTCCAAGCATTAAATGACACTTGTTGTGAGAACGGAGGGGAAATTACAAATTTGGAAAAGTAGGCACTGCTCCTGGGGTATGAATAGGTATATATTCCAAATCTCAGAATTTTTGTACCAGCACTCGGCTCAAAAGAACAGACACAAGTTTGGCAGGGAGTGTGAACAGGTGGTCCTGGGATAAGGGCTATGTGGCGCTTTTTTGCAGCCATAATGTTTAGGAACATGAATGAAGTTAATTCTAATTAATCGCCAAGCAAAATGAACATTTTGACTGGCTGGAAAGCCTGAAAAGCAGACCGAATCTGAGAATAGGGGCTTTAATTCCCAAGTGCGGTAATACCAGGTTTCACATCACTGATTTCTGGCAGCGTTGCCGACCACCATTTCTAGGGGAAAAAAAAGGGGAAAAACCGTTCACGTGACAATAAACGGTCTTCAGTTCAACTTGAAGTTGAAGTTGGCCTACAGCGGCCCACAGTGCTCCTACTAGTACGTACAGTGGTGCCCAAAGATCGAAAGAAAGCCCTTTCGAGAGCGGCAGTGAGTTCACGCGTCCTGGTACCTGCTGTTTCGCTCTCATGATTATTTCAGTTCCAGTCTCGAGATGTCTGAATACATGGAAACCTCGCGCGAGGAGAAGCGGCTATGCGCGAAGATAGGGAGCGTCGACTCGCTTCCCGGGCCAACTCAGATGATGCGCTTTGCGCTCTGGATACTTTCCAGCCTCCAGATTTTGCTATGGCGCGCGGCGCTGATGAGTGGCCCAAAGTCGCTCCCCGCCCCGATGAATGCATAACCGTTGATCGTCCCATGCTGCCCTCATTTGATAATGTTGAGTGGCCCAAAGTCGCTCCCCTCCCCGGCGAATGCCTAACGGTTGATCGTCCCATGCTGCCCTCGTTCAATAATGAATCAGATAATTCACCTCCAGCAGCTCTGGCCCCCCATTGGCGCCTCCAGAATGAGTTGCGCGGCGAAACTTTCGATGTAGTGGTCCGCGAGCAGACTGCTAACTGGAAGGGCAGATACGACTCGGTTGTTGGTGTCATTCAAGAACTACCTGAGGTGAAGCGGGGCGAGAGGGGTGCCGTGCCGGTCACGATGAGCAAGATTATGGCTACGGCAAAGCTGGTTTCCTAGTTTCTGGCGGCCATCGACGGTCAGCTTCATTCTTTCCCTCTGCAGAGCCTGTGCAGGTCTGATCCTATTCCAAAATTTTGAGTACCCTACGCTTACGAGATGTACATATCTGTAATTTTTTTTTGTTTGTTCGAGGCTCTTCCATAGTGCACTGAAGAGCTGTTAGGTGCCAGTGGAGGTAAGTGCGGATGCGGAAGTAAAAGCAAGGGAAATCGCCACGCTTACGTAACGAGCGATTTTCGGGCCAAACACCCGAAATCCGCACCCAAATCCAACACGTTAAATTCAACGGTCACGGATGCGTATATGGCCTCCGATGCAACTGAGCTGTATCTCCCGCCGTCGTTTCCCTACCCCATTAAGGTCGTATCCATTGACGCCAGCTCAGACTCCGTTGTCCAGCGTGGAACGCGCCTTTTGAGCTATTCCTTCGTTCATGTCCCTACCCAGCCCGACGCCCAGCCAGAGTCGCGCTTTGGTACATGGGACTCTGCTATCGACGGAACCATTCAGGCCTGGAAGGTGCGACCGGGCGAGGTCATATCACAGCGCAAAGCGAAGGACCGACCCGTCGTGCTTGTGTTGGAGGAGTGCAAGCATGGTATGCAAATTTCCGGCCTTTGTGTGCTCTGCGGCAAAGATATGACAAAGTAAGTCCTTTCTACCGCCTTCTGGTTCGCAGCTGACATCTAAAAAAGCTCTGACTACATCGGATTCGCTGATTCGTCGCGCGCGCACATTCAGATGACACATTCGGCGAACGGTCCTCTCGTTTCCCTCGAGGAGGCGCAGAGATTGGAGAAAGAGACCGCAGAGGACCTCTTAAAGTCTCGGAAGCTCTCGCTTATCGTCGACTTGGATCAGACTATCGTTCATGCTACAGTCGACCCTACGGTCGGCGAATGGCGCGCAGAGGGAACGGCTTGGAAGGCGCGCCAAACTCTTAAGACGAAGGGCGATTCAGACGATTCGGACGACTCAGAATCCGAAGACGAGTGCAATCCCAACTGGGAGGCTCTTGAAGATGTCGGCGAATTCAGGCTCGGGCCCGAGACTTTTGGAATACCATCAGGCAAGGGCAAAAATAAAATGATGGACAACGACGGTCCTGTGTATTACATCAAACGCAGGTAAGGTGCTTTCGCCCATGCCGCTCCATACCTTACCCAAACTTTCACAGACCTGGTTGGCAGGAGTTTCTGGAAGACATGGCGACCAAGTACCAAATGCACGTCTACACAATGGGCACGCGTGCATACGCCGAGAAAGTGTGCGCGCTGATCGACCCGACGGGAAAGGTCTTCGGCGGACGGTTACTTAGCCGAGATGAGAGCGGCAGTCTCACCCAGAAGAGCTTGCAGCGACTGTTTCCCTGCGACACATCCATGGTAGTCATTATCGATGACCGCGCCGATGTCTGGGAATGGAGCCCGAATCTCATTAAAGTGGTGCCATGTACGTGCCGCCACTTCTTGTTTAGGTGTGTACTTATAATCTCTCCTAGACGACTTTTTCATCGGCATTGGGGACATAAACTCGGCCTTCTTGCCTAAAGTTGAGCCACTGACTCCCGTGACACCGGCTGCAACTGCTCCCAAAACAGTCCCTATTACTGAGCCATCAGTAGATCCGCCACCCTCTGCTGACCCGACGCAAGTAAACCCCGAATTGTCGACGCCCATCTCATTTGCAGAGGCTGCTCAGGCGGAGCTGACGGAGAAGGCAATGCTGACCCAGAATTCAATCGCGTTAGAAGCGCAGGTCGAGGAGCGGCCTTTGGCGAAGAAGCAGGAGGAGCTCGAGGTTGCGTCTGACGAGTCCCCGAAGGCTAGCGGATCGACTGGGGCTTTAAGCGAGGAGACCAGCGGCAGTGAGACCCAGGCTTCCGATGCAACTTCGACGCCAGAAAAGCACCATCGTAAAGCAGCATTGCTGAAGAACGACGACAATGAACTGCAGCGTCTGGGCAAGGTATGTCCCATTCAGACAACACACACCTGTGTTGACCACGTGCATAGCTTTTGGACGAGGTGCACCGTCGCTTCTTTGCCGCGTACGAATCACGGCGGGTGGAGGACAAGCCCAAAGCGGGCCCATCAAAGAGGCGCCGGAACTCGATCAAACCCAAGCCCGCACACGACGTGACGGTACGGCTTATTTGAGCATTCTTTGTAGTAGGTCTAAATCTCGTGCGTTCCAGCTGATCATCCCGCGCATCCGGGCCGAAGTTCTCGACGGCGTGCACATCCTTTTCTCCAGTGTCATCCCACTTGACACGATCCCGGAGGCAACCGAGATATGGAGGATGGCGCGCATGTTCGGCGCGGAATGCTCGACGGAGCTCACTGCCGACGTGACGCACGTCGTCGCGGCCAAGGTGCGTCTTCCTAACGGCTCTCGAACGCTCTATATTTATATATTTCAGCGGGGTACCGTCAAAGTCGACGCTGCACGAAAGCGTGGGGGTATCAAGATCGTATGGCTCGCCTGGTTTACGGACTGCATCGCGCTGTGGCAGCGGCAGGACGAGACCGCCTACCTGTTGGACGACGCACCTTTGCCCCCGCCGCTGACCCGCTGCAGTCGGCCGCAACCGAAGAGGAAGTAGCGGCGGATGAGGAAGAGTGGGAAGGTGCACAGAGCGAAGGGAACAGCGGGCTAGCGTTCGACGCGATCAACTGGAACGATATCAATGACGAAGTTGATGCGGCCATGAATGAGAGCGACGATGAGGACGAAGAGGACGGGCGGAGCGAGAGGAGCGGGATGTCCGAAGATGACTGGACGGATGACGCGGGCAGGTTGGTGTTCTCCTGTCTCATTGACATTTTTCTTGACGGCACTGTTTCAGCATCCAGACCAATAGCGGACCATCAACTCCGACACGACTGAAGCGCAAACGGCTACGCAGTGTGACACCGTCCGCTGAGGGAGTGAATGGAAACGGCACGAGAGACACCCTGGGATCACCGCTTGCAAAGCGGAAGAAGGTCGCAGCGGAGCGGTCGGGGTATTCTAAGCTGAAGGAGGCCATCAATGCCGATGATCTACAAAGCGGTCCTTCAACAGTGGCTGCGGGTAATGCGGGTAAGCAACGGAACATGGAAGGAGGCGGGAGCTCGGCGGTGTCCAGTCCGGGTTCACCGGGCTCTCGAGCGTCTGACGACGCGATGCAAGGAGAGGAGGACGACGAAGAGGATGACGAGGAGGACGACGACGACGATTTTCTTGCGCGGGAGTTGGAGGAGGAGTGGGGATAGCGCGCGCCAGCTGATACTTTTGGCACCGTTTGTTTAGGTGTGGGTCTATGTTTGTATCTATCAGCTTTTTCGGTTCTCACTACATTATTGCTGGATGTTTACTTATTGTACCTTACATAGGAAGACTGACGTTTGTATTTTGGTCTAACAATTTAAAGATTGTATCACTTTCTCCTTGGATTATTGCGTAATTGCCATTTAGGGACAAAAGCGTTGTGTTGTTGACGAGTATTTGTATCTCGGCCTTTTTGGACCAAACTTCGGGTATTCTCAACGTTTCGGCGGCGGAGAATTAAATGGCTTAGCTTATTATGTTTGAGAAACGGAGGTCGTGATCAGGGCCGACCCACTGCCCGACCTGTTCCAGGCGACTTCAGGGTGTTGGCAACCTCATGAAACACTTGGACATCAAGCAATCAAATTTCCAATAGTAAGAGGGTAATGTTCGGCGAATCCGGCGACTGAGTGAAAGCGAGTAATCCCCAGTAAGTTGTAACGTCAAGCTCGAGCGACGAGGATTCTCAGTTAGCCGACATTGCATCACGCAACGCAAACCGCGCAGATCCTCAGATGTCAGGAGTTTGAATCCGCTGGGAGATACGTCTACAGAGACGTCTCTGGAGACAAATGATGGATTGTCCGTCCATCAAATTCTCTGGAGACAAGTAGCGAGACCACTGCTCGCTGCCCGGCATTCGGCACTGCTCGCTGCCATCCTCAGTTTTATGAACCACGGGGCCTAAAGCAGAACTGAACCACTCTGTAGAAAAACAAGCCGAACTTTGGCTTGCGCCCCGAGTGGTGACTCCTCCTTGGTTAACTGGCCATCGTGCCTTGTGCTTTAATTGCTGGCATGTAAATTGAACGGATGTGTGCATGAGTCCACAGGAGATCAAAAAATTAGCTGCTACTGAAAAAGACATCATTTATACAGTACAATTAAATTTCCTGTGTACAGACATCCCAAAAGTTTGAATTCTTTTAGAGCCGTCTAGTGAGATACAACAGTATCTAAGGTCTGAGAGCAGAGTATGCACTACTTTGGGAGCAGAGTATTTACTATGTACTTTGGAAAGAAATCTGGGTGGAGAATTTACCAGCCCTTGAAGGGTGCCGGTGGTAGAACTCACCTCATTTGAACGTGGGTATGAATATTCAACAGTTGTTCAATGTAGTTTTGTGGGAACCCTCGAGGAAGCGAGACCGTAAAGCGCTCGAAATACCGTCGGCATTAAAAGTCTGGACATCCCCGGAGGTGCAGTCCATGGGCGTGTGGCATAACGAACTGGCTCAGGAGTGTGTATACACTTGCTTGCCTACAACCTCCGTCTTGTCTCCCATCACTGTCTCCCGTTTTGATCAATTCTACCATCAATTCTACGGTTTGCATCAGTTTCGTCTCCAGAGACGTCTCTGGAGAATTGATCCCAGCGGACTCAATGCTCTCTCAGATGTTGAGCGCTGGGCTATCCGAGGCTATCCGACTAGATCCGACTGCTATCCGTCTACCCGTGCTCTGCCAAGACTAGCCAAGACTTCTGTGGTTGCGATCCCAGGTTCCCGACGATGATCCCGTCATCGTCGTGGTGACGGATACAGTCATCTGGGAAATGCACATGCCTACAGAGATCTACATAGAGCCGCATAGAGGCAGCGATCAGTAGGCATGCCCCCTCTATGAGAGAGGCTCATAGGAACATAGTTTGATGGAGCCGTAGAGCCATAGAGCTACATAGAGCTACATAGATCATATCTTCTGCATAGACACCGGGTCCCTATGATAGATAGGCACCTCTCTACACACCATAGCCTATCTGGGCGTCGGAATCCTCGCTGAACAATTATCGGCAAAATATACGGACGGGCGGAAATAAATGAATAAATTATATGGCGGCAGCTACAACAAGTGCTACTGTTTCTGGGTAAAGACATGCATGGGAAACCGGGAGCGTGCTTGCACTGGCTTGATTGGGGCGCCAGCTGCGCGCCTACGGGAAAATCAGATACGTTGTCATTGAAGTAAACGTGAAAAAAAAACATACCGAGCCTTGGTGAGCATTTCTTTGAGCAGGGTAGACGCGAGATTAACCGGCTGCAGATTTGACTTGTATTCAGCGACCCAGCTGTTCAGGAACAGGCGGCAATCGTCATGCACAGGCCCGTATGTTTTGGCTTCGAAGGGGGCCGACTTGGTGCAGTATTCACCAGTCTTCCACCGATCAATGCCGCACGACACCTGTCAAAACATGTCAGATAGATATTGGCATTGGAGGGAAATATTACCGCATCCATGATAAGGGCCAAGGTCTCAACCGGCAGCTCTTCGTCCTTCTCAAAATATTTGGCGCGGCTGTTGAGCCCAGTTTTGGCAAAAAAGGCCGCGTTGAGGATTTTCTGGAAGATCGGGTGGTGACACGCAGTGGCAAGGTCTTCCGTCTCCTTGGGATTCTGCAACATCTGATTTAATCATCTGTAGAGTGAAGGGAAGGATTGCCGCACCGTATACATGAAAGTCCCTTGAAGATCGTCCACCAACTGCCGGTTATTTTCGAATCCCTTCTCAACATCCTCGGGAGCGTCCGAATCGTGAGGATTGACAAAGCCGTAGGCGGAAGGAATATAGACGGCGGCGGCGGCGACAACAGCTCCCCGAAGCTGGCTGATGCGTGAAATGATCTGCATGTAAAAGGTCAGTTACCATCAGCACTTGATAGGAAATAACTCACAAGATTGGTCTCCTCCGTCGTGCGTGCATCAACGTCGCCAGGACGGAGTTTCAGGTGCTCCAAGGCGTAGGCCCAAGCCAGTTCGAGCAGCTGTTCGAAATCGTCATCCACAGCATTTGCAAGTCCTGACTCGCTCGCGGTGGGCCATGCATTGAAGGTAGCGATGAGCATCTGAATGAAGTAGAAACAGAGCTTAACGATTCGCTGGCGTTCAGCACTGATCTCCTTGATGCTGCGGGATTTCTGACGACGATGTGCTCGCTTCTTTCGGGGCTGCTTCCGGCCGGGACGCTTGGGACTGCTGGCGAGCGACCTACGCACACGGCGGGCACGGTCATCCGACGTGATAGATTCAGTCTCGCTCTACACAGGTCCATTAGCTTCATCAATTGTGGCAGTAAGTACATACGTCCTCCTCGACTTCAGAAACAGGGGCCTGACGCTTGCGCTTCCTGCGCTCAACGTTCACGTCCTGCATCGTGACCTGCAGCGTAATTTAGAGAGACGAGAAACATATGGGGAGGGGACTGTACTTACATCGAGTGAACTCTGTGCATTCACATGGAGGTCGTCATCGTCGGTTTCACCAGCATCATCTCCGGCATCTTGATTCCATGCCTGCTCGCCGCCTTCGTCACCTGCAAAAACAATGAGAGTGGAAGACAGAGATGATTGAGACATACCTGAGTCCTCATGCGGGTGATTGTCAAAGTCATCTTGTGCGTTGTTACCACCGTCGTCTCCACCTGGACCATATGCAGTGGAAGCACCATTGTAGTCCGAGTTGTAGTCGCCGCCACCCGGAATTACGGATCCATTTACTGCGTGAAATGAGTTAGCCTCAGTCCCGGTAGCCGCATGAAACGCACTTGAAAATCCCGCTGCAAGCGCCTCGATCTGCTGCTCAGACATCTGAGCCAGCATAGACCTGAATAGAGTTGTATCAACAGGCTGCCTGTCTGGAGTCTGCGGGACAGATCCTGCGACGTTAGAAAAATCAGGATAGGTCGGCTGATAATTTTGAGGCATTCGGAATGCAGGCTCGGGACGAATCGCCGGAGAGGGAGAGGGCATAGAAGAGAAAGGGGACGAGTTCTGTGGGTGTATATTACTAAGGGGAGGGCGGACCATGCCGGTCTGTCCGTGCGGCTGGCCGAAAGCGGTAGCTGGGGTGCTGGGGACCATCTGTGGTGCTGTAAATGGTGAATCGACAGGAGCGGAGGCAGCCTGGGCGGCCTGAAGCAGCTTATTGCGGTCGCGTGTCTCCTTTGCCTTCTGGCCCTTGGCTTGATTTTTTTCCCGATCAGCATCTATAGTGATTCAAATGAGGCATACAGAGAGATAGCGTGCACCACAGACTCACCATGGTTTATGAGTCCAGCAGTCGGGATAGCCTTGCGACTGCCACGACCCTGAGCGGTAGGACGGGACGGGTTCTGAGGAAAGGCGATGTGAGACATGGGAGTCAGAAAGGAAAGAGCGGACTTTGAAAAAAAAAATGCACGGACCACTTGAAACGCCACATGTTTCGGCGCTGATATTGCCCGACCCATTTGATTAAATATTGCCGTTGTTCTCGATACCGCTATGGCCATCTGTGGATACTGCCAGACTCCGTTCGCAAGCGCCAGTGTCGTCAGACGGCATCAGCTCCAGGACCAGGTCTGTAGAACGAGATTGGACGCAAGCCGTCGCGCCAATACCCGCCGGCACCATCAGATAATTGGTGTGACGAGTGCCCCCAGTGTTTGGAGCCTGCGCCGTTTGCCAACTGCCGAGGATCTGGCCACAATCCTCGATGATATACCGCTCGAGACAGAACTAGGCTCCCAGCAGCAGCTTCCTGCATTTGAGGCTGCCGTCGATGATCAGGACGCAGCTGTTCCCAGCGAGCCACCAGTGCAGCGGAAAGGAGATCGTCCGCAGTGGTATAGAAGTCCGGAGCAGGACCTCGGTGCTGGAGGGACATATGGAAAGGGAAAAACGGCCTTCGAGATTATCAAGGATGAGGAAATATTGAAGGGCGGGACAGTCCTTGGACCATTTCGCGATGACGACGAGTGGCAGCTTGCGAAGTGGCTCATCAAACATGTGGGACACACAGCGACAGACGAATTCTTGAAGTTGTCCATCGTATGTTCATTATTCGAATAATGGAAACAGATTTAATGAGTTACATCCCAATAGATTAGCAACGGCGCAAGTCCATCGTATAACGGGAAAGCAGACTTCTTCGATAAGATTGATAGTCTTCCAGGCGGTGTTAAATGGCATTGCAAGAATCTCGATACAAAAGGCGACTTACCGGACCTCGAGAAGGATCCTAGTGGAGCTACGATGCGCCGCGAGCAGAACGAATTGTGGTGGCGAGATCCTGTGGAATGCGTGGAGGAGTTGATGGGAAATCCGGTCTTTCGTGACGCGATGAGATACGCACCCGAAAAGCTATTTGCTGACGAGGGCGAGACAATCGAGGTTGTGAATGAGATGTGGACAGCGAGTTGGTGGTGGGAGATACAAGTGAGATTCTCATCAACGACGCAGGAGCAAACACTTACCACTTCTAACCATCAGAAGCGACTTCCTCCTGGCGCTACTGTAGCTCCGCTTATTCTCTCGTCTGACAAAACGATGCTCTCGAATTTTCGCGGCGACAATTCCGCTTGGCCTGTCTATTTGACTATCGGAAACATCGGAAAAGAAACACGCCGTCAAGTCTCATCGCACGCAACTGTTCTAATCGGTTACTTACCGATTCCAAAATTCGAATGCTTTGACAAAAATACTCGCTCTCTCGCCAAGTACCGTCTATTCCACCAGTGCATGGCAGTGATCATGACATCTCTGATTGAGGCCGGAACGCAGGGCCGTCAGATGGTGTGCGCCGACAGCATGATTCGCTTGGTCTATCCCATCTTTGCCGCCTACGTTGCAGATTATCCAGAGCAATGTCTGGTTGCTTGCTGCAAGGAGAATCGGTGCCCGCTCTGTACTGTGGGGCGCGATGAACGCGGGAATCACGAAGAACATCCGTCGCGAGATGTACGAGAAACATTGTACCTTATGCGACGACAGCAGGTGGGAGAGAAGGATGCCGACTTCGAGACACATGGAATGCGCGCTGTCTACCCTCCCTTCTGGGCAAAACTTCCCCACGCCGACATCTTTCAGTCGTTCACACCCGATCTGCTCCATCAGCTGCACAAGGGTGTTTTCAAGGACCACTTGGTGAGCTGGTGCACCGAAATTATCGGCAAGCTCGAGATCGACAAGCGCTTCCGTGCAATGCCAGACCATCATGGTGTGCGGCACTTCAAGCACGGAATTTCGTCTGTTTCACAATGGACGGGTTCGGAACACAAGGAGATGGAGAAAGTGTTTCTCGGCCTCGTCGCAGCAGGTGCCCATCCCCGGATGGTGACGGCAGTACGCGGCCTGATGGATTTCGCATACTTTGCCTCACTGCAATCACACACCTCTCTCACCCTCCTCGCTATGCGCAATGCTCTCAATACCTTCCATACCAACAAACAAATATTTATCGACCTCAAAGGACGCAAGGATCATTTCAACATACCCAAAATTCATTCCCTCGATCACTACGAGTTTCTCATTCGCCTTTTCGGGACTGCCGACGGATTTAACACAGAATCACCCGAACGACTTCACATTGATTATGCAAAAAACGCGTATCGGGCCACCAACCGGAAGGACTACATCGAGCAGATGACGATGTGGCTCCAGCGGCAGGAGGGCGTAGCCCGCTTTAGTGCATATCTTGAATGGTCGTCACCCTCTGTGCCAACACCGGCAACGCCTACTCCAGAAACAGGCTCGCTGGTTATCTCCCGTCGCACCTTTTCCATTGCAAAACAGCCGGCAGCGCGTGCAGTTGCGGCGTCACATATCATTTCTCCCGATGGCCACAACGCTGGTCGTTTCATTCCCGCATTAATCACCTTCTTTTCCCAGCACCAATCCAATTATATTCCACGCACATTTGACATGTTCGGGACCTGGAAGCGTATCAGTTTTCGCTTGCCCCGTATACCCGAGATCGGAGAAAGACATGCGACCAACTTGGTTCGCGCGACTTCTCCTTCCCCTGCTTCTGTCATGCGACGAAAAGCTGCGGAGCCCGCCCATTTGGATTTTGCTCTCATTCGCACAGGCGAGCAGAATGCCTTCACGGCGGGTACCTCACTCCAAGGTATATTTGTTCTCCTCGCTTCTACTGTGTTCCCTGACTCCTGACTCGTTTCTTAAAGGTTTACGAGTCGCACAAGTCAAAGTTATCTTCAAACTCCCTTCGCATTACCCCATCAAATCCGACCTTCCGCTAGCCTACATTGAGTGGTTCACACCGTTCAGACGTCCCGATAATCTGGATGGCTTCTACCATCTTACCCGGTCCTCTCGTCATCATGGTCCGTACGCTGAAATCGTCACTGCTGATCGGATTGTCCGAAGTGTAATGCTAATACCACAAAAATGGGGTCAGGACAAAGTATTCTTGCTCAATTCTCATTCAGACAGTCACGCCTTTTGTTTATACAAGCTAGGATACAGCGACACTCTTCCAAAATAATACTTGATTCCAGTTTTCCATCATTTTGTGCCGCTAGCAAGAAACCAATAAGTATCTCTCACCCAGCTGAGTGTATTTTGTCGATTTCTCTGTGTGACACCTGCGTCGGGGTTCTGTCATTCTCCTCAGATAGTTTTTCGCAAAAATGCGGGAGCCCCCATGTTTGGCAGGATGTCGCCGCCGATGGATGTCCGAATTAGGAACGTGAAAGCGCGAGCGCTTAGCACGGGAAGCCTTCCATTTTAAGCGCCCATCTAATTCATAACTTGAGATAGATTGAAAGAGCTTTTTGCATTACATTGATAAGGGATTAAACGAAATCTAAGTCTATTCAACTAACTCTCTGCACAGACAAATTTACAAAGTTCACGGTGTTGTCGCTGCAGCTTTACAGTAGCCCTGGCAAGAGCGCGGATCTGCTTCGCGATGCGGCGGGCCTTCTGGCATGCGCGCCTGCGCCTCCTCTCTACCTCTGCACGCTTGCATCTTCTCTCAATCTCCGCGGCCTCATGTTATGTCAGCACGGATACTAGAGAGAATGGTGGGACTGCTCACCATCGTAACACGCCTCACAAGCTTGTGAGACTGACTGCGGGGACCTTGCGAAGCCGTTAATGTCGGCCGAGGTTTCTGAAGTCTTTGATGAGAAACCAAGGGATGCAGAAAAAGACTGCACTTACGACAGGCGAAGCTCTGAACACGAGATGAGCTCGACGCGGATGGATTGCAACTCCGGAGTCGAGGGTGGAAGGCATGCTCGCAGGATATAACGGCGAAGAAGTGGAGGGTTGGGCAGCAGCGAGTTTTGAGTGAGGATGTAGCGCCGGCGGCGATGGCCCCGGTGTCTGTCATGAAAGTATTGAAGCACAGAAAGTATTGATAGACAGAGACGCACCATTGGAGAACCAAAGAACTTCAAGTCTTCCTCTCCATCTTCAAAAGGCTGAGAAGTACCCACGAGTTCCAGTTCATCGTCTTGCCAGTCGTGGTCCACCGTCGATTCACATTGCTTGGAGGAAAGCCAAAGTTCAGACGGCCACGTCAATTCTTCATCGTATAGAGGTTGCGACGTTGCGACGATATCCATGAACGATGTGTGGCAATAGGTGATGAGCTATGGTAGCGACTGGGTGACTTGAGAGTGTGAGTCGGAGGTTGTGGCAGGCTCCAGTTGGCAGTGGGAAGACATAGTCATCTCCAACTTGCGTCAGCGGGGGGAAGGACTCTCCGTAGAGCGAGATAGACTGGATGGTAGTACATAGTGCGTCCTGTGCAGGTAGAGGCCAGGTGTCTATGTGGCTCTATGAAGATGACGCGGCTCTATCGGGCTCTATCTCGTGACCCGCTCTCTATGCCGAGGTGCCGGTCTCTATGTGTCGAAAAGGCGTTTCCAGATGCAACGGTCACCGTCCTATGGTCAAGAGCCACATAAAGCTTGGCAAAGCTGAGGCACGGCCGGAGTTTCATTGGAGTTTCACATTGATTTCAGTGGCGGCAAGTCGGGAAGTTTTATTTGCAGGTTTTCCTGCGAAATACAGGTGTACGGACTAAAGACTAGAAGCTAAGACCGTGTGACGGGCCGAAAAGATCTGACACAACGCCGCCGTCCAAATCTGGAAAGTCGCACCCGTGCCGCGGCGCACATCATGATGTGCCGCTGTACGGTAACGACAATGACGCAGGAGTCGCAGCCGGTTGTAGAGAGTAACTTTAAGAATGGCCGACGATCTGCCTTTGGGGCAGTTTAGGTTTAGGTTAGGCGGGAACCGCATCTTTGGCTCGCATGAGCGTGTGTAGTGCTTGCGCGAGTTGCGCGAGGGTCGCGCGAGCGTGCGCGCGGGTGCTTGCCGACCCCAGGTTCCCCAGGGCGATGACACAGCTTGGATCGACTGGAAGCAAACGGAAAGATCGAGGAATGACGAATTACATGCGCTAACCTCGAATGGAGACAATGTCTTTTGAGAACCAGCATCAAGCCGGTATCGATTTCAGACGGACGGTCGGCCGGCCGGGGAGCATACGGACTACAGACGGGCTAATGCAAGGAAACTAGGAAACGAACGCGGACGAGATGAGATGTACTACATAATGCGGCCAGGAACAAGTGGGATAGCGTATATACAACGTGCAGCTAGGAGGTGTGATTGGGAGTCGTAATCATGGGATACCCTGGAATTATAAATTCAGCGTGAGCGGTGAGATGCACAGTGTGTGCTTACCTCATAGTTTCCGACGTTAAAACTGGGCATTGATCAGCACGGTAGGGCAAAATAAACAAGTAAGGTAGCGGCCATACAAGTACGGTTACCCCACGTGACATGACCTTATTGGGAAGATTTCCTCGAAAGTCCTCAAATCCTCCTTTCCTCAAACCGAAATCGATAATCGGACCCAACAGTTCCATCCGTATGTACCCTGACATTGTAGTCAAATATTTTGAGGAGTTTCCTGTAAGAACCGAAGGACTAGTTCCAAAAATCTTCGAAGATTGATGGTATTCATCCCCCACATCAATCCGGGGACTCATCGACCATTTCTCAACCGAGATTCTTCAAAATATTTGAGAACACTGTTGTAATACATTCTCACAGGACTGTTGCACCAGATTTCCCTTCCCCATTGCCCCAGCCCACAATCGCTCTTTTTGGGCAATCACGTGGGGTAACCGTACATGTATGGCCGCTACCTTAAAAGGCTCACTGGACATGGTCGCCCTCACCGAGAGTGAGGCGCACAGGCAACCGTGGATCTATGCGCACTGGAGCGCTGTTGCCGACAAAAAAGTCGCCGCGGCTGAAATTACGAGTGATCGCAGCGGTCTCTTCCTCAGTCAAGGTACGGGGACGCTTCGCGGGGCGGAAGGTCGACGACGACGCGCCGGTGAAGGCACCATTGTAGTCGTAGTACTGCTGGTGGCTCAAGGTAAGGCCTGCGCTTTGCGACGCAGCGTACTGCGGGGGCGGAACAAACGTCGTCGTTCCGGCTGCAGACGCGGACTCTGGGGTGACTGTGAAATTATTTTAGTTTTTGATTTGTGATTAGCGGGAAAGCGAGACGCGCCTGCCGTGGGGGCGCGTTCATGCTGTTGGTCCGACTCGGGATCGGGATACGCGCAGACGTTGCCGAGTCCCCGCTTAAGACAGTTCTGTAGCGAGATGAGCTACGCTAATTATTTAAAGTAGTCTGACTGGCCTGGCATGGAAGAACTTCGCTGCAGCGCGTCTTGCCGGCGTGACAGGCTACACAGGCGCGACGCACTGAAGGACCTTTAGCTGCGATCGGACTGAACTCAGAACCCGAAAAGTTTGGAAACAAAAAAAAATAACGCACGTTTCCGAGTCGTCCCTTCACTTGGAGACTGAGAGGGTGTTTGCTGCGGAGCTTGCTGAGGGCCCTGTTGTGGGCCCTGCTGCTGGCCCTGCTGGACTTGTTGCGAAACCTGCGCATACTGTGGGTTCTGCGGGTGTGGGGCATGCGAGGGATGCGCTAGTTGCATAGAATCACTGAAGACATGAGCGTATACAGTCAATTCCAGCGGAGAGTAAAAATTGGCGCGGGAAGGAGACTCACTGTTCGGGCGCTTCGGACATTTCGACGCCGGCGGGCGGGGAGGGACCGTAAAGTTACGGTAAGGACGGTCGACCGCCGGAGTCACAGATAACGACGGACGGTCACATTTGATGGCATCAGGAAGCTGATGGGATCACTCGATCATGATGTGGGATCAACGGTATGAAGATAGCCGGGTTTGAGCCGGATCGGAGCTATGTTGGGAGCAACCCATTTCATCCTGATGCAACACCAGCAGACCATCCACAATGCCTCTTTCACCCCCACCACCATTCCCCGACTTTGACTTCAATTTCGACCCGTCCCTCTTCCCAAACCACTCCGCGCTTCCCGCGTCCGCAGACCTCTTTTCTGCCGCAGAGACAACAGACCTCCTCGGTTTCCTCGACAACTTCAACGACTTTGGCTGGGAGGGCCAGGGTCAGGGTCAGGGCCAGGAGCAGCAGCAGCAGCAACAGCCATACACTTCACCGCGTGTGCCGTATTCGAATCCTCATCTCAATACCGCACCCGAACCATCCACCTCCGGGCGGCCTCGACGGTCCACTCGTTCAGCCTCCACTCGCTCGGCAACCACCCGCGCACCACCCCCTCAGCAGCAGCAGCAACGGACACGACAGCGGACACGCGATTTTTCGCCGCGACGCGACAGCGCAACGCCGAGCAACGCGTCCGAGTCGTCTGGGCACGCCAATGACCAGTCCACCGGGAGCGCAGGAAACTCTGCAACTGCACCCACACCACCCGCAGCGCGCACGAAACCACTTCTCTCGACACCGCAGAAGAGGCTGAACCACATCATGTCGGAGCAGAAACGCCGTAACGCCATCCGGGACGGATACGCCCAACTGATATCGCTACTATCGCCGGCCGGATCTGGGGGAGGGCTTGGGATGCCCCAGAGAGGTCGGCCAAAGGGAAGTGGCAGCAGGAGCAAGGGCCAGAGCAAGGGGAAGAGCGGCGTGCTCTTTCGGGCCGTCGAGTATATCCGATGGCTCGAGGAGGGCCGCGAAGCGATGAGAGACGAGGTCATGCGCGTCGAGGCTGCCGCCGGTATTCGCGACGGTGGAGCCGGCATCCATTAAACTGAGATCCCTGTCTGACGGTGCGTCCGCTCTTTTTGTATCTTTAGATCCCCAGAACTAACGTCCGGCTAAGACAGCGACTTCAAAATTATCATTATTGTGTGTAATAGATGTACAGCCAGTGGGATGGCGGATTAATTAAGGTTTTTTGGGGTCCACAATCTGTGCTGTTAGCGTGAATCGAATGTCTCATTAACTTGGAAAGTTTCGGAAGTACTTTCACCGTTATCAGCAATCCCGTGTTGCTGGGCTGCGGTCGATGCACTGCGATTCATATCGCCAATGTTTATCCCGAATCTTTTCATGCAATCATCCAAGATCGAACACGTTGAGCTGAACCGTTGACCAAATTTGGAAACCTCTGTAGATTAATTGCAAACTAGTTTTTGAGCACAGGCTCAGCCACTACTTGCTGTAAGTATTTGCTTTGAATTGGATCTATTCTTCCCCGCATCTCTTCCCCAGAAAATTTACGTTACATGCTTTTTTTTTTCCAAATCCACACTTCAACAAAGGGGGTGGCGGTGAACTTCCCGTCAGATAAGATAAGGAGTGTGACAAAATCCGAAATCATGCCTCCGACTCCACCTCCCCCACCTCCGCCCGAATGGCCGTTACCCAAGCTCAACATCCGCGTCGATGACCTCGCCCACCCCGGCGCAACCCTCTTTTTCGAACACATCAAGCCTGCCGACGCCCTCCGGGCCGCCGTCCTCGCCAGCTTCGAATGGCTATATGCCACGCCAGCGTGTGCACCGACAAAGTACGTCTAGCGAACCCGAATATCCTCCAATCCGTCTACTGTACATGGCAACTGACGTATTCAACCAACCTAGTGTGCTCACAATCCTGCTGGTGCTCCGTCCGATGGACGGCGTCGCATACACGTTCGGGTCTCATTCCGAAAAAGAGATCCACTTGTCGTTGGACCACATCGTGAACAGCGCCTCCCGCGCCCGCGATGAGATTATGGGTGTCCTCGTACACGAGGTTCTCCCATTAAATGATTAACTGCCGTGGCTGGTACTGATCGGCGCGGACGCCAGGTCGTCCACTGCTACCAGCACAATGCAAATGGCACCGCGCCCGGGGGGCTCATAGAGGGCATTGCCGGTCCGCTTCCTAATTGCTAGCGCTCGCACAGGTACTCATCCACTCGTCTGATTCCCGCAGACTTTGTGCGCCTGCACGCGGACCTCGCTCCGCCGCACTGGAAGCGCGAGGTAAATCCGGGGGACAAGTGGGACGCGGGGTACCAGACAACGGGATATTTCCTCGACTGGGTCGACGACCACGCAGGGGTGGGGACGATCCGCGCGCTGAACGCCTCACTACTAAATGTGGACTACGACGAGGCGGTCTGGGTACGCCTTGCGGGGGAACCAGTGCGAGAGCTGTGGCGGAAATACAAGGCCGAGCTCGGTGGTGGGGACGGCGATGAGGAAGGCGGGGATAGAGACAGTGATGAGGGGTTCACTTTAGTGTGAGTCGGTGATATCATTGGATTACAGTGATCTGCAATTTATTTTATTTATTCAGACCTAGCTACAACCCGGTATACGTATGAGCGCCTAAGCGCAAAATTTATAGTCTCTCTTTTCTGTAGATTATTCAATGGACTAACGAAATAGAATGGAACTTTGTAGCGGAAGGATCTTACTTGAAGCAGTGCATGACCACGACGTACGGATACATCATTGCGCGTCGGATTCAGATTGCCCAACACGCAATTACCCGACATTGCGCACCAAACAGACGAGGTAGACCGGCCGGTCGCGACGAACTGGCTGCGCTACTCAACACAACTATCAACACTACGCTTTCGTTATAGGCTGAACGACTGTCTACAGAAAATCACACCCGGTACAAGTAGCTACAAGTAGCGAGGCCTACGCTTTCGTCCAAATATGGTCATTCCGGAGATGTCAAAGTTATCAATTTGTCGGTACAACAGAATATTACTTGTTGACCATTTTCACTGACTCTGGACCCTTGGCCCTATTAACTTGATGCGAGACTCGAGTTTTCCCCCAAGCCCCGACAAGCATCTACAAGCATGCATATCAGACCACATGATGAAAAATCAAATACTTGACTACCAAGACGATTTGAAGGGATATAGCCTGATGCAGCTCAGTAGAGGTTACGAAAATGGTCAGGTGCTTGTAAGTTGTACTATGTTGCCCAATGGGTCTGGACAGTCGACTTTTCACCTCGGCCTGTAGCCCTTTGCTCCCGGTGTCTTCCTTAATTAATACATGCACTTCTCAGCTACTATTGTGTGAAATTTCTAAGAGAATCGTGAACGAGAAGGGATAGAAAATCGGTTCCCGGACCATCAATTTTGGTGATCTGAATGGATATCCCCCAGTTCTTGTCTTCCCTGGCCTCAGAAAAATCGAGGCAAATTTTGAGGCACTGTCATATGGTAAATAAATCGTTCTGCCCATACGGAATATCTTGCCGGGCAGTGGTCGTTCAGGATTGAGGAAATACGTGACAAATTCAATCTCCGCTCCAGGCGAGTGTCACCGTGACATTAGTGTGACCAAGCTCTCTTTCTCCTCAACCCGCAGCGATTACCCACCGGTAAAACATTATTGGCTAACAGAATGTTGTATGTAGTATTCAGAATGGTCTCCAAATTTCCCTTGATTTTTCTGAGGCCAGGGAAGAGAAAAACTGGTGGATGTCCGTTCAGATCACCAAAATTGATGGTTCGGGAACCGATTTTCTATCCCTTCCCGTTCACGATTCTCTTAGAAATTTCACACAATAGTAGCTGAGAAGTGCATGTATTGATTCCGGAAGACACCGGGAGCAAAGGGCTACAGGCCGAGGAGAAAAGTCGACTGTCCAGACCCATTGTGCATGTCCAGACCATTGGGCAATATAGTACTTATGTCCAACTTTGGATGATAGGGACGGCTGACAGAACAGCTGTCAACAGCACTACATACCAATGGCAGATGGACAAACTTTATCATGGTTGGATGGCCGAGCGGTCTAAGGCGCCAGACTAAGGATCAGCTTCAAGTTGAAGCTTCAGTTACTCAGGTAATCTGGTCCTCCGGGGCGTGGGTTCGAATCCCACTCCAATCAGTTTTTCACCTTTTTTTTTCTTTGCCTCTGTCCTGCCATTCGTTGAGACGTCTCTCAATAGCAGGACCAGGAGGGCGAAGCCGGAGGTTATCCAAAAAAAAATAGATGGGCCGAGGCTGCAGCGCTGCAGAACGGTTGATAATAAAGTCGGAACTCTCAAATGTAGACTGTTTTGCTGGAATTTTTGAGGTCGGATAGGCAAAATTTGGATTATTTTTATTTTTGCGGCTGGATGACCCAAAAATTCAATAGCCCATGACTTGTAATGACTGTCAATGGTTCTTGAGTACTCGTTCAATTATCTTTTCTTTGCATCATCTGAAAACCACATTTCTACCGGCCCAATGCGCTCCTGTTCCATGGAAACTAATAATCCCGATTATACCTCTGAACCGGGAGCTACAACTTCTGTGCAGTCCAGCTTGCAAGCTGTCTGGAGCGAGTGGAAACCCAGAAATGCCTCCCACCCCACCACTGGCATATGCATTGGGGTTGGATCTACATCTGCCGAGGATACAGTGTGTAGTCCCTGTGCGTACACAAGACTGTCGTAGGTTCGAAGGATATAGATTGACTACGAGAACAAATACACACATCAACATTGAACTCTTGTTATTTGCGGTGTGTATCTACTTTGTCCGAAGAGTCTGGATCGTCCCAATTGCCTGGGTTCGCCTGGGTCCGACCAATTGCCTCCCCCTCCCAGTTCCACTTCGGGATCGTCGGTGGCACTTTGGTAATAGGGTATCTGGGCGGGTTCCGTTTTCGTTTACTTGGTGCCTTTGCCGACTGGTTGTCCAGCCCAACAACGAGCGATTCGGAGGAGTCCACTGAGATGGAGTGGTTTGTGTTTAAATTCCTTTGTGCTCTGGTCCCTCAGGGTGAGGTCGGTGAGAGCCAATGTTTCGTCACCTGTGCCATCCTTGTCTTCGAGGCGTCCCTCTTTCCTATTGACGTTCCTGTAAGTGCAATGAGACGGCCTGAACAATGATTGCTAGTAGTTAAGCTGCAGTACATTTGAGCTCGAGGAGCGGCAACAACTGTAGTCTTCAACTTCAAGAACTTGAGAATGAATACGGAGGATTAGTTCGAGCCAAAGAAATCGAGCAGTGATCCTGATTCTGACTACCACCAAACCGTTCATTGGGTTTAAAGGGAAAATAGCTGTTTCATCGAGCCACCTCATGTAGCCCGTTGTCGAAGAATGTCTTCAGCAAGCGACCATACGTTAACACCACCAAAAAATGTGGCCTCCCAATTGCCGATGGGATCGATAAATTCGTCAATCAGAACGATGCGGGCATCATTGAACAAACAGGCCTTAGCCAGTGCCTTCTCTCTATCCGTGTCCATGATTGCCAGCACTTCAAGACTGGGACATTGCGAGCAGGCCGCTTTGGCGTATAGCGCGAAATCTGTGTCTGATGAACTGATGGCGAGATGAGTTAATCAGGGGAGTACGGGCAGCCTCTGACAGAGACTGGAGGTACGAGATTGTGAGGCTGGGACATCCCAGAGGACAGGTCGATGTGGGTGAGATTTGAAAGCCAGGCGGGTGTGTGGGGTACGTTCAAAAGATGCTTGAACTCGATCGAAAGATGACGCAGTGGAAGCCGGCTGAGGAGAAGTGGGAGATCTTGGCAGCCTTGCTGGTTAACCCAACAGGCAAGGACCTCGACTCCGGTGCACGCAGAAAGGATACCACAAGCCTGGTCTGTTTTTACAGCGTAAGCGAGGCATAGGGCTTTTACGGTCCTCGCAAAAAACCCCGTAAGGCTTCAGCGCGATGAGGCTCAGGAATGTATCGGCGCTTTTGGGTCTTGATATCGTCACCAATTTGTAGAAAATGAGGTCAACCCTGAGTGATGTGAGGGATGAGTATGCTATGACCCATATTCCAAGAAAAGGCGGACCAAGCTTGGACGCGTCGAGCAACCAAACTGAGATTCAACTTTAAAAATGCATTCTCGGGGTCAGATCTGAGGGTGAGTTCAAAGATTGCACGTTCCAGCTCGAATGGGAGCACAAGCATGATAGAAAGAGTGAACTTGAGGTGGCCGCCACTAGACAACAGACCACAACAGGGCTGGCCATCAACCCCTATTAACCAAAGTCGAACAGACTACATATTCAAAACATATTCCTTGCCAGAAAAAAAGGCAGATACAGTTCGTAAACATAAATTGAACGTCTCGTGAAACTTTACATTGCTTTAGTATGCGAAACGGAAGTCTAATCGCTCGTTTCCCACGTCTTTCGTGTTTTCAACATAGTCTTGCTGCTCCTGTAAAAAGTTTACAATGTTTTCTCCACAGCTCAAAATAATCTAACCTTTTTCGACCATGCGTTCCATTTCTTGTCTCGTAACCGGTTGAGAGTCCGATAGAAAAAGAATGTTGCAAGGTAGAGCACGATGTTCATAGAACAGACTCCGATAAGTGCCCGGTTACCTCGTTTATCTGTGGCATACTTTTAGCAACGAGGGTGGAATAAACCTAATGGATTGCGTACAGAGTGGCTGGAGAGGTTGACAAAAGCATTCGTCAGTATGAGACTCTTTGGGAACGCGACTCGAAGAGGTCTAACCTTATCATCGGTTCTATATATGTTTGACTGAACGCAGGCTAGTCAGGCACAGAGAAGAGCAAAAACAAAAAACTCTACGAACGTATACGATGGCGCCGGCTTGCACAAACATATTGTAACAGCTCGCTGAGATAGTCCGCGTTCGCACGGAATACGAATTCCTCGAAGCCCATGCAACTTGTATTGGGTGCACGTACTTGATGGTTTCCGTCAATTAAGGGTTGCAGAAAAAGCGATTACACGTACAGGAAAACCAGTGACTAATGTGACCACCGCGAAATAAACCCATTGTGACGTGAACTTGTCAAACGTATAGAGAGCGATTAACAGCGGGAGCGCCCAAAGCTGAAGAACGATAGTGGCGGCAACACGACTATTGACGATCTCGCTGAGATATGCGGTGAACAGAAGCATGAGTAGTCCGATAACGGTAGACGGGATTGTCAGAAGATTTGATTCTGTCGTCGTGAAGCCTAGGTTCTTGAGCGATAGGGTCAAATAAATCTGTGTTCTGCGGTCAGCTATGTTGCTTGGACTTCCGCAGCCAAAACTGACCTGAGGCGGCCCAGTGGGAACTGGATCGAGACGCTGAGCAGGAATAGCATGTAGATTAATCCAACGCACTCATGTGGACGAGACCAAGGCAGTACAGAGGCCACATTTTCCAGTCTTTCAAGGCTTGAAAGATGCTCTTTGGCGATAGTCCCTCTCGATTGTGCATATCAGACTTGGAGGGATCATCTCGCAATACTCTTTGCGGGGCGTATTCAACTACAAGTCACCAGTCGGCCGTGGTGTCACTAACCTGTTGACCATAATCGTCTCTTCCCTGAACCACACAATGTGAATGTAAGCATTTAAGCGACAATTACAGAATTCGACTTGCCGCTCAGTGAACCACCCCTTGGGTCTCAAATATTTATTTTTCGTTTGGGTTGGACCCGCCTGTTTGGTGGAATCAGCCAAGAAAATAACAAGCAAAAGTGTGAACGAACTCACCGGCATCATGAGGAAGGATCCCAGGCCAAGGGTAAGTGTTAGGAGTCCCTCTGCAAGCAAGCAGGAATGAGCGAGAACGAAGGTAAGTTCTGCGACTGCCATACCTAAGAGGAACAGATACCGCCAGCCCGCTTGTCCTCCTACGCCGCGAAGGCGCAGAATCCCCGTAGCAAGGAAGGCGCTGACGATGTGGGACACATAATTGGACACCCAAAAGTAGGCAAGCCGGATGGGAACTGGATGTAAAACTGTTCATACCGAGTTGAACCAGCTTGGTACTCTGACTTACGTTCGTTTTTAGTATAGAAATAAGATAGGTACAGCACGACATCCGGGATGAATCCTCCTAATTAAGAGTTAGTATAAGAGGGGCGATCCGCGTTACTACAAGTGCCTTGTAGGAAACCCAGGAGGAACCTGATGATTCTGGTCAGTTTGGTTTGATGGAACGCCATGCTAAAGGCGCACCTCGTAGCTAAGAATGATTTCCTTCCCTGCAGCCAGTACTGACTGAATGCGACGGTACTCCAGGCGACCATCTGTAAATAGTGATTGAGTACACGGAACAGCCCATTCGCAGTAATACAGACCTGGGTGGGAATCCAATTATCGGGCCCAACGCGTTTTGAGACAAGCTGAGAAGGCAGTTCTGATTGGCTTGAATCAGCTCAACCCGGCTGAATAAATTAATCACCAACCTGCAAGTAGGAAAGAAAGTCGAAATAGAGTATTCCCGAGGTTAAAGTCATTCGTGGTCATCTTGAGATCTCCCAGAAAATTATCCGTATTCGCCTGGGATATGTTGCTTCTATCGAGGTCCAACGCGAAGAACATAAGCCCTGTGAGATGGTAAAGCGAGTGTTGAATTAAAAAGACGCGACGACCTACCTGCCCAAATCATAATGCGCAGATCAATTTTGCGAACCACACGCTAGAGTTGTGGCCTCTCAGCAACATCCAGATGGAAAATGGGCAACCAACCTTTTCCTCCCGCCAAGTCCAACGAGCGGCTGGGTCAAAGCGATGTGTATTCTCATACTGCAATCCAGATAAGAAGGGAATCGATAAATGCAGATAGTGCACTGACTTGTGGCGGAGGGCGATAGGCTTCCAGTGTAACGGGGTCGTCGAATACGCTTGGCTGCGTAGCTATGCTGTCGAGGTCTAGCGCAGGCCTTTTCCACCGCGTCCATAATCCCGTCGAACTACTTATCGGTGCACCCAGCGGAGGCAAAGAAGGGTTCTTCTCGTCTGTGAAGGACGGCGCAACAGGACTAAGTCCGCCCTTCTCGGAATTCTCGGAGGAGGAAGCACGGTCGCGGGTAGCCATAGGTTGAAGTGGAACCAAGATTTTCCTCGCCTTTGGCTTTCCTTTAAATTAGCAAGCGGTCAACCTTATCCTAAGTATGGCGACATTCCCACATCCCGAGGCGTAATAATAGGTGTCGTACCCATGGGAGTCCATTGCGCCATTCACGCCCGGGATGGTGATTCAGTAGCAGTTTCCTTTTCCAGATAAGTAACACAAACATACGATCACATGAGAGCATCGCGTAAACTACCGCCGCGGAACACCTCTCCCCTTCCTCGCGGTGTCCTCGGCCCGGGATTTTGCTAGAGAAAGATGAGTGGGAAGTTGGAGTTTGTCGAGGAACGTACCGCTTCGCTCTGGGGATTTCTCGCTGTTTCGTCGATGCTGAGGATCAGGCAAGCGGCCTCCGAGGCGCTGCTGATGGCATTCTTCTTCACCAGCGAAGTCCTTCCAGACAAAGGCTTCAAGCCTTCATCCGCAATTTGTGGAGTATGACGGCTGAATCAACTAGGGGTTTCTCTGGGACGTAGCTGTGCCATCACGAAGGAGGAAATGATGGGTTACCATAAGACACTTGAGCAACCAGTCTCGGTGCTCTGTTGGTAATCCGTACCATTGGGTGCATTTTTAAGAGGGGAATGTTTGCGAGTGCTTGTCAAAAGCCTCAAGCCGCGTGACGTCACGCGCCGTTGTCACACCGCAAATTATAAACGCGTCCGCCATGTCCGATACTGAGATGGCTGCCGCGGACCGCCCACCGTTATTTTTCGCTGCCTCTGATGATGAAGAGGACGAGGACGTATCCATGGAACTTCCCGTGGAGTCCAGTTCCCGCCCTTCGTCAAGGACGTCGTCGCGTCTCTTCACACCGGTGGACAGTGGCAGCGAAGAACCTTCTGCGGAGGAGCCTGTTTTTACTCCTCAAAAGCGACCAATAGTTGTCGAAGATGACTCTGATAACGACGCCCCTCGACCCCCTGTCAAATCGGGGAACAGCAGTGGCAAGGGCAAAGCCACCGCTACTTCTCGCAAAAACTCCCCTCCGCCTCCCAAGAAACGCCGAATATCCCCTCCGGCTTCTCCAGAGCTTCCGCCAACATACATTGGTGAAATGGTTTTTGGACATGCGTGGAGTAACGTCTCGGGGAAAGGCTACATAAAGGTCGGCGAGGAGGTCAAGATCATGCGAGATTCGCCTCAGCAAGACTCCAAGAGCGCAAGCAGCAAGGGCGGAACGAAAAACAAGAAAACGGGGGACGGGAAGAAACAGATGACGCTTGCCGCGATGATGAAACAACCAGCCAAGTCCTCGAAAAAGAAATCCGACACCATCGTGCGCCTTTATAACTCGCGCGGCTTTGGTATGGTGTTCCTTTTTTCCGGCCAGAATGGAGCTAATTTGGCGTCTTCAAGAATTCGGACGCCTTCCGCAAGATGTGTCGTCGTGGATGGCCAAGTTGCTCGATCTGGGTATGTCTGTCTCAGCAATTTTGTCTGCACATATGATAATCTCTCTAGGTATTGTCGAATTTCGCGGAAAAATGGTGGATTGCCCACCGGCGCTTTCCACCGGCGCAACTCTTATCGTAACGGCGGATGTCTACCTGCTCCCGACCGCGTTCAAACCCCCCAACCCCGACGCTGATGACACCCCCATAGTCATGTTTTCAGAGGGGGCAGAAACGCTCGACGAGCAGACGCTGCGAGAGCGAAAAGCCTCGATCCTCAAATTGTTCGATGTCCTCAGCCTGCGACCCCAGGCCGGCGCCAACTTCACCTCGAACGAGGAGATCCACGAAGAGGCGCTGAAGAAGATGGCCCAGCGCAAGTCCAAGAAGGTCACAGAAATCGTAGGAGACGGCGAGGAGATCGAGGTGGAGGAAGGAGAGGAGCTGACGGAAAACGATCTGGACATGATCTACCAGAAAGCACAGAAGAGTGACCGCTCCATGGGGGAGATGAATCCCCCCGATACATTCACATTTACGCTTCGCGGATATCAGAAGCAAGCTCTTTTGTCCGTCGCATCCGTCTCACCTCTCTTCTGTGTCTTACCGTTTTTGCAGATGGATGCACTCACTTGAACTGGGCAAGATGGATGCACGGGAAGCCTCCTCGATGCACCCGCTGTGGAGCCAGTCAGTAATTATCCGCCGCTACGAGCCTACGCCCTTTAACATGCTGCAGATACGCTTTCCCGCCTCCTCGCGATGGAGGGGTCATAGATTTGACGGCCGACGAGACCCCTTTTTACTTTAACCCATATTCGGGCGAGCTGAGCTTGGAGTTTCCAAGGGCAGAGCGAAAGGGAAGGGGAGGGATTCTCGCGTTAGTCGCTCGGTGTTGATTTGTGTCACCATCCACTAATTTCGTTTTTTCCAGTGACGGTAATGTCTTCCTCTATAACTTCTCATAGTAGCTGGCTGAATATCATGATCCGTTATCTGTTACTAGAAAGTAGGAGTTTTCGTTTCTCGATTATTTCCGAAGCTTATACGCCGTTGCAGTGGGGATGGGTACAGTGTTTTTGGTGAAGATCCCTCAATTTGTCTAAACATCGCAATCCTTAGGAAAAACCATCGAGCTTGCCGCCCTCATCCATACTAACTGTGCACCCGATGCCGAGCGTCCAGCGGAAGAACCTACCGCGGGGACGAAACACCGCCAACTAAAACTCGCTAACGCTTTCAAGAACGCACCGCGTCGCAAACCTCGCAAGGCCCCGTCTGCGACTTTGATCGTCGCCCCTACGTCACTGTTATCACAATGGGAGGGAGAACTGCAACGATGCAGTCGTGCTGGGTCCTTGGAGGTTCTCGTGTGGCATGGCCAGAACAGGCTCGACCTAGAAGACGTGCTCGAGGACGACGACGATGGGGAGGTGTCCATCAAGGTCGTTATTACATCATACGGCGTCCTCGCTTCAGAGCATGCCAAGTCCGAGAAGTCGAGCTCAAAGTCTCCCGTATTCGAAAGTCGGTGTTGCTGGCAGTTCCATATGGTCGTGTAGGTAATGATTGTATTTTAGTTGAGTGGCTTCGAGTTGTGCTCGACGAGGCGCATTCGTGCAAATCGCGCTCCAGCAAGACCGCCAAAGCGGTTTATGCGCTCCATGCTCGAAGGCGATGGGCCGTAACAGGTATGTCATTGACTCATCCACCAATAGAGACCGCCAGGGGCTGACATTCCACTCTTAGGAACGCCGATTGTCAACAAATTGGAGGATCTGTACTCATTGTTGTGCGTTTTTAAACGATACCAGTCTCAACTTCCTGACGCAAAGCTACCCAGGAAATTCCTGGATTTCAGGCCATGGTCTGACTTTTCGTTCTTCCGCTCGTATGTCGGTTTCCTTGCTCCATACATCGTTGCTCATCCTAGTCGCGGATTTATCACGCTGCCTTTTCTGGCTCGCGATCCCAAGGCTATAGAAATTGTCCAGATCATTTTGGAATCCATCTTACTGAGACGAGAAAAAACCATGTTGGATAATAACGGCAAACGGATAGTCGAGTTGCCGCAGAAAGAAGTGCGTCTAAGCCTCCTCGGGATATATTACCAAAAACCAAGTTTTTCGCTAGGTTTCGGTTGAATATCTCGAATTCTCGTCATTGGAGAGAAAAATCTATAGCAGCTTGTTTAATTCTGCCAAACGCGACTTCGAGCAGCTAAATGCGAAAGGTCTGGTCGGTAAAAACTACACTCATATTCTGGCGATGCTCATGCGGTGCGTCTTTTCCTTCAATGGCGGCCTCAAAATCTGAACACGCCGCAGGTTGCGGAGAGCCGTGCTTCATCCTAACCTTGTGCTCTCATCCGACGACGAACGCTCACTCCCGGCAGACGGTGACGAGACTGTCGATGTTAACGAACTGATCAAGCGCTTTGCAAACGATGAGCAGGAGGGCGAGGGTAGTGGCAATGTATTCGCTCAAAATGTGCTTGAAAACATCGACCTCGATGAAGCTGATTCCGAGTGTCCGATTTGCTTGGACGTCATGCAATCTCCCATGATCATCCCCGAGTGCATGCACCGCTGGTAAGTCAGGTTTGCGCATACTTGTCAATCTAGCTTGAGCGCACCCTCAGCTGCAAGGATTGTATTGTGACGATGGTCTTCGCCAAATCCGAGGAAGGAGGGGAGGAGGCTAAGTGTCCGACGTGTTCCCGCGGGCCCATCAAGGTCGGCTGCGAACTACTGTTTCTTGCACATTCTCAGCTCCCCGTATCACAGGAAAGCGACCTCATTGAAGTTTACCGGCCACCCAAAAGTTCTCAGGAACCACAGCCAAGTGTGATTCTCCGCAAAAACGACTTTCATTCGTCCACGAAGTTGGATGCGCTGGTCCAAAATTTACGTCAGTCCCATACACTTGGCCACGGTTCTCGTCTCATGCTTCAGACAGGAAAGCTGCGCGAACAAGACCCTTGTTTCCGTGCTGTCGTGTTCTCTCAATTCACCTCCTTCCTAGACCTCATCCAGGTCGTGCTGAAGCGTGAACGGTTTGAGCAATATCGATTCGATGGATCCATGGACGTCAAGAAGAGGGGTATGGCTCTCGACGAGTTTAGGGCCGCGACGCGGAAACCCAAAGTGTTGGTTGTGAGCTTGAAAGCGGGTGGAGTCGGTTTAAACGTGAGTTTCTCTGACCTCTTCGTTTCAAGTACTCAGGATGGAACCTACACAGCTGACAACGGCCAATCATGTGTTCATGGTGTGTGGAATGTCAAAGTATGAACCAAGTACTAAACATACGTCCAAAGATGGATTGTTGGTGGAACGCTGCGACTGAAAACCAAGGCAAGTTGTGACATTGGCCCTGACTCAATTTCTGCTGACATCGTTGAAAGCAATCGATCGTGTTCACCGAATCGGGCAAGAAAAAACAGTTTATGTCAAACACTTCATTGTAAGGCTTCCGCAGGCGTTCGTTTCTTGTCTTGTGCTCAATGATTTGCAGGTGTCAAACACGATCGAGGGTCGCATTCTCCGTATCCAAAAGAGAAAGACTGCAATCGTGAAGGAGGCATTCCGTGGAAGTGGGGGCCCAGGGGGTGCGCGGACAGACCCAGAGAGTATCGAGAACCTGAAGATTATGTTTGGGGAGGAGCTCGACGACTCTTGATAGAAATTAGTGCATTGCCAGTGGTGTGCACTGCACTGCACTCTATTTAATCCCAGTCATTATATAATATCTGTGCGACTTCGCCAACAGTTCCTTGTCATCGATTACTCTTTCCTTCTATTCAATCAAGTATCCAGTCGAGGATTTGGATAGGATTCCAGCTTCAGAACGGGGGGGAGAGATTGATCAAGTTGTCTGGTGCCAAAGCAACTGTCAACAACACTACGCTTTCGTCCAAATATGGTCATTCTAAAGCGTACGGCTTCTGCGACAAGGATGAGGCGGAAAGGCGGAAATGCATGCGCAATGCATAGAAAGCGATTATGACAATGGGTAAAACTGCGGTACAACCAATCTCTGGGAGGCAGAGATGTTCAGGGTGACTTTTCTCCCCAAAAGTTGGCTTTGTGGATGAGTTCAGGTTTTCAAATTCTCGGATGAAGCGGTACAAAGTATTTTTGAATACTGGCTGTTGAGTGTCAAGTGAGTTCCGTGGTTGGATGGCCGAGCGGTCCAAGGCGCCAGACTAAGGACCAGCTTCAATCTGAAGCTTCACTTGCTAGATAACTTTGGCAATCTGGTCCATTCGTGGGCGTGGGTTCGAATCCCACTCCAATCATAGGTTTTTGCCGCGCTGCTACGGTGTAACGTTCACCAATGTCCCGTATTTCATCGATGAATCAGAATCAGATAAAGACTATCAAATGTCCGACATGCAACTTGAATGCCCTTTCCTTTCAGTTGAGAATCACCGGACCCAGAGTAAGACACGGCGAAATGCGGATCCTCCACAATCGGGCTTTAGGGTATGATCCTTTTTCTCTCTTTGAATTTCGTACCGCCCTCTTTTGCAGGGGGTTCAGAATGCAAAAGCCGAAAGAATCAAGTGATTTGACGAGGGAACACGACGGAAAAGCCCGGGAACGTCAAACCGAGAGGTGAACTAAATCCCACGAAAATCCCAAACTCCGAATGAATATGTATGTTGTGGCAGCAAATGCGAAAGCGATATAAAATACATTAATAGATGATAATTAAGGTGCTTCAGGTGGTGCAGATTCCGCAGGAGATGCTTCGGCAGGAGCCGCGGAGCGCTCCTCGTTTTGTTTACGTCTAAATGCTGCCCGCCGAGCACGCTCGACAGTCGTCCTCCCCATCAAATGACCGTGCAACACCTTCTCCTCCGACTTCTTGGCGTGCATGGCATTGCGCCTCTCGGCCATGGCCATCCGCTCAAGCCGTTCATCCACATTCATGAACTTACCGCCGACGTCGATGAATTGGATGGGTATGCGACCGGGGCGGACCACTGTCTGCACCTTCTGTCGAGGCGACTTAACGGTCGGTGTGTCCTTAAAGCGGGGCATGAGCCGCGGTGTGGACCCAAGCTCTGCCCGCTTCTCCGCGTATCGCTCAGCAATTTTTTTCGCGCGCTCCAACGCGGCAGGCAGAATTGGTTCCTATCATAAAAGGATGAGATTGCATTGATAGTAAGAACTTCATGACTTGCCTTGCCATCGTCGACAATGGACTCCCAGTACTGACGCTGGAAGCGCTGGCGGGCGGCGTCACGGTTTTCAGATTCCTCAAGGAGATCCGCCGTGTGCGCGTCAAGTCGTTCAGGTTCAGACTGCGATTTAACACCCAAAAGCATCTCCATGCCCCATTGAAAACCTGTTTGCAAAGGCTTTCCCTATGAGAAGAGGGCGTCAGCAAAGGGGCTCGTGAAGGGAAGGAGGAGGATGAAGAATATAAATCAGATGGGGTTGAAATCGGTTTAACCAGAATCCGACGATGTAAGGGCATCGGATTGTCTTCCAACTTCGCGAATGAATTTATGGTCTCATCAGAACACAGTATGAAGAAATGAGCACTTACATCCTAAAGGGACAGAAGTGGCGGCAAACAAGTTCAGTGAAAGCTGAGATAGGAACCCGACGTGAATACCTGGAAGTAGTGTGTCAGAACGAGGAAGGGTAGAAGAGATTCAAGGTTCAGAAAAAAAGTATATATTATTAACCATGTAGGTGTCTTCAAGACTAATCGATTTTGGAATCATCATGTGAGGGGGTACGTTGCCCCACAACTAAGAAAGTAGTGACGAACCTTTACAAATGCCTGCTCCAAGCCTTTGAGCCGTAGTATTGCTTCAACACGCTTGAGACTGATGTGGTAGCGTTGCGAGAGTGCGCGAATGCTATTCGTCTCAGGATCCAACATGTAATCCGCATACATGCGGTTTCGAACGACGTCTGATATCGGGGTCGGAGGCTTGAACGACGGGTTCATGGGAAATGGCTGAAAAGGAAGGTAAACAACGAGCAGGTAATGGATGTGACGGAGAAAGGCATACAGAGTCAGCTGTTGAGGAGGTGTCCTCAGACCGGCGCGGGGTAAGCCAGTTTCTAGGCTTGCTGGCTATCCTGAACTTTTCGTTGACCTTGAGAAAGGATTTGAAAGTCTTCCCGTCTTCGCCCTCCTCCGCCTCAGCGGCCTCCTCTTCGTCGTCCTTCTTCTTGACCCGCTTCGCTTGAGCGCCCCGAGGTATGGAAGACGATATGAGCCGTCGAGAGGAATGGCAGCCTGGACGTGAACATCGTGGTGCAAGTGAAAGCAGCATCGAAAAAAATGCTTCCACGTGCCGAATATATAGCCCTCGGAAACAAACACGGACATACGGGAGACATTCACCAAGATTTGGCGAGAATGAAGCACCCAGGCAGCTAGCAGCAATACCTGCTCATATTTACCTCGGGAAGACGCTGCATACTATTCGGGTATTGGGCGGAAGGACGAGCAGCGATGATCGGACATCGTTTGCGCCTTATCGTTCCACTTCTAACTCGATCGTCAACCACCATGTCCACGCGCCCATTTGCCTTGGAGCGCCAGCTTGGTCTCTCTGCCGTGCGCCGAGCATGCGCATTGACCTCTTCAGTGTTCAATAAACTCATAAAAAACGAAACTCTAACCAAGGGGGACAAATCGCCTGTGACTGGTAGCCTTCATACGTGGTTTGTGTCCCCCTCGACTCATGTGTCCCTACAGTGGGCGACTACGCGGCCCAGGCCCTCATAAGCATCATGCTTCAGAACTCTTTCCCCGCCGATCCCATCGTCGGAGAAGAGGACGCGGCAGAATTACGCGTTGAGGAAGGCAAGGTCCTCAGAGAGAGGATCATCGAGCTCGCCAATGAAGCTCTGGTCGCTCCGCTTGTGGACGGTGACAAGGCCGAGTGGGGAATTGGTCCCGGTCAGACAAAGACGTCTGCGGAACTCTTGGATGCGATCGATAGAGGAAACTACGACGGTGGAAAGACCGGCAGTGAGTCCACGGTCCAGTCAATGCTTCCTCTCGCTAATTATAATCCTATAGGGATGTGGACGATCGATCCCATCGACGGAACTAAAGGATTCCTGCGTGGGGAGCAATACGCCGTATGCTTGTCGCTCCTCGTCGATGCACAAGTCCAGCTGGGAATCATTGGATGCCCCAATCTCCCCGTCGATGCTTCGAAGCCAGAAGGGGAGCGCGGGTGCATATTTGTGGCAGTGAGAGGCCAGGGTTGCCACCAGGTACTTGTTGTTTCTTTCCTCATCAACTTAGGAATTCACATATTCAGATTCCCCTCAGCGGCACCGCTGAGACCGCCCTCAGCATGCCTGTATTCACCCCTTCCACCCTGAATTTCCTCGAATCGGTGGAGGCACTGCATTCCTCCCATTCGACAACGGACACAATCTCATCCATCCTCGGTATCACGCGTCCGCCACTGCGCATGGACAGCCAAGCCAAGTACGGATGCCTTGCGCGTGGCGACGGCGGACTCTACTTGCGCATGCCAACAGGCGTTGGCTATCGCGAGAAGATCTGGGTGCGTACAACCCGTATTTTTTGTCGAACAGAAATTAACTTTGCGAATCGCAGGATCACGCGCCTGGCGCGCTTCTTGTAGAGGAGGCCGGGGGAGTGGTGACGGACTCGCGCGGGCAGCCTCTCGATTTTGGTCTGGGTAGGACGTTGGGCGAGAATTTCGGGGTCGTAGCGGCGGGGAAAGAAGTGCACGCAGCAGTGCTTGATGCCGTGCAGCAAGCGACAGGCGTAAAAGCGAAGGCATAATGTAAGAATTGACTGTACAACAGCGTAGAATACAAACTGCAATTCGAGGATGCGTCCATCTCAAAAAATGCGCGACCTATTTCTTCGCCTTTTTCTTCTTGGGCGATTTGGAACTCGCCCCTTCCTCGTCTTCGCTTTTCTTTGCTTTTTTCTTCTCCTTCTTCGGTCGTTTCTTCTTCTCCCCTTCGTCTCCTTCTGCTGGAGACGGCGCGGGTTCATCATCTCCAAATCCTGTTCTGGTGTCAGCGCTGTCTCAGGAAGTATCTCGAAAGCTAACCAGCGAACGGATCTATGGCGGGTCTGCGTCGCTTGCTCCCTATCACCACCGCTTCCTCCGTGACGACTTCTTTCGCCTTGCCCTTACCTTTTCCTGCCGACTTGACTGGTGGGACCTCAGGCTCATCTCCATCGATCATTTCCAGCTCCTCTTCAGAAGAGCTGGCATCCCCTCGCGCACGCAATTCGGCTTCGTATTCCGCACGTTCAGCCATCTTGCTCGTCACCTTAACGGGCACAAACGTCGACGGCTCTTGCGTCTGTGGCGCGTCGGCAGCTGGCTGCCCGAGCTTGGACTGCGTTATGGCGTGCTTGATAAACCGTGAGGCGGCGGCCTTGTCGATGGGTGCACGCTCTATATTAGTTAATTAACAGCTGATCCAGAACGCGTGAAGCACGCACGCGTATCGGGGTTCTCCGCAGAGGATATCTTGTCAAAGTACCGCCGTACGCGGGTCTAAAAATTGAGCAGAGTCAGGAGGGAATCTAAGATGAATAGGGCAATCGGTCGTACCAGCTCCCCGATGACCGGGTGGGATTTTGGATCGATACCTTTGGATTTCAGGTAAACTGTAATTTGGTTGGAACTATTAGTTCGCGACGACAGCTCTAGTCAGCAGCGACGCACTGAATACCAAGTCGTATACGATGTAGGGAAGAAGAGTTTGCAACTTCGCCTGCTCGATGGGTGTGAGCGAGACAAGTGATTCTGGGAGGGTTTGTGCGAACAAAGGAGCTAGGGTCGATTCCAAGCCAGAGAGGGAGGAGGTCAGAGAATCAAGCTTTGCTTTCAGCTTTGTTGTTTCGGTCGTCATCTTTGAGGAAAAGCCGCTCACGGCAAGCAGAAATACTTTCAGTAAAGGTGAAAAGAGAAAATCTGAAGCCGCCGCCAAGCACGAACAAATGATACGGAACCGTTGCAGAAAGAAGTTCAAAGAACCGTCAAAATCGCCTTTTCGTTTCCACCGAATTCAATCTTGTTCCTTGGTCCCTGACTGACCAGAAACGGGAATGGACTCAACGCTCGATTCGCCAGATTTTGGATCGCATTGGACCATGACGCGCAGTCTTGGCTCACTGAAGAGTTGCCACTCAGAATTGAGTCTTGGATTCAAGCTCTGAATAGCTTTCCGCCTCAATAACACTCCACGCTCTAAGACAGTCGGGCAAGATCAGTCACACTTGCCGGCAAGTTGAATATATTCGTTTCACAACCATCGACAGAGAGCAAGAAAGCAAACACGAGAAAAACGACAAACCCGCGCAGATTTAACGTGCTATTGGTTAACCCGAAGGTATCAAGCCTGGGGGCCCACGACAAGGGTGCACGAGGGTTGCGAGCCCACCACCAGGAAGACTCACCTAAAGCGTCGAGTCATCTTGCTGAGATCCTTGCGGTTGCGCGGCGGACGGTCTGGAAGAGTGAATGAGCGACGAGACGATAGAAAGAGAAGAGGATACATACCAGAGGCGAACTTCATCTCGTGGTTGACCACACGGCGGTTGCGCGGTGGGCTGCTGATCTGGAAGAACGAGTGAGCAGCAGGACGATGAACGAAAGAGGATGCCCACCCAGGAGAATTGTCTTATCGCAGTGGGCCCTGCTCATTCACTCCGGGCTGCTGAGTCTTGCTGAGGGTCTTCTGGAAGAGCGAGTCAGCGACGAGACGAGGAGAAAGCAAAGACAAGACGCTCACCAGAGGGGATTGCCAAATTGCTTTATGGAGGATAGGCCGTGACCTTTCGGTCTGTTTCGGTGCAAACACCCTTCACCGCCGCGAGGCCATCCAGCTGTTCGGGCGAGCACGACGATCCCATGCCCCGTAACGAGCCTGGTACGCGTGCACACGATGGAAAGCCGTAATCAACTCCTGGCGGGTACAGCATCTGCAACGAATGAGTAAAGGGCGAGAAAAGGGGAAGGAAAGACGAACCTCGCTGGGCGAGTTCCTGGCTTGTCGTTCGAGGTCGCGCTGGGCACTTGTGGGACGCCGTCGACTCCACTCCGGCTTGGTTGGGTCAACCGTCTCGTCGCCGCCTAGGCACATCCGCACCCACAGACGACGAACAAGACTCCCTCCCTCGACGCCCTATAAGCAGCCGACCGGTCCCGCGCGCCTGTCACGATCTACGGGGAGGGTCAGTAGGGCCTGCCTGAAAAGCAGAGGTCAGCGAGGGACCGACTACCGACTACGCTGTGGAGGAGATGGTGGTTAGCGGAGAGGATCGGACTCTGGAGGTGGCTGCCACAGACCGTTTCTTTTTATGCATTTCCGCCGTGGCTGTGCGGAATCACAGAAATGCGCCCACAAAATGTGAAAAGCGCAGGCCTAGGATTCCATCGACAATCCAACGTCCAGAGCTCTTGTAGTTGCCTCTGCACGGACTAGTCTCGGAAGCAATTCCTGCCAATCCAATGCCGTACTTCATATCAGTGGCGGTGTCGACGGTGTTTCCCAATGAGGCACGTTTTTGAATCGATTCTTTGCCTTTGGCAACTTTGCTCTGGCCAATTTCTAGAGATGCAATGCAGCAGCTTTTATTGATTCTGAAATCGCGGTGGAAAATGGCGCGTCGTTTCACGTGAGTTTGACTCCGATCGCGTTGTTTTCGTTTGCTTGCGGCTGACTGTTTGGTCATATACACCTTGTTCATCGACCACCATGTACCTCTCCTTGAACCCCACGTTCATCTCCTCCCTCTTCGACTACGTCTACGCCAAGATCGACAGCGTCAAGAACGCCGCGCTGTCTCCGTTCATTGAGCACACGCCCAACACGTCGTTCATCCTCGTCGCCAGCGCCGCCATCCAGCGTGCAGCAGTTGTGCTCCACCCAGCGCTACTTACTATCGACGGATCTCCTGCGCTTTTCACCCTTCCTCCAGGCCCCCTCCATACTACAGGCCCCGAACTCATCACGCACATTGTTCACTCGCCCACCTGGGTGCCATCTCTGTGCTTTGAAGAGTTGTCTCTAGTAGTCTCTGGTTATCGCGATTTTGGAGTAGTCGGGCTTGTGTTTATCCTTTCCGCGACGGCGCTTATTGTCATGAAGCCTTCCAATACCCAACGCAGGTTCAAGTCGATGGTCAAAGCCCACATCCACACGTTCCAACAGCAAGTCTCCGAAGACGTCCGAGTGCTTTTCAGAGCCACGCGGAGCGCAATGCGATGGCTCTTTCCCGTCTTTCCCTCGCTGCTGCTTCCAGGATGCCGCTTCTTCCTCCATGTAGGGAACGCAACGAGCCAAGTGCTCATCAAGCTGGCCGGCATCGCATTCAAGACATGCAAGCCGGTCGTTTGGACCGTCGCGACGCGGTGGGTCCCTTACCTCGCCGATATCTTGCTCTGCTTTTTCGTCTCCATCATCATCTACACGTCGAAGCTTGCGTTTCCACCTCGTCCGCGCCCCGTCCTTCGCCCAGAAAAGTCAATCGACAAGAGGGTACTCCTTCCCCAAGCCCTCAATCCCCCTGCCCGGTCAAACTGGTCGAACTTTATCGTTGATGGCGTCGCCAACGCCGTACGATCCTTGGATGTCGTTGCGGTTCGGTTCCTCGGTAAAGGCAGTTTCGGAAACGTCCTCCAAGGACACATCGGGTCCACCGGTCAGGCAGTCGCGATCAAGCGCATTTCAAAACGATTTCCGGAACATCTCGTCCGTGGAGAAATCCGAGCGATGAACCGTCTCAGTCACGCCGTAACTCAACTGATTCCGACTTTGCTGGGTGGCTTCAGAGATGAGAGAGATTATATTCTAGTAATGGTAAGCTTCTTCTGGCGCTATTGAACTTGTTTTCACCAATCTGTGCCAGGAATATCTCCCCGGGGGAACGTTGTTCGACCGCGTGAACCGGGCACCAAACTACCGTCTGAGTCGCTCCTCCGCCCTGACTCATGGTGCACAAATGCTCTCCGCGATCCATGCGATACACCAACAGGGGATCCTCCATCGTGACCTCAAACCCGACAACATCCTCCTCAACGCCCAAGGAAACGTCGTGGTCAGTGACTTTGGTCTCTCCATGGCCTTCGACATGAAAGCCAACGGAGGCCCCGACTGGAACCGTGCCAGAACAGCCGGTGGCGACGCGTTCCCGCTTATTTGGCCCCACCCCGACAACCCTCACTGGACGCGCGGGCTACAGGGCACACACATCTACGGCGCCCCAGAAGCTATGGCAGGCCTCGCCTACAGCTACGGGGTTGACTTTTGGTCGTTTGCGGTATGCTTCTTCGAGCTGCTCACCGGCGAGCTGCCCTTCGTGTTCAACGCGCGCGGGAATGCGTACATCGAGCCGCTCATCTTCGACGTCGAGAAAAGCCGTAGCCTCGACCACGTGGCACTGGATTTCTTCTCCAGGGTGCGTGTTTTTCTTGCATCTCACTTTCTGATCTTCTAAGCAACATCTTCCCAGGCGTTCTCAACCAGCCCCCGGAGTCGGATGTCCGTCGCAGAGATGAAACGGCATCCTATCTGGACCAACCTGTACGTCAATCCCTTCGCGTCCTGTTCTTGATAACTGACGGTGTTACAGGGACTGGCATAGCGAACGGGCGGGTTTTTGACATAATATGGATGGGGGGAGCGGATATCGATTGCTTCAGTTACACGCATATACCCTGCATAGCATACATATACCCCGTCTCTTTCTACATATACCCTACCTATACCGTCTGTATTCTCTTTCTTTTCGTCTCTTATATACCCATCTGCTTGTATCTGGCCCGGAATATACCCTCTTCTGCTGGTTATAGAGTCTGCACCATTATCTGCTTCCTTGAACTCGGGCCGGTTGAATCGGAAAGGACGAGATTTCCCAAAAGGGAAATACATTTTCCCAATGCGGAAGACGCCTCGTCGAGTCAAGAAAATCATTGAGCTCGAGTCATAAAAGCCATGATTAACGTATCGAAGAAGCAAAAATACTCGCGCTGAGGATTGAACTCAGACCCTCGCATTGAAACAGATCTTCTTTACAGTTTCGTAAGTAGCCATAGGTAACATCATAGGTGCGATGCTCTAACCAGCTGAGCTACGCGAGCGACATGTGGGCCTGAAGAGAGTATATGTGGGACTTCGGGGCAGACACGGTTGCATGGCAGCCTTGGTTGCAAATGTAAATCGAACAAAACATAAAGTAGGAAATTCACTGTGAACTTTCCGTAAGCGGAGCCGTACGCTGCCCCCTTGAATTACCGTCGAATTTTCTCGTTCACGGTACGCTTTCTCCCTCCTGCAATGACCCAGTCGGATCTTATGCGGCAAAGGCTTTGGAAGTTCTGACCCTCGAAGTGTTCTGCCAGAATTCGTAGTAGAAGGGCGTTTCTGGAACCTTTAGGGAACCAAAGTTACATAGTATTCTTTAGTCCACCTTCGATATTGGAAGGCGACGATTGGGGAGGAAAAATCGATTCTGGCGGAATCTCGTATGCTTGAGATAACCATGGTCATGATGTTGCCCAAGTGAGAGAGACAGGTGGGACGCGCATAATCTTGAAAACGATGACTTCCGACCGTTCGAGTTGAGTGATACTCTGATAGCCCACTTCCTCCGTGCCTTCACAGTGCTTCGCGACCGAGTGCTGGAAGATGACGAAGTTGAGGAGTTTGGCAGAAATATGGCAGATAAATGCGGTTATTGTCTCCGTATGCGTCGAATTCCGTTACATTCATGTGGTGGCGGCTGCAGCTGGAAGCTGGTGGACATCCCGAACGGTTCGAATGAGGTTTGAACGAAGCTGCCGTTCTTGCCGATGGATTTTCTCACGCTAGAGAAAATTGCATGCACCAACTTGACAATTATGCCAGATCAAAGACCATGTCTCGCCTCCACTTTGCGCCATGGTTCCTGGCAACTTTCTCGATGTCCCATTCGAACTTGGGGCCGGATATTCCACCAAGATTTGAATGTTTTTGAAAGAGGACTAATCCGCGAACAACCTTCAAATAACCGCAAGTTCACGCGTTGAATCGCCACTTCGACACTTTCCTCGAATCGAAGCGCCTCAACCTCACTGCGACATATGGCTTATGCTCTAACATTCCTTAACCATGGTCAGTTGACACCTGTCCAATCGACTCCATCCTGCAACCTGCATAGTATTATTCCCGGAGCTGCATATATAGCTCCAGTGCTCGAGCGCTGTGTGGCCAGGAACCCAGTCCTCTCACTACTCGTTTTCGCACTGCATAATGGAAGCCTCTGCTGAATTGACCCTCCACTTCCGTCGTGCTGGATGGCTCCCCGCCAGCGACGCGGAGCTGATAAAGTGGATCAAGGATGTCGTCGCAGAGATCACCGTTGGAAAAAGAAAAGCCGAGCCCCTGCTCCCAGTTATTCAGGAACTCCAAACGCTTATCGAGACGAACAGCGAGCTGTACATGGGTTTCAATCAGATGTTTGAACAGCAGCCACAGTCCGTGCTGCCTCAGTCGTCCTTGCTCTCCCAGGCTACCTCAGTGTTGACAAAACCGTTTTCCTCTTCAGCACAACCTCTTCCTGCCTTGGCGACTCTGGTATGCATCACTTGCCTCAAATCTGCCTTGTGCTCATCGTTCGCATTTGAAGATTCCCGACTATCAAACCTTACTCAAGATTCTTAATAAAATTATCCAGGAGGCACCGTTTTACGGGCCCATTGGGCCACCTATGTACATGGTCCTTAACGCAGCGATGAACACCCAGGGTGGATTCACCACGTTCCTCAACACCGAATTGAACGCCCAGTTTAAGCTCATGTTCGACGTTTGGGCCAAGTTCCTCGAGTCGCCCGATTCCCGTTATGTCCTTACTTCTCAGCCCGAGGGATGGTTCAGCTCTCCCGCTCTCACAGCGCTGACGGAGAACTTCGACGGTCTCACATTCGAGCAGATTTTCGTCTGCGACCCCTCCGACCAATACTGGGGCTATTCGTCCTGGGACCACTTCTTCGTGCGCACCTTCCAGCCCAACGTCCGCACGCTTCAGGCCGGCGATAACCCGAATATCATCAACGCCGCGTGCGAGTCGCAGCTGTACAACCTCGCGACCAACGTCCAGGAGCGCGACACGTTCTGGCTCAAGGGCGAGCCGTACTCGCTGCTGGACATGCTGAACCAGGACGAGTTGGCGCCACAGTTCCTTGGCGGCACGGTGTTCCAGGGCTTCCTCTCCGTGACGGGCTATCACCGCTGGCATGCACCCGTGACGGGCGTCGTGCGCAAGATCGTCACGGTCCCGGGGACGTACTTTGCGCAGTCGCCCGCGACGCTCGGCGAGACGGACAACCCGTACCTTCGCTCGCTGGCGTTCATTACGGCGCTCACGACGCGCATGCTCATGTTCATCGAGTCGGACAATCCGAGCGTCGGGCTGATGTGTTTCATCGCGGTCGGGATGACGGAGGTGTCGTCGTGCGAGGCGACGGTGAAGGTGGGCGACCGCGTCACGCGTGGGGACGAGCTCGGAATGTTCCACTTTGGAGGCTCGACGCACGTCCTTGTCTTCCGCCCGCAGACGAAGCTGCAGTTCTTTGACAATGTGGATAGCCCTGGGGATATGGTCCAGGTCCGGGGGGCGATTGCAGGAGTTCAGTGAGCGAAGAAAAGAAGTTTCTGTATCATGATCATGTACTACCACCAAATTATCTTGTCTCTCCTTCCCCGCAAAAAGGCACCGATCGCCAAGCCAAAGCCAAAAACCCAATCAGGAAGATAACTTTCCCGATATAGCAATCCCGTCGCGGGGCGGGCGATCGTCGTTCCTTTGTTCGAGTCGCCGTGTTTTTTGATCGCGCGTTCCCGCGCATCACAGCTACCCCTGCAGAAGGGACAAAGGAGGCGCGATATTCACGATACTGAAATCACTTTCCGCCGAGCTGGGAATAAACTGTCTCATGAGTCCCTTACTAGATTCCCACCCGGCTCCATAGCGTCTCAATTCATTTCTACGCAACAAAAAACATCCATTCCAGATGAATGTGCAGAAACCACGAGGACCGGACACTTCGGGATGTAGAAATGAATGTCAATGCTCGGCGGGTTGAGTGGAGTCGCAATGTAATGCAGATATTGATCTGCCGTGGAGCAGAGGAATACAGAGCACAGTACGCAGTAGGATAATAATATTCCCGACGGAATGGAAATGTTACAAGTTCCGACCAGATGAGGGTGTTACGAGCTCGTAAGGTCCGAAAGACTTTTGAGACATGCTGGAGAGGAATAATTCCAAGACGGAACGTAAGATGCTTCAGACAGGGAGCCGAGGACGCGTACGAATACTTAATTCTGAGACGGACATAGGAATAGTGCTGCGGACGGACTGCGGCGAGATCCAGTGTATGTACGTGTTCATGTACTGTGTCTGGGCCGAGGGATGATGGTCGGGGAAGGATGTCAGACCCGAGGAGAATAGATTCGGATCCTTGAATTTGGATCCGCACGGAGGAGAATAGGATAAATTGTCGGATTACTGGTCACATATAGCCCAGGGCAGCGTCCATTGTAGCTCAGCTCGGTATTTAGCCCAGGTTGTCAGTGCTTGGACGCCCAATGGTGATATTGCTGTCGTGCTATAAACGATGCTATACTTAATCGCGCGGGAGGCTGTAGGTGCTAAGGATCTTCTCCAAGTCCAATGGATTATCGTGCGTACGGCCGCACTTGATTAATTGATCGCCGCCGAGTGTAGTGGATGCGCTTGGAGGTTGAATTCGAGCTTCGGGTTTGTTCGGAGCTTCGTTCCATGTGTTCGAGAGTCGGAGTGAAGTGAATGGTCGTGAAGTGAATTGCGACAAGCGGCGTCCAAGAGAACCGATGGAGACGCAGAAGCAAGGCGATGCGTACAGCAACAGCCGGCTCTACAGAAAGCGACTTCCGATGTGGACGCGATTCCTAATCGGGCCCGAGAAGAAACAACAGCAAACAGCATGCCGCCGCCGCTCAGAACGAGACACCATGGTAAGAATTCCTTGGGAATAATATGGAGCGCTAACAATCGTTACTGCAGTCCTCCGAGCTTCGGTACACTGCCAACACACAGCTGGAGCACCGTGCGTGGTTCTGTGCTTTCTCTTGCGCGCTTTCGGGTTAATGCAATCTGTCAGTGCACGCCAGGTACACCGGAACTGGTGCGTTCTTTGGTCGCTTTGGTTGTCCGAGAACTAAGGAATTGCAGGACACGCTGACTTGTCGAAGCAGTGGGTGGACTTTGGTTGCTCTTTGGTGGTTCTCTCTGACGGGCTACAGCGACTGGGTGACGCATCAGCACCGCGACACGCTCGCGTCAATCGTGGGCCACCCGACACTGACGTCGTTCCTGGCCATTGCAGACGGCGAATCCAAGGGCCGCATCAAGTTCGAGATGACCGAGGCCAGTCTAGTTTTTCTTTGTTGCTTGCTTTCGTTCTGATATTGGACGCATAATAGCGGATGCTGCAGCCGTGTGGACCTCCCCCGCGAAAGGACGAGGACTAGAAACGGATGAAAGGGCTTTGGTAGGACCCCCATATAGCACGCTTGTAATCTTTGTAGTATGCGATGTGTGTACCGAATCAGTGATGCATTAGGAGCATTCGGAATTAGAAACGTCTGAAAGCAGGAATTGCTCTTTAACCACAACTACCACCATTGTCCACACTTTCTATCTGGTGGCCCGTCCACCTACAATAAATGGCCGCAATGGACGTCGCCCGCTCGTTTTCGCTCCACCCCAGGTCTCCGCCGTCCTCTGAGACCCTTCGAGCTCAAGCTGCGAGCCCAGAGCCCCATTACAGACTATCCAGACTAAACACCCCACCCTCCAGCGCAACCCTGCGCCCACCATCTATCATATCCCGCTCCGTCTCGGCCGGGATGACTTTTCCCTTCACCAAGAGCCAGAAAGAGAAAGAACGGGAAAGGCACGAAAAAGAAAAATCGAATAAGGATAAGGATGCTTTCTCCCGCGCGCCATCGCCCGACGACCGCGCTTCCAGTCGTTTTGGCTTCAACCTCCGCAAAAAGGTCTCGCTCGCGTCCATGCGGTCTAGCCAGTTCGATGATGCCGCATCGTCGCGCACCTCGTCATCTTCCGGCCCGAGCCACACCGTGGTCATCTCGCCGATAGAGGAGACTACCGCAGCATCCGTGGCACGGCTGCGCAAGGCCACACCGGAGGAGGAGGCGCAGGAGGACGAGGTCATGCACGCCACAGGCCGCTTCGTCAAGAACGATACTTGGCGCGTGCGAAACAGGCACAAGCTGCATCCATACCTGGGTACGCCCTACATGCTGTCATACGACGTGGTGATGCTGCAAAGGTGCGCCCGATTTTTTTTTTTTTTTTCATGTGGCAAAAATTAATTTCAAATGTTTTCTTTTGAAACAGCGACCGCGCTACGAACAACCTCATGCGCTGTCTCGTGCCACCCGGCTCGCCTGCATACAAGCCCTTCGGTGGAAGACCACCCGCCACTGTCCTTGACCTTGGCTGCGGTGAGGGTGTATGGCTTGCGGACGCCGCGCGCATATGGCGGGGCAGCCAGTTCATTGGCCTTGACCTCGTCGACATCCTACTGCCAGCCCTCACTGACGGCTCCATTCCCAACGTACGGCTGGTTCGCGGCGACTTTATCAACTATCCGCTGCCGTTCCCGGCGGGTCGTTTCGACTACGTCCGTTTGGCGAATCTGGGGCTGTGTGTCCCGGAGCCCTGCTGGGAATATATTCTGCGGGAGGTTGAGCGCGTGCTAGCGCCCGACGGACGTCTTGAGTGGTTCGACGACCAGATGGCTTTCCCGTATGGCGACACGCCCTTTGGGGAGGCGATTGACATCCCCAAAGAGATGGAGATGCTCCCTGCGACAACGCCGACGGCACATATAGCGACCGAGCCGGCGAAACCACTGTCACCAAGCACTCCCCGTGCGCCGCCGCCTACACCCGAGTCCTCCGGGTTCTTCGACTCGTCAGACGACGAGGGCTCTGACGAGGGCGAGGAGGCCGTGTACAAGGACCCGCTGGAGACAAGCGACGACGAGGTTGTCTCGTCGCCCACCCCGGATTCGGCGTCCGAGCGCTCCTCGTTCTGCGACACCGCGTCAACCCTCATCGGCGACGCCTCGGAGCGGGGGTCTTTCGACCTCACGAAATCGTTGTCTGGTCCGCCGCGACTCGAGTTCGAGCCCATTCACCGCCCCTTCAGCGGTGTCGAGCATCTCGTCATCTCGATCCCGTCGCCGGACCCGCTCACCACCGTCGATGTCACCATCGAGGACGGGGACATGCCGCTGACGCCCGTGCCTCCGCGGTCAGCTGCGAAACTCGTTCAGAGCTGCACGTCAATCGCGACCGCGTCTCCCGCAGTCCTCGACTACACTTCTGCGCCGCCGACACCCATCGCGGAAGACGACGAGGACAGCGAGTCCGAGCCGGACGTCCCGCTTGGCTCCGGGCCCTGGAGCACACAACGTTCCGCGTCGCTGGATCTCGAGCGCGTGTACACGCGCATGCTGAAGACCGAGTACAACATGCACCCAAAGCCGGCGGAATTTGCGATGCCGCTGCTCAAACGCGTGTTCGGGCACTCAGCGCGCGTCGAGAAGGCGAGCATGCATTTGAAGCTCGCGCCGGTGGGAACGGAGACGCGGGACGACGTGCAGTGGCAATATGGCATGCGGGAGAAGCGCGACAGCCGGGAGGCCCAGAGAAACGCGCGGACGTGGATGAGGACGATTGAGCGGGAGAAAGAGGGGAGGGAGCCAGAGCGGGAAAGCATGAGGCGGTCGACCGGCGGGAAGACGAAGTCATCGAAGAAAGAGGAGTGGGCGGCGAAAGACACGCCGATCCCACAGGGCCTTAGTGCTAAGGCGGCGGAGCGTCTCGGTATCGTCGGCGCCGGTGTGCCGCAGCTGAGGCGGCAACCAACGCTTGTCGAGAGCCCGGATGAGAGCGAGGAGGAGGACTTTAGCGAGGAGTTCAGCGACTCGGACGAGGGGTCGCCTGCGGACACCAAGCCAACGCAAGGAAGGGACCAATCGGCTTGGGTGCCACCGAGCGAGTGGGATGCGCCGGCAGTACCGCCGGCCCTCACACGCGGGGACAGCGCGCCTATGTTACGGACGATCACACACTCGACCAGCACCAACACGCTCACAACGGCGTCAAGCTCGTGCACGATCATGCCCACTTCAAAGACGGTCAAGCAACTCGGACTTGGGACGTCCACCATCGCTCCCGAGCGCGCGGCTCCTCCGTTAAAGCCGACCATCCCTGTCGCGATGACACATACTCGCGGTGGGTCGAACGCTTCGACCGCGTCTTGCGCTTCCGCCCTCTCCACTGCCTCGGATGTCTCCGTGTCGTCGTCGACGTCGACGGCCTCGTCTGGAGCGTGGTCAGCAACTGGCCCGCATGAGCCGCGCTTCTCGCATGAGCTCGTGCAGCATCCGGGCCTTGTCCTCTGGCCGAACACGTTCATCCCACAAACACCCATGGAACTGGAGCTGCACGCAACAAAGCACATGACAGCGCTCCTCGGGAGCAAGCATGCGCTTGGAGAGTATGTCAGCACGTACACCGACGCGACTGGTGAGCGACTTGTTTCCGATGAAGAATTCCAGGAGGCCTTGTGGCAGTATGAGTGGTCAGTTTCTTTCCTTCCTCATTCTTGCCGCAATGGCTAATTAGCGTTTTTCTGCAGCTTCCGCCGCTGGCGATTTAACTGGCCTGAGCTTCCTGACGACGATGAGGCGCCCGACCTCCCGACGCCAAGTTCTGCACGAAGCATGCACCACCCCATCCCGCCGCGTACACCAACCACGGAAGCTCCCACGAACTACAAGGAGCGGCCGTTTGGGTCCGATGAGCTCACACACGTCCGCACGTTCCGGGTCTTCACTGCGACCAAGGGCCCCAAGCTGCTCTAGTTTACCCCTCGCTCCTCTGATCATCTTCCCTCTCCGGCCATACGGTCGCCACGCTCCCTCATGATCGTTACGATCCGCACGCTCCCTGCTTTCCTTTTCTTGCCCATCCTGTTCGCATACGCATGTCTCGGTGCACTCTCATTCCAGCTCTCGCATTATTCCTCCCTCACTCATCGCATCGGATTGGTATCTTATATTGTTTATTCAGCCCCCCGTAGATTAGTAGTCGCTGTAGTTGTACGATGCAATGGAAACGTTGAATATACCGTGAAAACGGCATTGCAACGGCACCTCCTGCCGAAGGAATTAAAGCTCCGACCTGCTCCGACCTAAGCAGTTTGCGCATTACATAATCTTTCTATCCACAACTTTTGCCTTAGGTGCGCACTTTTTCTGAAGCCGTTCAGCTCTCGTCTAACGATCCTCTGCAGTCACCTTCTGACTCATTCCCGGTACCAACAATGAGTTACGTCGCTAAGGGAGAAAAAGAATACGACGCGACGGGCGCCCCCGTTCCCGGCGTGAAAATCCACAAAATCCGTATCACGCTCACCAGCAGCAACGTCAAGAACCTTGAGAAGTGTACGCTTTCTTTGAATCCTCATTCATTGTAAGGAGCGGTCGCTGACGGGCAGCGTAGTCTCCGCGGACCTCATCAACCGCGCAAAGGACAAGCAGCTCCGTGTCAAGGGCCCCGTGCGTCTCCCGACCAAGGTCCTCCGCATCACCACGCGCAAGACGGTGCGTCTTTCTGTTCTCATATTGTTATGCACTTGCTTATGGTACATTTCTTTCGCGCAGCCTTGTGGTGAAGGTTCCAAGACTTGGGACCGCTACGAGCTCAAGGTGCACAAGCGCCTCATCGACCTCCACTCGTCGAGCGAGATTGTCAAGCAGATCGTGAGCACCCTTCTTGCGCTTCATGGAGAATGATGAGCTAACTTTATGCGCACAGACTAGCATCAGCTTGGAGCCCGGTGTCGAGGTCGAGGTCACCATCTCTGCCTAAATCTTACGTTGCTGTTAGGGTGTTCTTATGATAGGCGTATACATATGCATTGCGGTTGGCTCATGTCGTACATGGAGCGGGTGAATGAAAGCCGCCACTAAACTTCAAGCTAAAGTCAACACATCTTGGGGACACAGAAACTATTACAATAGCTCCGCCGTCTATTTGTCGACAAATAATTTCGCAATGACAATCTTGAAGGGATGATCCAATTGGCCTCGAAGACTGGCTAACCTTGCGTTAGGTTCCACATCGCGAGCCGCCCACAAATGCATTCGCCTTACTTTCAATATCTTTGCACCAAGAAGCTCGCCGGAATCACCAGCCCCACCTACTCGATCCTCTTCCTGGCGACGACGACGAGTTCATGGATTGTATCGAAGCCACTTTGAGTTTTGACGTGCATCACTGCCGCTCCCTTCGCAAAGAACACACTTGAACATAAACGGAGACGACGTTGAGCAAATTAGAACACGGATTACAAGTCACAAGTATACAGGGCATTCAGCAGGTATAGAGAATAAAGAGGAGGTATAAAGCAGGAGCAAGTCACGACCAGCAAGGTACATGACGAGGGAGACTACGGCGAAGAGGAGGAAGTCGCAGTGCTAGTCTCGGTCTTGACGACGTGCCATCTTTTGAGCGCCATCTTCTTCCTGAGTGCGAGTCTTGAGTGAGATGCATGCCCATGCGGTGGGAAGAAGACGAAAACGAAACGAGGAAAAAGACGCACCGTTCCCCAGCATCCTCAACACCGCTAATCTTCAGCCTTACCAGTTCGGCCGACATGAACTTGTTATACGCTGTGGGTTTACCCTTTTTGAATCCACCCGAAGATCTCTCTGAATGACGGTGGTCAGCAAAGCACTTGAGGAAAGTCTGGAAGAGGAAGTAACTGACTCTTCGGCGCGCTGGCGCCGTTTGGAGAGGTCTTCTTGGTGGTTTGGGTGACCATAGTGACTTAGGCGAGGGAATGAGGTCGGAGAACGTGGACTGGACATGGAGATGAACGCGCGACGAAAGACGACGATCGATAACGACAGAGAGGACTCGAAGAACGATGAAGACACGAAGAAGCCCACGAGACTCACCGGTAAGAGATGCGGAGATGGCGTTACGCACAAGAGACGAGGTCGTGGTTGGAGAAAGAAAAGCGTACCCGGCGATCCCGAATTTATAGAGTGACGTGGGTGTGGTTTTATGTAAAAGAGCGGTTCAGCTGAGAGGCTGAATGGCTTCAATATAAATCAGAGCTCAAAACTGCATAAATTCATGGATGGAGAGTACTCGAGACTCGAGTGGGCAATGTGCCGCATGCGACAACAAGAATCGTAACAGTTATCGGTGTAAAACGCGCATCGAGACCGCGGCGCGCTTTTTGGCGCGTAACATGGCACAGATGTTCACGTGGATGTGACACGACGTGTCTTTGCTCTCACTTGGCTCTCACTCGCCTCTCGCCTCTCGCCCGCCGGCTCAGATGTTTCGATGGGCATGACCTGGAGGTGAGACGGTCAAGCATCTGCCGTCTCTGAACTTGTCGCGCCTTAGTTGTACAATCATTGACCCGTCTGTAACTTACAACTTGGGTACGATTAGCAAAACCTGTGCCCCTATTTGGACCCGATCTTGAGTATATTGACCCCATTGTTCGCGTCGCCGCCTTCCACCGGTTCCAGGAAGATTCTTTCAGGCATCTTGGCATCGATGGTTTCCGAAACGAGTCCATTATCTGTGGAGGACGTCTGATTGGAACCGAGAATGCGATGTGAAGGCACGCACTATGAACAGCATCGATGAATTTTCGCATGGTATCAGGGTTTCTGACAGTCAGCGCGATGATTGCGCTTCGCAGGCGCGGACTGGGCCGCAGAGCGAGCTGAAGGACCGCGACCAAACCTGGTATCAAGTCTGGGTCGAAAACCTGGAATGGGAATGTCAGAGAGGATCCAGCAGCTGGAACTGAATTATGGTCACAATGTCGGCACCGAGGATCAGATCGGGGTCGAGTTCGTCGTTCAAGAGGGAAGTCAGTGGTATCGCATCCTCGGGGTCGAGTGCCGCCGACCAGTCAAGAAAGCAGCATTTCACGTCCGGATGAGCTGACGACAAATCTGAGAGACGCGGTTGATTTGTAGCATCGTGCGGGCGAGAAGGAAACTTACTGCACGGTAGTTGGACGTTGTCGCGACAGCGCGAGAGAACAGTGTCGTTGATGTCCGACATCCACACCGTACCGGGCATTGTAGCATCCGGAGCGCGTCCCTGGTGTTCTAGGAGCTGCAAGGACGCTACGATGCTGCCCAGAAAACCGATGCCAGAGCCAAGCTCCAGAATTCTCTTGCCGTAGACTAGGTCTGCCATTTGGTAGTGGCTGAGAGGTCAATGATGCCCCTGGGCTGCGAAAGACGGCCATCGGTACCTGGGTTGAAGATCAGGTATTGGGCAAGGATGAGACTGGCGAGCCAAGTCCGCATGCCGGTCGTTCCAGTCTCGATTATCGTCCTTGATTCAAGCAGCGTTGTTGTGTGGAAAGTGTCGAGGTCGACCGAAGCGCCCGGGAGCAGGGAGTTGTTTGATCTCCAAAAGTGGGTGATATAAGATTGTGCAGGAGGGATTTGGCCAACCAACTCGGGGGCACCTCCAGGACGAACAGAAGAGTTTAATAACCCCAAGTAATAATCATAGATGCGGGAGTCGACTTCGAATTCAGACTGAGGACGGGCTGGTTAAATTGGCTGGACATCTCTGCATAGAAATGAACCAACGTCCGGATCTGACCTCAGCTTTTTTTCCAAGTCATCAATTACCCATTTCCAAAAGGACTTTTGGTACTGTTTTGAAGGTGGGTACGTTTGGAAATGCGGATTCATGAGGACACGATCGACAAGGAAATTGTGGATGACGTCCGCCTCAAGATGAGACGGAAACTGGAGATGATTGGGAGGTATAAGGGCCGCAAATCCTCTCAACAGCTGGAAGAGGTCCGGGGGTGTGGAAACAGACATTCTCGACCTTTGTTTATTCGGTGGTGGTGGTTGGACGCAGAAGGAGTACAGGTATGCTCCAGTTCAAAGGGTCCACATGATTAAGAGAGTCTGCTAAGATAATCCGCAGGTAGTGGCTATAGCCGCCTAGAGCCGCACCCTTCGGCTGTGACGCCTTCGTCACTCCAGCGATGCTCTCAATTATACTATGTATTCCCGCTAAAAATTCCGTCGTCGCAATCGAGAACTTGCGCCTACCAACCCACCGCACCAACTTCGCACTTCGTCCGGGTCACTGTTTCGTCTTTGTCGCATTCGATCCCCACTCTTCCTGCCATTGACGACCGATGGCGAAAAAGTCGAAATCAAAATCCAAATTCAAGTCTCACGAAGTTGTTCAGCCAGAAGTATGGTTTTTGTTGGCTGAACCCCTCCGGCGCCCTGACTGTCAGTAGACCGTCTCTTACTCACCAGAGGAGTTCGAAGCTCGACGGAAAAAATGCACCGAAGCGATGGCGGCCATTTGGGGGGCACGCATCCCTAATTACGCAGAGGGCGTCCAGGCGATCGCTGACTATGGCAACTGCCCTGGTGGCCTTATAGCTGTGCGTCCCTTGATTTCGTTATCTTATATACTGTGCTGATCTTTTTGTAGGCCCTCTGGACCCCAAAGTGTCTTCCTCCGATTATCATCCACCAGGGTTGGCTCCAGCTTGCCTACTACGACCTCCTCATCGCCTTGGGGCCTCAGGGACGAAAAATGTACAATATTCAAGTTTGCATCGCCGGGCACTCTCTCGAAGAACCCTTTGACTATGTGGGAGAAGGCGTAAGGGTCGAGTGTTTCGACACGCAACGGCAAATGGTAGTTCCTGCCTCTGCCAACAACAACCCTGATGCCTTTTCTGGTTGTGGTGGGGATGTTTTTGTTGTCTCGTACCCACTTCAGAGGGGGCTCTCTTTGTATACTACTTACCAACTTCAATTACCTGTATAGGAGCGTGTATCATTTTACCTTTTCAAATGTACTCTATTTGCTGCGCACTCCCATCCACATCCAACAATTACTTGCGCCAATCCTGGTCATTTTCCCTATCACTCCGTTAGCGCATAAGTGGTCCGATTCGATGGTCGCTCCCAGACGCCAATTACCTGTATAGGAGCGTGTATCATTTTACCTTTTCAAATGTACTCTATTTGCTGCGCACTCCCATCCACATCCAACAATTACTTGCGCCAATCCTGGTCATTTTCCCTATCACTCCGTTAGCGCATAAGTGGTCCGATTCGATGGTCGCTCCCAGACGCCAACGCCACTCCGGGAAACATCCAACCCGGATGTCTGCTGGGCACTGGCATGAATCGAACCGGAACTGAGGTCTGCAGCGTGCACTCCCTCCTCTCTATTCAAAACGTCCACAAGATTAAGAGAGTCGGCTGAAATCATACACATGTAGCGGCTATATAGTTGCATCCTTCGGCCCTGACGCCTTCGTCACTCCAGCGATGCTCTCAACTATACTATTCCCGCTAACAATTCCCGTCGTCGCAATCAAGAACTTCCGCCCTATCCGTTTAGGCATCAGGCGCTGCACGTTGAACAAGTAAAGCTGAAACTCACCCCGATTCTGTCTCCCAACCCACCGCAGCGCCGCAATCTCTGTGTACGTGCACCCGCCCAAAAAGAAGACCACCGTCGTCGTGGGTTTCTGCATCGGTCGGACTGTGAACAAAAGAAATCAACACCACACCAAAATGAGTGAAAATTAACGCACGTAGCGATGCCACTGGGGCAGTGACCGCGCTCCCTCCTGGCCCACTCTGCACGATATCGACCGTCTCGCCCGGGATTGTTGCGAGGATGTCCTCGAAGCCCCTCCACCCCGCAATCGGGTGCGCTTGCGCCTTGATCACAGAAGGCTGCTGTGCCTTGCCATCGCTTGATGCGGCAGCGGCCTTCTCCTTCTCTTTCTCCGCGGGGTTGCTTAAGACACCACCTTTCTGCGCGACGCACTGCACCAGCCGCACGCTGATGGGCGCGTACCCCGAGTATACAAAGCTGATGTCGTTCTCCACCTCGTCCAGCGCCTCGGGGCTGTCGTCGATGAGCAGTCGGAGCGATTTGCGCAGGGCGGCGAAGGGGTATTTCGCGGTGGACAGTGCGGGCGGGCTGGACGCCGGTAACGGATTGGGAAGGATCATCCCGAGCGGGGGAGCGGAAAGCGACAGCAATAGGGGTAAAAAGTTGTAGCCATAGGCTTGTAGGATCTCACGCTTGAGATTTTCCAAAGATTTGACCTTTACGCCTCCGCATGTCATGCTGGCAAGACAGAGCAGTCTCACAACGGTCTGCATGTCAGCGCCTTGCGCAATGAGATCCTCAATAGCCGTGATCTGGCTGGGGATTTCATATGATGCAAGGAGATCTGGTGCGAGCTTGAGAGGATTGTGGTGAAAGATGACATAAGTACCCACTCTGTTGGATTTCAAGCGTCTTGTTGAACTGATCAGTTCGGGTCAATGGAACAAGGAGTTCTGAGAGTCCAGTGTCTATGAGATGTTGTAAACATATTTCCGGCCAATACAGGACTGCACTCACGCAGCCGCAACGATTGGTGGTCAGTTTGCAAGCCTCCAAGCTTCCCAACAAAATCCCGCAGCTGCGCGACTGTCTTCGCTTGGTGCCGACCCTGGTTGAACATTAGTTCGTCTACTTTATACTTTAGATATGAGCATATAACCTTGTAATCCTCCTCCAAGCGACGCGCGACTTTATTCAGCCTCTTTCCGACGGAGGAAAAATTCAGATCTCGTAATTCAGCGAAGAGCGGATCCGTAGCCGTCGTCAAGTGGTGCTTCTTCTTGGGTTCGACCTTCTTCAGAGACGCTGCCGCCGCCGCCGCCGGTGGCGGTGGAACGGCGGCAGTACCCACCGGCGCAGGTGGTGTTAAAAGCGACACCGGAAGTTCGACGTGGGCTGGAATATGGAGTCAGCAGCGGCCTGGCGCAGCAGAGTCGCACGTACAATTTTTAATGCCGAGGAGCTCGTCAGTAAGGCCCTCGTAGGTCAACTGAGTGAGGAGAGGGGTTATCATGTCGACACGGCGGTCCAACACAATGAGCGAGTCAATTTTCTCGGATTGCGCCAGTAGAGTATCCGGCGTGGATGAGTCCGATGGTAAATGTCGCGTTAGAAGCGTGGCGAGCCGCTGTGGGGATCATTAGCCGTGATGTAGGGAAGTAGAACAAAGCGGACACACAGCTGCCTTATCTCCTTTGCCAACTATTCTCGGAAATAACCCGTACAATTTCTGAAGTGTCAAGAGGGCTTGCGCTGAATCATAGATAACCGTCTCGTCTCCGTCCTGTAAATAGCCAAGTATTAGTCTGATATGGGAGAAACATAGGTAGACGCGCACCACCCAAACCTCCTTGAACGCATTGTCGTTCTCCAACGACACCACGTCGTCCGCGATGGGAATAAACTGTAGATTGTACGACGATATTCGCACATCACCCAGAACACCCTCCTCTTCCAAGATACGCGAAACGAGCGTCGACACCCGCGGTACGAGAAGCAAGGTGTAGGTGTGCTTTTGAGCGTCCTTGCCGTGTCGCTTGATCTGGTCTGTGGTAGCAGTCAGATAAAATAAAATCCAAATCAACGACAAAACAACGCACCAGCGATTATCTTCACGTACTTGATCATGGGGCGACACAGGTACACAATATTGGGCGTCGTCGAGGTCAATGGACCCGACTCAAGCCAGAACATCTTGTCGACACCGTGATGCTGTCGGCGGTGTCTTTAACGGCAGCTTCAAGGTAGAGACGCGTCGCTGACCTTCAGCAGGGAGACCTCAATGACGAGGCCCAGCGGGCCAGCCAAGGAGGCATCGAGAACGAGGGTCTTTGCGCCGTTGACCTTGCCGGGCCTCAGCCTCAGCCACAAGCAACCCAAGAGGAGGCGGCACCCACAGAATTCAGCGCATCAACCAGTGCCTTCCGCCCGATTTCCTTTAAGAGGTTGACATCCAAGAGCGTTTCGTCGGCGGCCTGTGTCGGTGTATCGTCGGACGTGGAGGTCGCCATTCGGGCATGATTTCTATTTCTGGGCGTGTTTGGCAAGCGGTTTGAGTTAAAACACTCGTGTCTTTCTTGTTGCGACCATGCCCAGCTCTCAAGGTCCGAGACTCGATCCTTCTCGTGAAGCAGCAGGAAACAGGAATATTACATTCCAAATCAGACAGAAATACGGGAGCAAAAAGATACAAAAGAGACGGGTGGGGTATAAGGTATATGTGAAGAGAAAGAGAGGGTATAGTAAAGGATTAAATCAAGCAAAAACTTCATGATAGATCAACTTCCGGTTTGCACTCAGCCGCGCGCGCCCCACCAACTTGAACGTCGTCCGATTTTTGACATCGCGTCCCAGTCCCTGTAGAATCGGTCGGCGTCAGTGATCAACCAAACATCCATGGGAACAAACGTACAGGCCACGCCAGATCGGGTGCATCTTCATCTCGCGCACAGACAATCGACACTCTGGGATCAGCGTGAGCGTCTGGACGGAGAATCAGCAAGAAGATTAGCATGCAGTAGCAGAGGATCGTACTCGACCGAAAAAGTCCTGATCCGCCTCGTCAAGGAAGACGAACCGGTTGGCGCTGTTGTTGAGGTCAAGGACGGGAGGGTACGCGTATTCATTGTAGCGTGCGGCAGTAGCCCTGAGTCCTGCCGCGTCCGACAGCTCATATGGCATCTGCCCCGTCAAGATCTCAAAGAAGCAGACTGCCCAGGACCAAAGATCGGCCCCGTAGCTATACTTCTCGCCCGCTGTGGCCTCAGGAGCACCATAGTACGCGATTCCCCGCGGTTCCTGCGTTTGATGTGGATTATCGGCGTGCGGCCAGAGGAGAGGGAAGCCATCGCCGCCTTGGGCTTTGGCGTGCTTCCAAGCGGGACCGCCGGCATCATCCATATTGAACAGCTGGGCGAGACCAAAGTCGCTGACGACGACATTTCCCTCGGCGTTGAGGAGGAAGTTGTCGAGCTTTATGTCGCCGTGCAGGACCCCGAACTGATGGAGAGCGCGGATGCCCAAGAACATCTGGGCGCCGTAGAAGAGAGCCTTGTGACGACTCAGGAAGCCGGTCGGTGCGCACTGGAGATGAGTAAAAAGCGTCCCGCCGGGCAAGAAATCCTGACACTGGTGAGAACAGTATTGATAATGTGTGGAAGAAGCTCACCATGATGAGGATGTAATCCTTCTGGTCGGTGTAACTACCAAGTAAGTGCGGGACCAGGTGGGGAACGGCGCGGTGCAGGCGGTTCATCGAAACGATTTCGGCATAGAGCAGGTTCATCCCGCTGTGCTTCATAGAGATCCGCTTGACGGCGATTGCCTTGCCTTTTCCCTGGTTGAGCCCTTTGATGACACTTCCAAACCCTCCTTTGCCGAGGAACTCTTGCGTGATGATGTCCCATGGCCGCACCGTACTCCTCACGCCGCCGACGGATATCTCGACCCACGTAGACCATGCGGGGGACTGCAGTCGAGGCCGATTCCGATCTTCAAAAGGAATGAAAACTGGCGGGGGGCCGGTTGAGAATCCGGTCCGCAAGGCATGGAAAACCAGCCAGGCGAGTAGTGCGAGGAAAATATCGGCGAGGAATGGAATATAGCGGATCAGGAGGATGGCGCCGACATTGCTGAAGCTCTTGAGGGTGCATGAGACCAGCCTGAAGACCAGCCGGCCTGCTGCGCGAATCGACCGTTGACAGATTTGGATAAGAGAGAACAGTCCAGATGTCAGCGCCGAAAGAGTTCCGAATAAGATGGAAACTATTGACGTGCGCACGATCCGCGCATTTTGAATCTTTCTATTCAAAGCCATGGCGACGTAGCTTCCGAAGACGGCGACCCTGTGCTTGGTCCGTGGACTGGTTTGCAGAATAGAGACTATCGACGCAATCATAAGCAGGAAACAGGCAAATACGAACACCATGACAGAGGGCAGGGTTTGAGGGAGAACGAGACACGGAGGTTCTGGTACCCATGTCGGTGTCTGGAACTGAAGACCTGATAATTGGAACCGAGCGGGATCACGGGGCGGGGCGGGAGGCAGGGCAAGGCGAGCGGGAGCCGCATCAATGGTGAGCAGCGCGGGGGGAAGGCCTGCTGCAAGACGGCGGACGGCGGCGCTGGTGATGATGATGAAAGAGGTGCTGCGAGTGTGGTCGATGAACGGAGCCAGCACGGCGTTCTTGACTTTGTCAATCTTGGCGTAGACGCGGTCGAAGAGAGAGGAGAAGAATGTGGGGTTGATGCAGAGGAACATCGTAGTTGGTGGTCAAGGTGTGTATGGCCAAACAGTCAGCCGCAATCAAACGAAAACAACGCGATCGAAGCCAAACTCACGTGAAACGACGCGCTATTTTCCACCGCAATTTCAGAATGAATAAAAGCTACTGCATTGCATCTCTAAACTGGCAAAGTAAAGTCAAAAAAATCGATGCAAAGACGTGCCTCATCGGGAAACGCCGTTGACACCGCCTCTGATACGAATTACGGCATGAGATTGGCAGGAATTGCCTCCGAGACTGGTCCGTGCAGAGGCAACTACATACAAGAGCTCTGGACGTTGGATTGTCGATGGAATCCTAGGCCTGCGCTTTTCACATTTTGTGGGCGCATTTCTGTGATACCGCACAGCCACGGCGGAAACGCATAAAAAGAAACGGTCTGTGTCAGCCACCTTCAGAGTCCGATCCTCTCCGCTAACCACCATCTCCTCCACAGCGTAGTCGGTAGTCGGTCCCCCACTGACCTCTGAATTTCAGACAGGCCCTACTGACCCTCCCCGTAGATCGTGACAGGCGCGCGGGACCGGTCGGCTGCTTATAGGGCGTCGAGGGAGGGAGTCTTGTTCGTCGTCTGTGGGTGCGGATGTGCCCAGACGGCGACGAGACGGTTGACCCAACCAAGCCGGAGTGGAGTCGACGGCGTCCCACAAGTGCCCAGCGCGACCTCGAACGGCAAGCCAGGAACTCGCCCAGCGAGGTTCGTCTTTCCTTCCCCTTTTCTCGCCCTTTACTCATTCGTTGCAGATGCTGTACCCGCCAGGAGTTGATTACGGCTTTCCATCGTGTGCACGCGTACCAGGCTCGTTACGGGGCATGGGATCGTCGTGCTCGCCCGAACAGCTGGATGGCCTCACGGCGGTGAAGGGTGTTCGCACCGAAACAGACCGCAAGGTCACGGCCTATCCTCCATAGGGCAATTTGGCAATCCCCTCTGGTGAGAATCTTGTCTGCTTTCTCGTCAGCTTGTCGCTGACTCGCTCTTGCAGAAGATACCCAGCAAGATTCAGCAGCCCGAAGCGAATGAGCAGGGTCCACCGCGATAAGACAATTCTCGGGTGAGCATCCTCTTTTCGTTCATCGCCCTGTTGCTCATTCGCTCTTCCAGATCAGCAGCCCGCCGCGCAACCGCCGTGTGGTCGACCGCGACATGAAGTTGGCCGTTGGTGAGCATCCTCCTCTCTTCCGTCGCCTTGTCGCTCATTCACTGTTCCAGAACCGCCCTCCGCGCAAGCGCAAGGATCTCAGCAAGATGACTCGACGCTTCAGGTGAGTCTTCCTGGGGGTGGGCTCGCAACCCTCGTGCACCCTTGTCGTGGGCCCCCAGGCTTGATACCTTCGGGTTAACCAATAGCACGTTAAATATGCGCGGGTTTGTCGTTTTTCTCGTGTTTGCTTTCTTGCTCTCTGTCGATGGTTGTGAAACGAATATATTCAACTTGCCGGCAAGTGTGACTGATCTTGCCCGACTGTCTTAGAGCGTGGAGTGTTATTGAGGCGGAAAGCTATTCAGAGTGAATCCAAGACTCTTGAGTAATTCTGAGTGGCAAATCTTCAACGAGCCAAGACTGCGCATCATGGTCCAATGTGATCCAAAATTTAGCGACTCGAGCGTTGAATACATTCCCGTCTTCCTGGTCAGTCGGGGATCCGAGTCAAGGAGCAAGATTGAATTCGGTCCGAAAAGGTGATTTTGACCGGTTCCGAGTCTGTCACTTGAGGGCCGAGGCTGTGCCCGGTAGAACTCATATTTATTTTATTTTATTGAATATTATAACGTGACCCCTAACATTCACAAATAAATTTCTCGCTTCAAGAATATGGACGCGATTCTTTTGGCGTATAGCCATTCAATACATAAGGGGTGCAAAACTACGAAAGGCCGCCGGGCCCTCGCGGCCCGCCTGATGTAGCGCTGCGACGCCGGGCCGCCATTTGCATATATACAGAGCACATGAGGGGTTGAAATTGACAGAAGACAGTATCGAGGTGGATACTGATATGGGCGAACAGAACAGAGGGAACAGAAGTACGGTGCAAACTTATCGTACTCGCAGGCACTAATAGTTACCGTGCTTGACATATACCATGTACTAGATTGAGAACATCAGCCTGCACTGCATCTGGAAACAGGTTTTTGTGTGGTAGAACCAGCCGTACGTGGGAGAGGTGGCGGTGTCTCGGTAGAGCCTGGGAGAGCCGTCGCTTCTTCGTAGAGGCGCTTAGAGACGAGCTGTCTACCGTAGATATCTTGCTCTAACCGTAGACGCCTCGCTCTTAGTATTCTCTCATGCTCGTTCTCGGTCTACAGAGAGGTCTCGGACTTGTGTTTTTCACAATTCAACTTTTCTCCGACGCACTAGTGACTGGCACCATGGCACCGCTTATCCAGGCGTGTCTTTGGGACTATAAAGACCAGGGTGCATCGCGCGATTGACATATTCCCCTCTCCTTCCTCCCCTTCATCACCCACTTCTTCCACTGACCCTCCTGCATTCCCGTGCCATTGCTGGCAACTTCTGTGAGTGCTGGCCCTCTTCTAGTTCAACTTCTACTCTAGTATGCTTGCCTTGTGTTGGAAGGATCCATCTGGCCGCTTTTTTCACTGAATATGAGCGCAATAACCCGAAGCGTAACCAATCTCTGTCCCCGGGTATTCGATTATCTGACTCACTCACAGTCCCAGGTTGTCCTCGTATCGTACTTTGTCGTTGTGGTAGAACTTTCGCCATTCATCTACCTTAGTATACGGGCATTCAAAGCAATATATATATTCTGTTGTTTGTCGAATGAACGGAGCCAAATGGGAGCGAGCGAGAAAAAAAACGGATGCAATTGCTTCGGAGAATGGATTTGATGGCTGCATCATGCATCACACCAACATCACACATCCATGTGCACGAGTCTCTACGCGGCTCTACACGGCTCTAAGGCTCTACTGCTCTAAGGCTCTAAGGCTCTCCAGTGCTCTACTGGACTCTTTGTAGAAAGGGGGGGTGACTTTGGCTCTACGGACCTACTGAGCCCTACTGAGCGCTCAGGAGTCAGTACCCTTTTCCCAGATGTTTATTCTTAGTCGCGTGTAATATCAGACTCGCAGCCGGGGTACGGGAGGCGGCGGCGTGGCGGCTGCGCGCGCAAAATACCACATTAAAAAGGTGTAACGGGGTCCATGCCCAAGCAGCATCCGACTGAGAAATGGATGCGACTACTGTGTGAAGAACAACAAGTCAAAGGGAGCATCGATACATACAATAAAATGGTTGCGAGAGCGGCAGGGATTCATTAGCATGCTTGAGTACAGACACATTAACTGCCTCCGTGCTAATAAATACGGCCAGGCGCGCCCAAAATTCATATCGGAATGAAGCCAATGTGATAGAACCACATGTTATTATTCCCAAGTTGGATGTTATACAAGAATACGCGTACAATAGAGCGCGGCGACGAGGGCCGCTTTCCCCTCCAGCACGGACGGGATATGTCACAGCAAGGGTTGGGTGCCGAGTTGACGACAAGACGGAAGTACATGAAGGTAGAAGGCAAAACAAAAGCAGCCGAGGGATCAAATCAAGAAAACATGAGCCCACACCGGGCACATCATCGGCATAACCCGAAAGATTCCCACAGGGCCACCTGAACGAGATACTCCAGTGAGGTCGGTGCGTACGTGATGGTACTTGACTCCGCATAAAGTCGTTATTAAACAAGTCATTGCTACGATAGTGACATTATGAGACTCATACAAACAATCGGTGTGGCAGGAAAGGGCGCCAAAAGGTCTTCATCCAGACGCGAGAAACAGAGACAACGCAAAACAAACACAGGGTAAACAATCACAGCCACTATTGAGTCAGTCACTGTGTTTGCTGCAAAATATCTGCAAGGCAGATATCCCAGCAGATATATAAAATATCGTAAGGTATCCACCAGGTTGATATCTCGGGTATCACCATGCAGACACTGGGGTAGACAGCAACTCTGTCTGACAGTATCCACTACGTAGATACTTGCGATATCGCAAGGTGTCCACCGGTGTGGATAGCTCACGTATCATCCAACAGATATTCCCGGATAGCACAATTGTCTCTTTGTTGTACACCGGTAGATAATACAAATATTCTGTGATTTAACGCGTCCGAAAACTTAAGTATCCTACAATGGATAGTCACTCTATACTCAGCATTGGATTACCGCCCGAATCGATATATTGCAGTTAAATCGCCATCAATTCCGCCATCAACCCGCCATCAACACCCGCCGCTCCGTATGGACGGAAATTTGTATCGGGGTCCCGGAAGTCACCTTCAATTTGGCCCTGAATGAAAATGTCGGGATCAGTTTCGCTGCAGCTATTTGAACGTACCCGTGAAGGTCTCGTCCAGATGCTGACGAGCACCTCATGATCTGGGTGGATTATGGACAGCCAAACTTGCGGAGTACAATATGCGATACGATTCCTGGCTAGCCAGGTGTCGAGAGGATTCGGTGTGACAGGGCAGAGGTCTCGCGCGAGCTGCTGTTTCTTGCGCTTTGCGGCCGTAACTGGAGTGCGGACTCGAGAAGATGGGTATGCTTGTAGTTAGCGAAGCCTTTGCACTGCGAATAAGCGGACGGCATTTTGGACTTGATATACTGTACGATGAATGTACTTACTATAGCACCTGGTTGCCTTTTGAACTGTCCACCAAGAATTCAAGAGATGTCTGGTAGATTATGCTCGGAGTATCTGTTTGAAGGATACCTGGAGGGATACGTGAGGTATCTCCCATGGTGGTTAGCGCAAGATATGTCGACAGACATCAACTGATAACATGATGGATACCTTGGATATCTCCCGCAGCGGATATTCCATGTATCTACCCGTCGATATTGCCGGACAGTGTCGGACACTTTCGGACACCCCAGGAATCACAAGCTATCCACCCCGGCGGATATTTTGCAGCAAACGCAGTGAGTAGAAATGAAAGGGCATTAGAGGCGGTGCTTAAAATCGGTTCAACACTGCCACTAATTTCATTAGGGATCGTTTTTTTGACCTAATAAAAAAATCGCTCTCAACCCCCCTTCGGAAGAAAACGGGATGGTTCGGAAGGACACAAACAAGTGCAGCGCAAAAACAAACAAAGGTAAACAGTTACAGCCACTAATAGGGTCAGTTGAAATGAATCGAACTTGAAGGCAGTGCTTAATTTCTATTCAACACAGCCACTAATTTCATTAGGGATCGTTTTTTTTAGCGGTGTGTAAGAATCAATTTTGCCCGTGTAACTAACGTGAGATTGAAAAGGCTCCCAGGTTATTTAACAAGGGGGTGTTAATTACAGGTTTCTAACATTATGTCATCACGCTTAGCATTTCTTTCTCTGAGCGTTTCTGAACCGTTTCCAGGCCATTTCTGGATCGAAAATCGCCCCCGCACGGCTTTCCCTCGTTAATGTGTTTTGGCCCTATCTCTGGCCAGCATTTCACCCCTGGGCTGACCCAAACTGATGCCCAAACCGCCAAAAAGGTATCCTTTTTAACGAATTAATTACAAGGGTCTGAAGCCCTCCCGTGTGAGAATGGTTAATAACATGTTAATAACTGTGTGATAAACCTCTTGTTATTTAACACAGGCTTCCTTACACAGCGCTAGTTTTTTTGACCTAATGAAAAAGTCGCTGTCAAATCCCCGTCTGAGTTTTAAAAAGAACAAAATTTCTTCATCTTCATACTTCATCTTCAGAAATATTCGTAATTTGTTCGTGCTTGGCAGCGGCGTCAAAATTTCTCCTATGTAGTCTCTCTGAGGCAAACGTCGCTAGGCCCAAACCTTCGCGAACTCAGGATACCTATCAGATCAGGAATACCCTGAGGCATGAAGGTTCAAGGGAGGATCCTTCGTCTGCCTCCGGAAGACTACTTTTTCCCACCCTTGAAAGTATTATATATCTCTGTCTGCTGTGAGCAAGCTGTGAGCAGCCTTTCCTTGACGATGACGACCGAAACAACGACGCTGAAAGCCAAGCTTCATTCTCTGCCCTCTTCCGGATGAAATCGACCCCGGCTCCTCTGTTCGCACCTCTTCGCATTTATGATAAAACAGAGCTGCAGATGTCCTACCCTGGCTACATCCGTGGTCGCGAACCAATTCAACCAAACTGCAGGCGACAACAAGGGCTCTGGACGGACGATTGCTGGTCATTGGGTGATGCCAGTTCGTCCATGCTATCCCATTCAACTGCTTTAAGAGAGAAGGCTAACATACAATTATATTGAATTTCGTCTAACGCTCCGTCCCTTCTTCCCTCGACCTTGTTGTTTCCCATCGATAAAAGCTGAAGGAAGTTGTCCCTCCTCATCCAGTTTCTCCAATATGGCCATCGCCGCATCGTACCCCTTCTGCTGTAGTTCTTCGAATTTACCGAACTGCAAAGTCCCGTACTGTCACTCCCGTCAAACACAGTTTCTGCGGGATTACAGGAGAGAAAGTTACCTCCTGGACAGGCATCGCAATATACAGACAGCCACGGGCGACTTTCGCATCTTCGAGGGTTTTGACGCTTGATACGCTGTTCACAAAACGGTCAAATCGATCAGATCAAGACTGATAAACAACATACTATGCAAGACGACTTTGGATTTCCGTAATGGGCGGAACGAGCCGGGCGTTGGAGAACGGATTCCATCTGTTTATCAGGAGCCACCAGCCTGATACGGTGTCGCCAAACGCCCGTGGTGTGTTGTCATCGAGCTAGATACGAATGAGGAGGATGATAATGGCCATGTTACAACCACCTACCGAACCGACGTCGCAAGCGAACACGGAGCTTGCTCCCATTCCAAACATCGTGGCAACCTGTCGTGAATGTGAGCTATCTATTTTTTTCAAGACGCAAATCGCGTACAGGTAAATTGTCGACTGCAGGAAGTCAGACAACCCATTCATCGGTTTGCAACCATAGACTCACCGTATCCGCCGTCGACCAACATACCACCATCGTTGCAAAGAGGAGGTAGGAGGCCGACCAGGGTCATAGACGCGCCTGCACAAATTGTGAGCTCAAAGCCTGACTCGGATATGAGCGGGAAACGGACGAATAAATCTCCATGCATATCCATTCTCATGGATCTCCATTCGAGATGTCATGATGTTGGTTGTATTACAAAAGAAGGGTAGCCACATGTCCTCGATATGAAGATCATAGAATGCCTGTGTAAAAGTTAGTTGTTAGATCAATGACGCAGGCTATGAGGCATACTTTATATATGCTTCGATTAAATTCGTGGCCCTGGTTTGGCGTCAATCCAGTGTCTCCAATGGTGGAATAAAACGTACCGTCGTGTACGCTACTAATGGATATGTGACATCCGAGAGAATCCGCCATATGTTTCCCATTCTGCTGCTGAACTGTTTCGCACGTCCCGAGGTTGAGAGAATGTCTCCTTCACGAGCGTACAGGCCACCAATCAGGGCTCCGATGCTGGTTCCGCCAACATGGTCTATGGGTATACCATATTCCTCGAGGGCACGAATCAAACCCTTGAGTGGTGTAAGACAGTGTGAACAAAAACAAAGTAACATGGAACTAACAAGATGTGATATTCCACGAGCACCGCCACCCCCAAGGACGAGACCGATGGACTTCCCGCAGATCCTCCGGGCCAATCTTGAGAAATCATTGATATGCGGTAAACGTTGTGGCCGGGGATCGGTCCCGCTTTTGCGGTATTTCTGAATTTCACTCTGGACCTTGTCCTTGAGGTTCTTCAAGGTTGTTACCGCATCCGGGTCTTTGGGAACGACCAGCTTGGGTATAGGCAGCACCAGGCCCTTGTGACTAAATTTCAATAAAATGCTGACATCAGCATGATGACCTTACCGGTAGTTCGACATGAATATGTTGATGCACCCATGGCCTGTTCTGAGATGGGAGTTCCGATTAGACGCTTTGAATAATTACGCTAATCTTACCTTGAGCCATTCGCGAGTGGATCCGGGTACAACCGTACGGTCAGGATGTAGCAGGACGAGTTCCTTGCGAGCTGTCGTCTTCATCGAGAGGAGTAACCTTTCGTATTCTCCGATTGACGGATCATCCCCCATACCTACAACCATGACACAGTCCGCCTGCTATATGTAAGTGCCAAAGTGACAAGCGCTAAGGGGTAACTGACCTGTCGGATGCATGTTTGCGTCCACGAGCTGTTTACGGGCGAATCAGCTACATACAGGACCGTCCGATACTTCTGTTCCTGGTCGGCCAACCCTGTGACTCGATATGAGACACCTCTTTCGCCAAACTAAGAAAAGATACTGACAACCCGCAGCTTTGAGCTTTCCCATTCTCGTGAAGGCATGTCGACCTAGATGGCTAGCAATTGATGCTTGGTTAAGGTACGAAGTTGTCGCGCCAATCCCTTCCAGTGCTCCTTGTAATTTACGAGCAAATCCGTCGACAGGAACGAGACGAGACACTGGAAGGATGGCCACAGTCTTTAGGTTATTGTTGTCGGATGCGTTCCTGGATTGCGTGGAGGAAGAAGAGTCGACCTCATCTCTCACGCGCGAAGCGATCGATCGCAGTAACCTGTGCATATTTTCAGGCTGAATACGATATTATAGGGAAGGGTACCCACTGAGCAGTTGTTTGCGGATTTCTGCATTAAACCTCGGGTTAACAAAACGCTTAGTAAGCAATTGATGGAACTTGCCGGGCTGAGATAGCGTTGAAAAGCGTTTGAGGCATCCTAATGAGCTCTGTGTCACGGATCGCATGGACTGTGTTTCGTCTTGGAGAGCTTGTGATCACGTCAAGTTCCCCGACAGTGTCCCCTTGTCCATACTCTCCAACAATGGCCACCACACCAGCTTCCGATTCCGTGATAGCGCGTAGACGGCCATTAATGACGATATAGAAACTATCGCTGATGTCTTCAGGCCGCCACAGAACTGGAAAGGTATGAGCTACGGTCAACTAGATGGCGCGATTGGTAGAAACCTTGGCCGGCGTTAACTTGCATCCAGTCCAATGACGCATCGATGTGGAGTACTGAAAGCACATCAGCGAAGCGAAAGAAATTCGATGGAAACGACTCACAGAGTGGAGACAACAAGGATATTAGGCGCTTCGCTAAAGTCAATAGGACGATCGGCCGTTTCTCAAGTAAACGCTCAAGGGCGTGAGATGGTAAAAATCCGACATAAGCATCCGTTTTAGCCTTGATGTCAACATAGGATGCTGTGTTGCACAACGCAGCTAGCCGAGGTCAGCCCAATTATCAGCGCAGCAGGCTAAGGGTAGTACCAAGGTACCCAGCAATGCCTCCCGGTTTAGCAGTGAACAAGAGCTTTTGTCGGTTCGCGTCGCTCTTTACTCCTGGCGTCCGCCATGGCTCAGCATCGGCAACAGAGGGAGGAGCATTCTGTGACGACTTGCGGACGTGAGCGTCGTCCTCGGGAAGTAAAATATCGAGGAATCCTTCCGGTACCCATCAGCCGATGAACACCATGCACGACAGAAAAGGAAAACCTTCAATGACGTAAAACAATCCCGTATTCAGCTCTCCTGCTTTTGCAAGTGTGGAACCAGCTGCAAAGAAAAGGATCTCCACCTCGTTGTCCAAACCACTCATGTAACCATCGCCGGAGGGCGACAGTCGAAGATCCCCCAGTCATACTGGATGCATCATCTCCAAGATCCAACAACGACAAGGATCCGAAGGAGGAGGAAAAGATTTCGGAGCTCGACGAACGCCGGCCTATGGCATCGTACGGTAGAAATGCAGGAGAGGCCTCAACGCTCTCTCCACTGCTCATGGGAGGTTGAAGGAGGCCTATTGACTTGGCGATGCAAGACATGACCTCGTCCCGTAGATCGAAGTCATCGCCCGAAATATTGGATGATCTCCGGCTGTCGATGGCATCAGCAATCGGAGCTTGACGGGAGGAAACGCGAGGTGTGTTCAGAACGCTAAACGTGCGCTTGAGAGCATATCCAGGATATGTATCATTCAGTTGGCTGGTAGATGTCATCAGATCACCCGCTTGGACGGTGTGCCGTGACTGAGCTCTGAAGGGTCCAGACTGAGACGAGTCGGGTCGCCGAGTAGGAGGCGGGGCATCCGCAATCTTGACCTTAGCGTTCGAAGTAGTATTTATGGAATCGCCAGAATCAGACTGGAGCGGCATGGGTGACATCGTAGTTGGATGGCCGAAATAATCGTCGCTGCTTTCTGCTCTCCTCGTACCATCAAAACGCTGCCGTAGGTGCTGCAAACCACCCCCTTCATAAAAGGAAGCGGGCAGTGGGTGGCAAGCAATGTCGTTCATTGCCAGCTCAGTACGAAGAATCTCCGACGTCAAACCGAGATATTTATGCGCAGCATTGAACGTCACACGGGCGAAACGTGTCACGATAACTGGAAAGCGGGCCAATTTGAGCGTGGGAAATGCACACCGCGGAGAAACGCATACCTTGGACGATATGGCCAGTGGCTTTCGGAAACTTCTTAGTCAGCCGACGGAAAGCTTCGGCGGGGATGACAGCCAGCGTCGTGTCTTCAGTGGCACGGGCCACTACGCCTCGATGAACGCTCGAGGGACGACTGGGAGGGGCCACGCGGGGAATAGAGGGAGATAAGCGAGCTGTTTCTGGTTCATCTACGAACAGAGGGGACATTGAACCTGCTCGAGGAGGTAACATCTCGGGATGCACAGTCGAGGTAGAAGATGATGTCGAGGATCGCCGGGGACGAGTCTGCGGCACATCTGAATTGGCACGTTCGGGACGTGTGCGAGTAGGCATCGATAAACCCTCGTCAAGGAAGGGATCTGATTCCGACTCTGGATCATCATCCTGCCAACTCATTTTGACATCCTCCGTGAAGAGTGAGAGGATTGTGAATAAACTCGACAAAGTACCTCCGCTACCCACTTCGTTCAGTAGCTGGTACCCGTTCATGTCTTCGTCATCCCATACGCCGATTTGTTCCTCCGTCTCCTTTCCTGTTTGCGCGAACACTTGCACCATGCCGTCCACGACACAGTAGAAGCTTTTGTCCTGGTCCAAAGACATGCTGTCTCCGGCAATGAGGCGTCGGGTTTGCAAATGCCGCGCGAGTTCATGGAAAACCTGGGTATCACAGGTCAACAACACAGCATATAAATGGCCACTGAGCCCTCATACGGGTTTCTCGAGCTAAGATTCGTGTCAGTGATAGTCTGTACTTCCGCACAAAGTGGCACATACAAATCCAAAGACCCGAACAGCTTGCAAGAAGTCATCCAGATAATTGTGGAAAGTTGGAGGAGGGTCTAGATGGCATGTCAATGCCATTTTCAGGGCACATACACCCTTTGCATACCAGTATTAACATCAGGATGCAGTTCATTCGCATCGGGTTTAACGAGCGGTGGTTCCTTGAGTTACGTATTAGTGTATGAATCAAAATACGGCGAAGAGAGGCGTACTTTGAGCTGAGTGTAGTCGTTGAGGTACCGAAAGCGTATCCAGTAATTCAATGCAACCGCCGAAGCAACGAATATGATGGCAAATGACCAGAAGTTCAGCTGGCCGCAAAGCGTGTTTTCAGAAAGATTGGTTGGGACGCAATAAAGGTCACTCACGGTGAGTGTCATCGAATACGATAGAATGGAATAAATTTGACGAGGAATCGTGATCGTCACAAAAGCTATGAGCGACTTTGCCCATGAGAGGGCCCATACTGTATACGTTGTCTTCTTCAGCACAGTTTACGAAATGAAACGGATCTCGCCGACGCACATATTACCCAGAAACACGCAGAGACCAGGGAAACAAGTGGATGGGAAGAAATGGGCTGGTTTCCTGCGGCGTCGGTCACAGCTGCCTCTGCACTGGCAAGGTCCAACGACATCGCGAATGTCTGCGTGTTAGCCTCGATGCCGAAGCGAAATGGTGGAGGCTAAAGCGCTGTCTTCAAAGGCAAATCGGTGGTAAAGGCCAAAAATGGCAAGCTGTCATCAAAAGCGCGTCATACTTCACGACCACGTGCCGAACGCGTCGATCAAATTTGCGCACGTTCCTTAGCTTGTACTTCTCAAACTCGTGCGTAGACCTGCGGAGACCCAAGAAAACACATCTATAGGTTTGGATAATTGGTTCTATAAAGTACAAGTAGAATATACGAAAGTCAATGTTCGTCGGCACCCGGTTTGCCCCATTTCACCATTCGCACAGCACCGTCGCGCCAAGTTTCCACTCTCCTCGCGCCGAGTATGGACATCGTAGATCTGTCCGTACCGACAAAGCCCGTTCCTTGAGATTGGATAACGGCATCGATTAGGATCGGATACCTGAGGAGTACTTTGGCGAACTTTATCGACAACAAGGGGACTCGACGTACCAGATTCCGTGCAACGCTTCTGTCTGCGAATGGTCAGGTGTCACCCATCCCAGCTCAGCAACCTTTCTCCACCACGCGCGGTCCTGTTCGTCACTCGTTATTATGACACGGTGCACCATGGTGCCTTTGCGATGCCAAATCTCCGCCTTGACCTCATCCACTCGACGCGCAATGGCTTGGAGAGAGGCAAAGCATTCCTCGATGGGAACAGAGCACCAACCCTGTCGAAGGAAGAGTCAGACAAATGTCCGAAAGATCCGCGTTCCTAACCTGGAAGTCTTGACGTCTGGCGTGGACGGATATGAACTGCAGGACTAAGTTAGGTGATATGTCCGAAAATTGGATCATATTGCATACCGGTGGGATTGGGTCATGGGAGGCCACTCCGAGGGTTTTTCGGACGTAGGAATCAGCTAATTGCTCTATGGCAGTGGTCCATCGCATGTATTGCCCGACGTATCGCCAAGCTGGACTAGACAGTTGTAAGAACGCATTGGAGGAGAAGAATGCGACGAGACGGACCTATAATCCAGTCCTATTTCGAACGGCTTTGTCCTGAGTTAGGAACGATGTTATTCGTATCGACAAATCGTCTTACTTCCTGGGCAGCAACGTAATACAGTATATCGAAGCAAGCAAGCAGCTCGTCTGGTGGAAGAGAGAGATGGTGTTGAGGTGAGGGCAGAGGCTGAACCAGGTTCGCCGTGCGCGCTGACGAAAAGGCGAGTGATGCCAATGACCAAAAAGTACTGTGCTGATCGTGTTCGAAATTCGGTATCATCTGCGGGATTATTCAGCATGCGAGATGGGGAAAGGATTCAGCGCACTTTGATCCAATGGGGAGTCTTTGTGTACGATATGTCTGAGACGTATGATGCGCGGATACAGAGATTTGACGGCGCACATACCAAGATTCAACTTCCAAGGGACATTGCTATGTCGTGGCTCCTTGTCCCTATACTGCACAGACTCCCAGATGTTCCAGCAGCCAATGTCATCGACAAAAGGACTGTCTGGCTCCTTCACCTCCCGCCACTCTAAAACGGGCTTCCCCATCGATCTCCGAAGGCGCGGAAGATCAAACACGTCCCCGAACATGAGTGGAGGAGCACTATCGGGAAGATGCGTGGACATGAACACTGGCAAGATACTCACTCGGTCCGTTATCAGACCGAGGTAGACGAGATTCATCTGGTAGATGTGAGCAGCGAGTACCTTGTACTTACTTGAAGCACATACAAAGGTGATCACATCATTCGCTAGCAAAAAATTAGAAAAATAAATGAACCAAAGATGAAATCACTCACTCCAACCTGCAGCAGAACCCCAAGAAGTAATGTACTTTGTGTGTTTCTGTAGATTGTCTGAGGCAGGATGAGGTCAGTTATTAGGCGATGAAGAACAAGTACCTTTGTACGATAGTGTGGGCAGTCCATTTAATGATGCCAGGGGATGCAGTGGATCTATCTCAGATCCGTTACTGGCAGCAACGTTCGTTGTAGGCTCGCATTCCTGCTTGCTCGAATTAGGCCAAGGTTCTTCCGCCCCGAGCGCGACAGGTGGTGAGAAAAGATAGGAGTCCCTCAAAATAAAGGTGCAAAGGAGGACACCGGCAATGCACGAACATACGAGGGCCGCTATTCCAAAGCGTTTGCGGGGGAGAAACTGCATGATTGAGGTGGAAAAGCGCAGCGGATGGCTGCAAAAAACGTGGCATTCGTACGGCCGAACCCGTGGACCGGCGGAACCCCTTTTTAAAGCGAGACATAGGCGGTAACTTTAAGCCGACCTATCATATATCGGGACGCCAGGGCGCTGACATTGGGATAAACCACCACAGAAATATGGATTTCATGAGGTCCGAGGGGCTCTTTGGGCTGCGGATATTTATTCGGTGCTTAGGATTATCCTGTGAGTAATCAGTGAAAACGAGGCAGCTGAAGCAATTTCGAATTCGACCGGAGGCGCGCGGTGCATGTATACGCATTTCAACGCCTTGCAACACGGACTCAGCCGGGACTGTCACGGAGGTCGGAGTTCATTGGGCTTAGGCCGGGTTGTGGCAATGCGGTTCAAGTTGACAGCCCCTGGCAGCTGTGGCAGTGCCCGTAAACCACGTGATCGCGTGAAACTTTCGACGCCAATAAAGCACCAAAATTTATCTATGGCGACGAGACGAAGGGTTGGCGTGAGCTCAGCTACGTCGGAGGCTGCCCGTCGGCAGCTCATCCAACCGGTCCCTTCGTGGGAGAAAGTATGGGCCGTGCCTGACAACGCGCCGGCAGGTTCAACTCTGCGAGTTCTCAGGTGGACGAAAACATCCAAGATTCAGGCAAGCAGCACAAATATTCACATTTCTTCATATTCAAAGATATGCAGCACTTCAGTGACGACGAGGGTGGTGCGGATGAGCCATTGGCTCCCCTGCCCGACGAGGTCGAGGTTGTAGAGGGAGATGACGAAGACCAAGACGAACCTGCTGTTGCTGCACAGCTCCCCGATGCGGCCGAGGCTGTCGCGCCGGAAGAAGAGCCAATATCCAAACCGTCTTCGCCCAAACCCCAGCTCTCGATGGGTCTCCAACCTCCATCAGACATGATCGACTCAGAAACCCAGGACTTGGACGAGTCGCTGAAGACGATGGAGGCTAACATGGCCGAAGGAGTCGGGGTTGGTTTGGACACGGAAGAGGGTATCATGGACATGTCAGCGCTCGCACCAGATGGACTGGGGTTGGAGGCGACTCATGATTTGGCCCAAATGGACGACAACGACGAGCTGCTTGGAGGTCCAATGCAGATGGACGACTCTGTGGACCCCTTCGCGGAACCGATCGAACCGTAGCTTCGCGGAAGTTGCCATAGCTTTGAGGTGAGTGACTCTGAGTGTCTACTCCATCACGTTGTAATTATTGATAGGGAATAATGTGTAATTTTTTTTTTGTACATACGTAATGCAAAGCAGGAACTCAGAGCGTATGAAACCCTCATCGAAGCCAGTCACAGAGGGTATACCGCGCATCTGTGACGATCCAGTCGTAGCATACGCGAAGCCCAAAGGCTTGCTCGCTTTTATCAACGCTCACCTGATTACCAGTCTTGTTTCATTCCCCGTTATCGCAGAAAAGCCGTTCAAACAAATGCAAGGTCACTGAAAGTCAGACCAAACACTAGAACGGGTTTCTAAAAGTCGCGATTCAATCGGTTGAATTCTTAGGAATATTGTACGCAGGACGCCGAATAACCAGCAAGTAGAATATATTCATCTCCAAGAAAAAGAAGTAGAAACGAAAATGCCAAAAGAAACTACAAACCCGCGCAATTTCTAACGTGCTATTGGTTAACCCGAAGGTATCAAGCCTGGGGGCCCACGACAAGGGTGCACGAGGGTTGCAAGCCCACCCCCAGGAAGACTCACCTGGGGCATCGAGTCATCTTGCGGAGGACCTTGCGATTGCGCGGCGGGTGGTCTGGAACAGTGAATGAGCGACAAGGCGACGGAAGAGAGAGGAGGATGCTCACCAACGGCCAACTTCATCTCGCGGTCGACCACACGGCGGTTGCGCGGCGGGCTGCTGATCTGGAAGAGCGAATGAGCAACAGGGCGATGAACGAAAAGAGGATGCTCACCCGAGAATTGTCTTATCGCGGTGGACCCTGCTCATTCGCTTCGGGCTGCTGAATCTTGCTGGGTATCTTCTGCAAGAGCGAGTCAGCGACAAGCTGACGAGAAAGCAGACAAGATTCTCACCAGAGGGGATTGCCAAATTGCCCTATGGAGGATAGGCCGTGACCTTGCGGTCTGTTTCGGTGCGAACACCCTTCACCGCCGCGAGGCCATCCAGCTGTTCGGGCGAGCACGACGATCCCATGCCCCGTAACGAGCCTGGTACGCGTGCACACGATGGAAAGCCGTAATCAACTCCTGGCGGGTACAGCATCTGCAACGAATGAGTAAAGGGCGAGAAAAGGGGAAGGAAAGACCAACCTCGCTGGGCGAGTTCCTGGCTTGTCGTTCGAGGTCGCGTTGGGCACTTGTGGGACGCCGTCGACTCCACTCCGGCTTGATTGGGCCAACCGTCTCGTCGCCGCCTAGGCACATCCGCACCCACAGGCGACGAACAAGACTCCCTCCCTCGACGCCCTATAAGCAGCCGACCGGTCCCGCGCGCCTGTCACGATCTACGAGGAGGGTTAGTAGGACCTGCCTGAAAATCGGAGGTCAGTGGGGGACCGACTACCGACTACGCTGTGGAGGAGATGATGGTTAGCGGAGAGGATCGGACTCTGAAGGTGGCTGACATCAGCCGTTTCTTTTATGTCTTTCCGCCGTGGCTGTGCGGGATTATAGAAACACGTCGGCGCGTCGACTAAACGCGAAAAGCATGACCAGAAAAGCGCGCACGGACCAACCGTGACAATCACATGCAATCAATATAATGCAGATCAGTCGGTACGCCGAGCACGGAACATGACTCTGTTGCTGTGGCGGTGTCGGAGAAGCGTGCGAAGTATGAGTGTTTTCGCCATAGCAAATGCTAACACGGGTTGCGAGCCTCGCCCTCTCTTATGGTACGCTTCCGGTTCATCCGAAGGGTGCATATTTTCTTTCGTTGAACATACTATGTACTCTAATCCAAACCAGAACTCAGAACGTGTTCTCTGTCGAATCCTTACCAATGGATGAAGTAGCGGACGATCCCGACGACACGGTTTGCAGTATCCGGTCGATGTAGTTGGCGCCGCTCCTAATTAATGTTAGAGCCATATGAGGTTTTGGAGGCAGTACTTGCCATTTCTGATGCGTAAGCACGTCACAACCAATCTCCCTCTCCTTCTCCTGGACGAGCTTGACATATGCAAGCATTCCGTCTTCCTTGAATCGGCTTGCCAGTTCCGCTATGGATGCACCAGTCAAACCGCGTTCAGCAGTCGGGAATTGCGACGTACCGGTAGCGACAGCGCCGCTATGCAGACCAGCAAGGGAAATCAGTTGAAAGACGAAGCTGCCAAACAGTTAGCTTCAAGTTGCGTATTTCTGGGGATGCATACCCCTCCTTGGCGAGGTCCCAAACGAAGCTCTTCAGTTGAGCGTCTTTGCTTTGCTTCAGCACTAGTGGCAAGACACAAATAAGTCCCCTTACCGGTGAATCCGTGCTTCGCCCAGTTGAAGCTGGGGCTCAAGTTGTAGACGAACCATCTGGGTAAAAGCGGTTATTTCGATGGAAAATGAAGGGGCGACGCGACTGACTTGCCGGGGAACTTTTCGCGGATCTTGCGTGCGAAATATCTGGCCTGCTCGAGATCGGGTTCTTTGGTTTCCAGCCAGATCATGTCCGCGTAGGGCGCAAATGCAATTGCGCGTTTGATGGCGGGCTGGACGGTCAATGTTTAGCCAAGCATGGAGGTCAAGTTGGAGGGGTATACCTCGACACCACCAATGACATGGTAGTATCCCTCTCGTGTGCGGGGAACTATTGTGACCTCAGTCCGAAAGAAGAGCATATTCGAAAGCACGTACGGTCCCAATCCCAGAATACAGGTTTGCCCAGAATATCCGCCGCGATCTCGCGAGCCTCGGAGTTGGATTTATTAGTGACGGCATCGAGATACGATTTGTAAGCCGCGTCCTTGTCCGCAATAGATGATTGCGCGATAGCCTTCTCAACAGCTGGCACAAGGGTTCGTCACCATTTATGTGATGAGAAGATACCGCCAACCTTGGTTGAAAGTGCACAAAGGGTTCCCTTCTGTCCACTGCTGCTCCAGAGCATCAATCTCGACACCTGAGGCGCCCCTTGCCTCTGCTTCCGACAAAACTTGTGCAAGCCCTTTGCTTACCTTGGCCGTTGTACCAAGTATAAACTCGTGGTCATCCACGTCAACCGATGAAGAGAGAAGTTTGGCAGATTCAGAGTCTGTGCGCGCAATGACGAGCATCGTAGATTTCAGTAGGTCCAATTGAAAGCGAGCGGTAACGAGACGGGACACATGGGTCGAAGTGGGAACGATAACTTTGCCCCCCAAGTGCCCGCACTATTTTAGTAGAATAAGTAAGCGGTATATTTTCCTGATCTGTGGACACAAACCTTCTTGCCGCCGTGAAGTTGATCCTCCAGATGAATTCCAGAAGCTCCCTGGACGAGTATCAGTCAATTCGGTCGTTGTAACAATCTCAGAAAGCGTATTCACAGACTCGGCAAATAGCTTAACGAGTTTCAGCACCGTCGAGAGCCCTCCATGGCTAACTGAAGATCAGAAAGCGTGTATGCGCATGGACTCGATAATTACCCCGTATCTGCGTCGGCAACGATTGGCCGCAAGTAGTCAATGTACTTCATTTTTGCCCTTGCTTCGAGGGAAGCAGTCATTCGTTCATCGTAATGTTTCTTGTCGTGCAACTGTTGAGCACGGAAGATGCGGTGTACTTGATTGGGCACGGTCGTGTACGGATAATCACTATCATTCTTCAGTGCCAATGCTGAAAAATCATGCTAGCATCACTTACCCAAGGTCCGGGCCCACGTCGTTGTTTCCGGTGGTCAGAACACTCGACGCCGCCCATCCAGAGATGTAGACCACTTCTTGATGCGCGGCCATTTGCGTCATCTGAACAGGATCAATGGCACCCATAGTGTGCACTGGCGTTCCCGCTTCTGCAGCCTTGGTTAAGAGTGCATAAAGTTTGTCTGCCAACAACGTCGAGGGTAGCGGTAAGACTGGTAATGAGCCTTGTTTCGACGCGACATCTGACGGAGAATATGGCCGTTTTGTCTGGCTAAAGCGCGGCAAAGAAAAGAACTCGGCCATTTCAGCAGTGCGATCCTCAAACTGCCGTGTTTCATCCTCCAGAGACGGGGGCTGGAGTGGTAAAGTGGTTGAGGACATGGCGCGTGCAACGCGAACAGTTGAAAGACGTGAGATGCTGCTTCGACAAGACAACATGGCGGAGCAAAGGTGAACGTGAAACAATTAGCAATCGCGTCCAGTGCTTTTATATGCTGGAGTAAGTATAGTTTCCCGCTGCCGTCCGACCCCGTTTGGTGGGTAACAGTTGAACCCGGATTGCCGACTTGGAAGGCCCGAGCTCGCTGTTTGGCTGGAGGCGGGAAACGTAACAAGCGAAGTTCCTTGAACAGTCCCTGAACCCGTTCAATGGCAGGCGCAAGCACCAAACGCGCTATTTCACCTTCAAGTTCTGCATCCCCCAACAAGCGTGCACGTAAGAAGGCCCGCATTCAAACCGAAGATGTTATCACCGTTGAAGACGACGAGGACGACCTAGAAATGATCCTGGCTCAGATCAAAGCCAGCGAAGAGAGTGAGAAGCTTGCGAGAAAACTGCAGAACGGTTATGACCCAGAAGTCATCGATGTGGACGATCTCGAGGACGATGCTGCAATGGCGAAACGTCTCGCAGCCGAATGGGGGGACGAGGCAGGAACCGAAGCTGTCGACGTTGATGCCTGGCAGCCCGCTGCGACTGTGGCTGATCCGAGTAGTGCTCAAGCTGGTCCATCCCGAACACTGTCCTCGAATTCGGACAGTATCCCCCCTGATCAAAAATTGGCTGAGTTTCAGTCTTTTTTTATTGCTGAAAGAAGTTGTAGCAAATGCGGGAAGCCAGTCAAGTCTCCGCGCGGCTTTGTGCGTGCAATCATTATTTTTCAACGCGTCTCTGAGGTCCACTAGGTCATGTTTTCCTCTGCAACTACAGCGGGGTCGCTGCCGCCCTCTTTGGCCATGCTTCTCCACGCCCCATGCTCCTCCTGCAAGAGGAACCACTGCAGAGGCTGTTTTACTCCCCTCGAATGTCCTATATCCTGTAAGGGATCAAGTAAGAACGCCAAGTGCACTGTCGAGTCGTGCTGCTCAGGAGTTCGTGCTCTCGCCGTATTCGAGTGTCTGGGAGGGTTTGACCGTCAGTTTCTTGGTGAACGCGCCACTGCTGAATCTCGCGCGCTCGCTCTCGCTCAGCAGCACAGACCCCAAGGTGCTTCCGTCGGTCCAGGTGGGACAGGATACGGCACCGACGGACGCGGCGGCGGCGGCGGCTATGGTGGTTATGGCCGAGGCCGCGGAAGAGGTCGGGGTCGTAATGCTGCAGCATCTGGTAAATCCACAAAATTAACTGAGCTAGCCGCGCACTGGGACGAGATCGTCGTCAGAGCAATCAACACGCTCACTCTAATCCTCCCGTCTCCGTATGCGGATTCGGCCCAGGTATACGACATGCTACCTCATGGCTCCATCGGCCACTTGCTCTCCCTTTCGCAGCTCCCCGAACTACTTGGCGGACTCCTCCGGAACGACTCGGTCACAGATTGGATTGCCCGAAGCGACATCTACTACGCGATGATCGCGTTGCTGCGGAGAATGGCCGATTGCGAGCTGACAGTCCAAGTCCTGATTGCACGGCGTTTCTGCATGGACAAGAGCTCTGGTCTCGAGGACTGGATGTGGCAGGATGGTGAAATTTCTTGGGAGAAGGACAAGCAGGGACACTTTGAACGGGCTCCTCCCTTGTACGACCATTTCAAGAAGCTCACAAAGCAGAGTGAAGCATTCCTCGTCGGAGCTTCGGGGATGGAGGAAGGGGGAGACGGTGATGAGATGGACGAGACTATCCAATGTGTGTCGCTCTGCGGGGATCTAATCGCCGCACGCGATGACATGGAACGCGCGATGTCTGTTCTCGGTCGCGGAAATGATGCGCTCTCATCTCCTCCATCCAAGAGCAAAGGGAAAGGCAAGAACCGCGATGCTTCGATTGACATGGAGAAGGCATATTCACAAGCTTGCGAAACGCTGTCATTCAAGCACGTCGAGCTAGACTATTCGCGATTCAATTACCGGCATGAATTGCAGGCAACAGAATCCCACACCCGCACTCCCAAGAACCGACTACATCTCGTTAAAGAGCTGGCGACTATGGCGACAAGCCTGCCTCCGGGCATCTTTGTGCGGGTCGACGAAGTCCGGAACGACGTCATGTACGTACGCTGTTGTTTGAAGGTCGATCCACAGCACTAATTTCTTCCGCAGAAAAATTATGATCGCAGGGCCTGACGATACTCCTTATAGCGGCGGTCTGTTCGAGTTTGATTGTTTCATGCCCATCGCATATCCTGCAACACCCCCGTTGATGCATCTGCGTACTACTGGTGGAGGGAGCGTGAGGTTCAATCCGAATTTGTATAGCATTTTCTGCCGCTTCAGATGCCTGAGCTGACCTGCACAACAGGTACAACTGCGGTAAAGTACTGAACGTTTACTTTTCAGTCGAAGCATTGGTCCGACTTCCCCTGCTCTCAGGTCTGCCTCTCCTTACTGGGAACGTGGCCCGGCAGACCAGAGGAGCAGTGGTCCCCGACGTCTACTCTGCTCCAGGTCTTGGTCAGCATACAGAGCATGATTTTGATTGATGCGCCGTACTATAACGAGTCCGCCGCTACTTACTTCTGGTCTTCATTCATTGATCGGCGACTAACTAGACCTGGACACGGGAAGGCAAACCCCAAATCGCAGGTTAGTATCAATTACAATCGGGAAATTTCCCAGCAGACCTGCCGATGGGCCATCACCGAGTGGCTAAAAGACGAGCATAAGAAGGGCATTTGGAAGGTATTTTCATTTTTCCAAGATGTCTTTTCTGCGTCGTAACCCTAAATTCTCCTCATAGGACGTCATCGCTTCGCATTTTACCATTAGAAAAGACAAGATACGCCAGAAGTGAGCACCGAAACCTTGGTTTACTCGGGTGGGAGCCGACAAAGCACTAACTGCACGGAAGGATCATAGAATGGGCCGCTAAAAACCCCAGTATACGGTCGTACCACGGAGCCCCTAGACTGGGGCATGGGCCGGGTATGTATGGCGTCGTGGTAGGATCAAAAGGCGCATCCGCGAAAAGCTTGGATTTGGTGGCTGAATTTGATGCTGGAATTGCGAGAGTCGAACGTTGGCTGTAGTATAGAAATAGCGCAGTTCACTTTCTTTCTTCTGCTACAAGAATGACACCTTGGGTGCCTTTTTTTTGCCAGGCACACCAGGTACCATTTTGTGAGTGACAGGTCCCAGACGATTCTCACGCCAAAGTACGCTGAGTTTAAAATGCCGGTTCTCTTCTCAACTTCCATGTGCGAATTCCCCGCCTTGGCCCCACCTCTCAGTTTTACTTCATCTTGACCCCTCTGGCTCCTTGTGCTCCGTATAAATCTACAGTATGCCTTTCCCGTCGCGTTTCTACCTTTCTTTCAACAAAGTTGGTGAAAGCAAAAACAAAATCCGCCGCTAGAATGCGGCCGAACTGCGCATTCGCTGACGTTTGGCGTCGGATACCATGACTCTCTTCGTTTTTCCAAGGGTCTAGATCTGTCGCCGGTCAATGTAATCCTTAGGATCGGAAGTCCCTCAATAAAATGCATTACGACGGAAGGCCGGAGGAAACGTCACGTCAATCCGATCGACCAATTCAGATCCGTGGGCTTCACCGACTCATAAAAGCAAGTTTGGTGCACCATGGAAATTGAGAGCGGCCAGCCTTCTTCCCTGTCAATCCTCCGACGCGACTCCAGCGGTATGCGGCCGACTTTCTTACCTTTGGTGTGCTCATCTCCTGTTAGGTCGTCATGTCCTTGACCACAACGCGTTCGACCCTCATGCATGCCGCGCTTGCTCAAATCTGCCCTCAGCTGCGCGAATTCGACCGCGCCGCGTTCGGGAAACTGCGCGTCCGACCATTGTCTCATTTACCCTCGCTTTCTTCCATGCCCACCGAAATCCTGCTCCTGATTCGTTCCAAAATGCTTCCTATTTTAATCGCCCACTTGATTGCAATTTCAGCCACTTCCCTACAGCGCTATGAGGCGTCCCTCCGTCAACTCATATGTCCCCAATGCATCTTCTACAACGAGTACGTCTATGGGCTCGACGTCTGGAAATGGCATCTCCTTGGTCCCTGTTCGTGTCCATCCAACGCGGCTCGTACCCGTGGGCCGAATCCTACGCAATTCCGTGACCGACACCACTGGCTCGAGAACTATCTTTCTCGCAAGTCGCTGCGCTTCAGAGGGCTCACATCGCCTTCTTCCACCATTTGGGATGTGGTGACGGACGTGCTCGGTGAATTCGGCTGCGAGGCCGTTCGCATGAATGCGAAGCGGCGCGCGGCAGGGATGGTGTTTCTCTCGCGATGGGATCGGCAGTCTATCCTCATCGTCCCCCTCCATCCGACCTCAAAGGATGTCCTGTTGATACGGTTGGAAAGAGACTTGGGCTTGTCGCTGGATTACAACGAGCCATATCATAGATTCCCCAATTTCCCCACGTCTCTGAACATCTGTGTCGCGACCGAACTCGCGCCTCCGACCCACCTCTCATCAGACGCTACGACTTTCCTCCTTCAATTTCTGCAATCCATCGCCGGCCCCTTAACGGTCGCCATCTCCCTTCCATTCTCATTTATCACATTATTATTGACAGTTCTTTGCTATTATTGCAAGCCAGGAGCTCTTCGGCTCCTCTGACCTATATTCTCAACAGCATCATCCCCACGTTTTTATTCACCTTCAACGCATCCCACATTTTTATTCGGCTACTTGCAGCAGTCGGCATGCATTTGTATATAAAGACCCGCATTATCCAAGCATTCCCTCCTTCGCCTGAATTTCACTCTCGGATTTGAGCTGGACATTTTCGGCGTTCGCACGTAATGACATACCTCTTCGTAGCGTAGTTAGTAGTTCCTTCTTTCGACGTGCAATAAACCATCTTCGCTGGTGATCGTATCTATGGCGGGAATGTCAGTATCGTTGCTGGTTTCATCCCGGCACCAGTGGATTCGAAGAAGTGTTCTTTCGCTACTCGACCGCGGTCATGAGTGAAACGAGAGTGAGAGAGGGTTGAACCGATTGTTACTTTAATCGCATTCTTGGAGCGGTGACTGGATATCCCGCCATGGCCGCGGCTTTTCGTAGAGTAACGGCGAAACAGTAAAAAAAAGTTGATGCAATTGAGCAAAGGATTGGTGCAGCCACAGGTTTGCCAATCGAAGCGGAGGCGTATTGAAGCTGCACCAACACAGTGGGTGGATGAAATCGCCCTTCTAGGCCTGCGAAGGCCGGGCGAGTTGAACATTATGATTTGGTCAAGGTTTCATTTCAGGGATCCAGAGCTAATTTGATGACACTTGAGAGTTCTTCGGCATGACCGAGGGCAGTGGATGCAGTGGTATTCACTCCTACCTTGCACGAAACGGATGAGAAGAACAGGTTGCTTGAGAGCAAACTCGGCGTAAACCCGATTACGCAGTGACTGGGTCCACGTGCCTGACCACACAGATGCAAAGAAACCAACGCTTTGGTCCATATATGGTAATAGTCATCGTCTTCAAAGGCTACGCACGTTCGGCATCCACGAGTCACCGCTCCCTTGATTTGAGGTTTATTGCCCAAGAATCCTCATCGATTACCCTCGGCAGTCAAGTTTACAGGGTCCCGGTCAGCTTTGATTTGCTTGTGTCCCTGCGGTAGCGATGAACGGATTGTCGTATAAAGACGCTCGAGCGGCTTCTCCGGGATATACTGGAGCAATACTCCCTTCATCGCGAGTGCAGAGGGCGCAGTCGATTGAATAGCAGACTGTCCTATCCCAGTAATACCCCTACATAGTAATACAAAATATTTTAGCATGCGGATTTACAAAATGTTTTTTAAGTAGCATTTGCACTCATATGTGAGCATACTGCGTCCGTTGCGCGAGCTATAAGTAAGTAGAGCATATGTTGTAAGCAACCACTGCCAAAAATACATCCATCCCGAACAAATACAATCCACACCCCGTACCGTGCCTACATCACACGCGCTGGTGGGGTGTAGCATGTGGCTGCGAGGAGGACGAGCCAGTCCCAGTAACGTGTGACGCTGTCGACGAGCCCGTATACATCTGCGTCACATGCGCCGGGTCTTGCTGCTCGTACGGCACATACCCACCAGGGTACCGCGGCGTCGGTGTGTAGTACGTTGCCGAGGGCGTGTATTGCATTGGTCCGGGCGTATATTGCGCAGCGGTGGGTATATGCCTGCTCGCGCCGACCTCCAGCTCCGGGCTATACGGAACCGGCACACGAGGGACACGGTGGGCGCTGCGGGGTGTCACACCAACCATAGGCGGCGGCCCGGCAGGCATCGCAGGTACGGACTTGTTGTTCGCGTAGACCATGTCGGGGTCTGGGTACGGCTGCGCCCGCTGTGCAAACTCGTCCAGCGGGCTCCCCGTCCCGCTGGACAGAAGGTCGATCGAGCCTTGAGGTACGTTCGAGTTGTACCATGAGATGACGGGCCGACGCGCTCCACCGGTGCGAGGACGCAACGTAGAGTTGCCCATCTCCTCCTTTCGGCGCGCCCTGCCCGGGATGTAGTCGACGGTGACGCGCTCGGCCGCGATCCATGGCAAGGCGTTAAGCATTTGGAAAAAGTGATGCACTCGCGTCAGGTACGAACCAAAAGAGGCCTCGGACCGCGGCGGGGAGTCTTTCGCGTAGTCTGAGGCCGGCTGAAGCTCGACGGCTTCGGGGCTGGCGAACTGCGCGGGGTCGTGGTTGGCGATCGTGGTGCCATCGTAGTGCTCCTGCGTGGCGTGCACCGCAGTTTCCGCCGTGGAGGCCGACGATTCCTGGCGGCGGTGAGGTGTTCGTTCCGCGTGCTCCCCGTCTGTAGACGCTGGAGCGTACGCGTATTGCGTGCTGGGACCAGGAGCAGCATGCCCGTCTGTTGATGTAGCATATCGGCCAGCCGGAGAGGGTGTTGCATAAATGGGGTTCGGGGAAGGCACCGCATACACTGCTTCTGGCGGCCGCGCTGCGTGTCTTCCACTTGACGAAGGCGAAGCGAACATCACGTCCGGCGACCGCGCCGTATGTCTGCCGCTTGGCGATGGCGAAGTATGCCGCGCATCCGGTTCGTGAGACGCAACCCGCGCGGCAGGCGAAGAGATAGCATATCGTACCTCCGGCTCTCCCGCAGGGACCGCCCGGTACTCCCGCTCCGCCTCGTGGATCACAGCCGGTTGTGGAAGCGCTACTAATCCCTCTGCTTCTGCTGAGGGCGGCGCCCGATTCCGCTGTAACGCCTTCCGCACGAAGCCGCCCACAAACCTACCAATACCACCTCGACCAGCGGGCTGTATAACGGGCTGGTGGTATGTTTCGCCCGGAGCCTCTAAAATGCCAGCAGCGGGGTCTACATTGAAAACATCGCCCTCTCCACTGTGTTCGAGGTTTTCTGGCACCAGAGCAGGCTGAGGGCCGCCCTCATAGTTGGGCTGGTCTACACGATGCCCCCCATATGGATGCGCGCGGTCCTGCTGGCGCGGTGAAGTTCGGGTGGACGAAGATCTGTGGTGCGACGAGCGCGGTGCTCGTGGCGACGAGATATTGTACATTTTTGCGTATACAAAATTCCTAGACGGCAGATGCGTGGTAGGTCAACGGGTCAACGAATTTGTTTGAATCCAAACAGAAATATAAGACCCAGCCTCGAAAGACGACCGGAATGAGATGGGGGATGCGATGAAAGCGCCAACACGAGGCATGACGTGTGGTGGTTGAAAAAAAGAACGCATCAGATAAGATAAGATAGCGCAAAGTCGAAAATATTTAGTATCGCCAAGAGTATCGCTTTGAAAATAAAATAAAATTGTGGAGTGGTTGTATGGGACTTTTCAACCATGTAATTCTCGCGATTACAGCTCCAGGCAAGACTCCAGGCTCAGAGTACAAGTTTATGCACGAATTGTGCCTGCGTGCCGACATCAAAAAATCAAAATGATCCATTGATGTCGCCGTCCTTTTGCATTCGAACACGACTCCGGCAAGACCCCGGTGCCAAATCATGGCCAAATCCCTAAAATCCGTATCTCGATAAATATAGCCGGTAATGCCCTCCCTCCTCTTCTCCTTGGGCTGAGGAAGCGGCCATCCGGAAGATTTCCACAATTCGTAAAGTGAACACACACGCAAGATGCTCTGAGATCATTTTCCTACATATAGCAGCGGGATTCTCGCTGAGAGGCTCTTTGTGAACGAACGCCTGGTTAGTGCCTTCGAAACTGACATAACCACCAGGCTGACGAAGTTTGGCAGGGTGCACATCATCGTCGCGTTCGTGAAGTAGGAGTCGACTTGGAGACGTACGCCGCAAACCGTGGGCGGTTTTACTGCCCTAGGCAATATCATGAACCTCGTTTTGGCCTTTCGAAGGGTCGAGGGAAAGAACAGACATTTTCGAGAGAGCGATGTTCGTCAGTCGAGGTACTTGTATAAGTCTGACAATATGACAAATGAGTGTTGTTGAAAAATGTGCGTGGATTGTATTGAGATGTATCTTTCACAAGTCGGTCCTTCCGCTGCGATAGCCAGGCTCTCCGCTATCCTTTCGCTCGTCAAAACTAGTTCTTGGAACATGCACCGTTGAATATCGGAATGTCAGGTTATTGTTCAAAAGACGGGATCTATGACCCTGTGATGGAATAGGAACGGTTTTTTTGAACGAGCATAAAAACCGTTCGTGTCTCACGAAACTCAGTACCGCACAGAGGATTACACACTGAAGTTTCACGCGGACGCGGGAGCCGCGGCTCCGGGGCCCGGCCCCAGCGTTGCGGTTAGAGATCGGGTTCGATCCTCTGACCCCCCACTTTGAAAGAATTGAACAAGGTGGGTCGCCTCCCGTTGAGCTAAGACGACAACGGAGGTAAGAAATATTCAGAGTCCTAACTACCGAGTACTGATCACCATGTATAGAAATCACTTGATTCAGTGTAATCAAGACGGAATCCGAATCAATCCCGACCAAGCGAGCTCGATTAACGGCTCAGTCCTCAGACTTAGTACCTCATTATTTGGCTGGCCAGTTCAAAGGTCAAAGGCATCTCGTTAATCGTATCAAGTGTGACAGGGTGCTGACGCGTGACGCGTCGACGCGTCGGTGGCAGTGCAATTCGGTACTCGGAAAAAGCGCGCTTTCACCTTTCTTCATTCAATACCACCACCATCACCACCACCACCACTACCGTTGGTCGTTTACGCCCTCAATTCCTCCCCTCCCGCCATGAGCTCCAACCACAAAGTCAACGAAACTGTTCTCACCTTTGTTCGGGACCCTAAGTACCGGCCGCCCCAGCTCCCGCTCATCCTCGACAGCGACTGGGCTGGCATTCTCACGATTGCCTCAGCAGTCGGCGACTCGGAAATTCTCCTGCGCGACCTTCTCCTGAAGCAAGGCAAAGATGTCTTAAATTACGCTTTTCTGTTACTGCTTGCGGATGAGATGGCGGGAAAGCCGATAGGTTTCTACGAGGTGCGGGCGGGTCGATGCACGTCTTTTTTATATCGCTGAACTTCAAAACCCCACCCTTCAGACTATCAAAGCCGCCATAGGCTCCAAACAAACACTAGAAGAGATAATGCGACGCATTGACGGGCGGCTTCTCGACAATGATGTTAAGAAGGTTGACGGAGGGTTTTATACCGTCGTCGGACACATTTGGACGGTTGTTGAACATTCGATGGATCAACTTATCATTCAGTGGCTCAAGCCTGTTTTTGGCGCGATCATCGAAGTCGCAACCACGGCATTCATGGAAGAGTACGTTCAAAATGCACAACATGTTTGTACTGCTTTCTTGACACTGTTTCAGGTTCAAGGTGAAGACCACCAGAGATCGCCGGCCAGCGAAAGATGCGCGCGACCCTTCTGGTACCTCTTCCTCTCTGCACTCAGTGTTCCAGCGATGACGATCTCCCCACAGATTTCATTTTCCTTCGCAATTTGCACTCGATTCAAACTACTCCGGACATTGACCCTGACCGGTCTGACGAGTCGATGCAGTCTGCTTCGTCCTCCGGTGTAATGATTATATTCTTTGTGATTAGGCATTGTTATTCACCTAAGCCTTATTTAAGATCCCCAAGTTCGACTCGGCCGCCTGGAGCCCGTTGGACCCTGCCGTCTTAAGCAGACCTATAGAACCCAAGGCCAGCCCAGCGTCCCTGCAGGCAGTCAAGAATAGTCAAGAGGAATTCCTTTCTGTATGACGTTCATTTACTCCCCAAACAACTCATATATCGGCCCCATAGGTTGCTTTGGATTGGTCAAATCTACCAGGTCCGAGCGCTATCGATACCGAGCTGCTGGAAAGGGTAAAATTTTCGCCTTCTATCAACGGAAGTCACTGTTGTTTACTCTTCCGATATCTAGGAGGAAGAACCAAATCTGCCCGCCACTAGTGCCAACTCCCTGCTGCCCGCCCACGAAGTGATTTAGTCTACTACCCAGAGAGTCAATTACTTCACTAACAAGTTTTAAACGTCACAGATCGAAACACGGATTCATTATCCGCCCTCCGAGGAGACTCTGGACATGTTGTTGAAGGACTTGCTGGAGCAATGTGATACGCCAGCAGTAAGTTTTGGCGTCGTTCGTTGCATACACTCACTCTGACAGTCCGTCAAGCCGCAAACAGCAGATGCTGTGTCGGGAAACAGGAACAATCCTGAGCTGTGGCGGTTGGCTACGAGCCATCCGCTTCTAGTATCCCAGATGCTAAAATCCCCAGCCCATTCTAAGGTCTGTAAATATGGCCTCTTTTGAGCGACTTTAACAATCGTTGACCACTCTAGACTCACCCCGTCGCCCACGAGTCGCCGCGACCCCCGCTGACACCTCTTAATACTTAATTCTCGAATTCTTCCCTTTTTCGGAACTTGTCTCACCTCCGATGGACTACATTAGACAGAGCATGGACCTTTAGCACAAGCGTTGTAAAAGCAAAGATTGTACAGTATTAAAGTAGATTGCCAGCGTTCCTGATAATTCCAATATCACTCTTCATCGTGGTGTGCAGCTGGCGCTGGTGAAGGCCGTAAGCACCTAATGAAGCATCCTCTCCGAACCGTACGTCGGTGGAATTCGAGCAGGTAAGCAGCTGAATTTCTGATCCATGCAAGACGTGGTGACCCTGTTGAAGTTCGGAAATGCAGTGGCAAATGACTTTCTGTTTGAGCTCCAGTGTAGTAAGAGCCTCCTGTAATGTAACCACGAAATGCAGATGAAAGCCAAAGCAAGCCAGACGTTAACGCGGCGTGGGAAAAAGTTGAATCCTCTATACGATTAGATTAGATTGTGTGCCTTGCGGCTATCAGAACCACTTGTTAGTCTTTTCTGATTTTCAGGAACCCCTATATATACCCCACATCCTCGTTGCAAGACAAAAAGTTGTGTCCAGTACAGCACCGTGTGTTAGACATGCGTTATATACGTTTTGGTAAATAATCTAGTCCCCCAAATATACGTAGCAGCGAACTATTTGTAGCATCGGACAGGCGCTATGCGTACATGCCCGCCCGGCGATGGAACGCCAGCAGTAACAGAGCGTCCTCGTATGGGACCCTGCCCTCATACCGCGCCATCGCCATGGCCTTTTCATCCAAATGCACGAGGTCGGGCGGCCGCGGATGATGCGCTAAATCGGGTTGCCGTCTATACGACGGCGGAGGCGATGGTGACGGCGAAGGTGTCACCGCCTCCTGTGCTTCCTCCTCGTCGTCGCTTGAATGCAGTCGAGGGCGTCCCTGCACGTACTCGAGCTCACGTTCGGCAGACGACATCCGCCCCGGTGTCTCCGAGCGCGAGCGCGACGTCGACGAGAGATATACTGGCTCAAAGTCATCGTCGCTCCCACCACTTCGACTGTGCTTTGAATTCTTCTCCCGCTTTCTAGCAGACTGGCGCAGATTTCGGAACCAGTTCGTCACTTTCCCAAGGTCCATGCCAATTTCGAGTGCGAGCGCAGAGCGCTCCTCGATTGATGGCGTAGGCGTTTTGCTGAGCAGCCGGCGGAGACTGTTCAGCTGGACAGGGTCTGGACGCCCGCGGCGTTGGCGAGCAGCGAGAGACATGGCTGTGCTGCTTGAGCCATATGGGGCATCGTTGCGGGGAGACGACGATCTTTGACTGGTTCGGGAGGAGTAAGATTGATCCTCAGGGACAGCTGATAAACGTCTTAATGTTTCGACGCCAAAGAGGGAGGGATGGGAGGAGGCAGGGGGGAGGGTAGATATCGGAGGCAGTGTGGGATACATGCGAGGGTGTCGGTCGGCCGGCTCGAAGATGGGGGAGATAGATTGGGGGGCGGTGGGATATTCGTCGGCTATGCCCCGCCTGTCCAGACTCCGCTGCGTTCGAAACCATTCAACGATAGTCTGATGACGCCTATGAAGGTACATTAGTGAGCTAAGATGTTGGCTTCCATCGCGGCACCGATGCAGCGATGATGCTGAAGGGATAATTATAAACACTCACAGTCCGATCTGCTCAGCTATCATCCCGCTCTCCTCGGTAGTGGGGTATGGATTGAGGCGATAAATCCTTTGCAGCTCGTCTATCTGAAGTCGAGAAAGCCCCCCATCGCTCATGACGTCGGTTTCGGATAAAAATTGTCTGTGATCGTATTGATTTCGTGAGCGTGGGTGCTGATCGAGCAGCGGCGGTGCTTGTGATCGAAATTGTGAAGTGGTGGGCTCTTGGGGCGGGTAGTAGTAGTCGTCGTCGATGGGGGAGGGATGAGAGGGATGGTGGAGCGGCTTTGTTGGCAAGTCGTAAGGGCTGCCTCGTGGCTGCTTCTTTGACGATGCACGCTTATTCTGGAAGTAGGCGTTGACGCTTTTTGTCTCCCTATCGAAAGAGTTAGAACTTCAAGACAGGGAAGGAGGTAAAGGCAGTGGACGCACAGGCCAAGGGCCTCTGCAAGAGCCGTGCGCTGGGCGAGGGTGGGATGCTCGGTCTGCTCGTACAGGTCATTCAATGCAGCAAGCTGGACCGCAGAATGACGGTGGCGCGACTTCTTGACTTTGTCGAGCGATGTTTTGAGGGGCGGCATGAAGGTAGGAGGGAAAGAAATGTTTGTATGACAAACAACAAATTTCAGCCATGGCAGCTGTATATTGCTATACCGGTAATCCCGCTGACGATCTAATTGATGTCTTGCCCCAAAGTGGATCGTTTGAATTTATGGGATTGCGACGTCTATGAGAGAGTTGCCCTGCCAGCGCCGAAGCTCAACGCACCTATCATCCATTTGCCGTTCCCTTCTAACACCGATACCACCACACATAACGGTCGTCCAATTAGCTATTCTGCATCGTGTCGAAATGAAATCGCGAGACTATCCCCTTGCAGTGATATATGGCATTTTGCTGCCGGTGTTGAGCCGCGTGCCAGCGAATAGGATATGATTGGATAATTTGGATTCCCTTGTTCTTGACATAGCTGGAGATATGATTGATTCTCAGGCCTGCCTATCGTACCATCGGGACAACAATGACGCATCCAGGGGTGCGCGAGACTTGTTCCTCAACATATGAAACACCTGGAGATCGCGTGGCGAGGACCAGCCATGAAGTATCGTACGATGCGCTCTATGGGCCGTTCCAAATGTCCGCAAATGTCCGGACGAACAGTCTTGAGGGTCCAGCTGTTTCGGATTGGATGGCCATTGGCAGATGTTCACCGCGAGAAATTGAAACGAGGGTGGCTGTGCTGCGGAAGCTTTTGCCAAGTTCCCACCACTTGAAAGAATCTGATCACCACCTACATAAAAGCTGAAGCACCTCCTCCTCGATGCACACATAAATAGCGTAATATATATAGGTCACAAATACACAGCGATTTTTAAAGTACAGCAATTGATTCTAGCAATTAGCAAACTCCGAGCGTAGCCCCCCAGAGCCAGAGCATTATTTTTCAGTTAGTCTTCCCTGCTACCTGGAGGGTCTTCCTCTTCTTGGGCCCCTATGTTCCTCAACCATGCCCCAATTGACCCACTAAATACAATTCATGTCAGTCCAGTCCACAGGGATAATCGGAAATAAATGCTCACAGGAACCCTTCATGTCGGAGAAACAAGGCCCGCTTTGTCCCTTTGCTCCAAAAGCGAATGGCATACGACAGTGTGGTGATGGTGGCCGCGTGCCCTGGGCATAAAATTCCGTATAAAATTCACAGTTGAAAGCGGAGATAAACATACCCCGAATGAAGCATCCACCAAAATATATTCGCTCCAGGTTATATTTCTCGGCGTTCATATATCTGTTCACGAGTGAGTAAACGAAATACGCATCTGAAAAGATCAAACGCACGCAATTTGCCCGATGTTGTTGGATACAGCGTAGAGCAGGCTGCGGCTGATGTCTTCCGGAGAAAACTTGCCCTTCTCGCCGCCCTTCTTGAACACTTTTCCAAACGAGCTCGCTATCATAGTTGACTTGAGGCCAAGCCGACTATAATCCTGCCCGTATATGTCGCCAACCAGCATGTCCACTGTCGCATTATCGCCCTTTTCCGAGAACGCCAACATTTCTGTTTGAATACTTTAGTTCACAAAGGAAAATTGTATTTTTACAGAACACACCGTCGAACGTTGTCGCAGGTGTCAAAAGACTGAGAAGTCCCCATAGCGTTCCGCCACCGAGACTGGTTCCGCTAACCCGCTCGAATTTGCCGTCCTCGTCCACCTTGATAATGGAGACGCCCGAGCCAATGTTCACGAGCAGACACGGCAGTTGTGGGGTCGGATTGCTCTCGAACGTGACCGCAAACGCTGGTGGATTCGGGCTGGGACGCTCGAGCACTCCGTTTGCTGCGACGGCGGGCAGCATGCCATTCCCGTCAACCCTCCCCGCAGCAGACGCGCCGCCGGACTGGGACACCGACTGGATGAGCTCATCGGAGAAATAGTACACCTCGTCCGGAATGAGCGTAATGAACTTGAGGCCCTCAATCAGGCACTCCATCTCATCCTCCCGGCGCACCTCAACGCACAACGTCCCGCGGAAGAGCTCGTAAAACTTATGCGCGCCGCCGCCGGTCGCCATAATCTTCACGCCCTTCCGCATCTCCTCGATAGACACGCCGTTCACCTCGGCTGACCGTTCGATAAGACTCTGGATGAACTGCACGCACTCGTCAATCGAGTCCGTCTCGAACCGCTCAAAGTTGAGCGACCCTCCGGGAAAGTGCTGCACCGTCCGCCGCAGGATCGTGTCGCGCACGAGCGAGCCGTTCGTGAGCGCGGAAATATTCCCCGGGTACGTGTGCGTGTACGGATCGCTGAGAACCAGCGGCGTTAATGCGCCGTTATTCCGCTTCGGAGGCGGGGACGTAGGAAATGGCGTTAAGGAAGTGGGATCGGATTCATTCGTTGGTGAGAGCGATCTTGGGGTTGAAAGGTTGCTTGGTGTCCCACTTCCATATGTGGCGGCCACCGAAGGCGAGGATGGGGGCTCGGGGGAGCGCGTAAAGTAGACAACCTTGGCCAGAGACCCACCGACCTATGCTCGGGATAGGAATTGAAGTCAAGAACAAAACCGGGAAGTCAAAAACTTACATCGACAGCGATATGCGATACGGGCTCGATGTAATTGGGCAGGTAGATCCCCCGACTGTCCCTGGTCTAGAAGAAGGTAAAGTCAGACCAGTATGCACGCCATTTGCGATGCTTTTGCGTGCCTCAGGTGACTCTTCGGAGAGGATGACTGCCCCGCGTGTGTCCACATGGATGACTTTCGGTGAGGGCAGCATTGCGGGTGGAAAAGTTAACGCAGATCCCGTATCAGTTCATGTACAGCGCATCGGTGAAGCGGAGTGGTCAGACAAGAGGTTATTGGGGATCTTACGTTTTTAAAACGCAACCATTTTAAGCATTGCCTCGGGCAAAAAGTTACCGATAAAAATATCACAGATGCGGCCGCTGCCTGCCGCAGCGTTGCGGATACAAACTACCTCACGGACGGAAAGAAATCCAATATATAATGTATACGATCTAATGTAAAGTCTCAACCACCGACAGCGTTGACAACGAGTTGGCAGACATCCTGCTTTTCTGCGCGCACCCCAAGCTCGAGGGTGACGCCTACGCCCTGAGAGAAAGTCATCCGGCACCGGACGAGGACCTTGCCGCCTCCGCCTGTTACCAGTCCCGATAGCTGCAGCGTATGCACCGAAGTCGACGTGGGAACCTCCGTTCCGCCCAACGGCTCCATATTCAGCACTTCGATAATCGACTCGCATGCAGCTGCAGAAAGAATTAGTAAGAAAATAAAACCAAGTAAATAGATGTAAATGACGCACCTTTGAGACTCTCTACAGAAGAGCCAAGACCAAAGGTCTCGGTGACACTGGGCCCTGCTTTCAGCCGATCCCACTCTGCACCAAACGCGGCATAGGAGGGGATAATGTAGTCTCCGCCGGCACTTAGCTCGACCTCCTCGATCTGGTACTCATCCTCGTAACCCTCCGCCTCGGGCTCTCCAGTCGACGGATCCAGCTCCTTGCTAACGAACTGGAGCGTGCACTGGAAGGACGCGATAGCATACTCCTCCGGCTCGTCACGCGTAAAAGCCACATATGCGACGCCAGGCGAAGAGGCGGCCGATAAACTGGCGATCGGGAGCGCAAAATCCTGCGTGAGCCCAGCGTCCTCGGTCTGCATAGACATCGTGACCTGTTCCAGAACGGTGTCGGGTAGTGTGTTCGACACATTGAACTATCCCAACACGTTAGCGGGAGAAAACAAGCACCTGAAGTGGCCACGCACCTGGAACACGATGTGCTCTTTGAAAATGTGCTTGACGCAGGTGACCTGGTACTCGGTTTCGCTTTCCGTGAGCGGCACAGGCTTCGCGCTGCTGTTGAGGATGGTGCCGTACGACGCAAATGCGGGAACAGCCCCAAGCTTCTCCGCATAAGCGGATTGGGTCTCGGCTGCAGACGGGGGCGGTGGGGATGCGGAGGCTTTCTTTGCCGCCGGCACGCCGATGGTGTCGAGAGTACTTGGCCCTATTATCCACATTAAGAGGAATATATATGCGAAATGTACCTGACATACGGGCAGCGTCGAGAGCAGCTTGGGAGCGGCTGATCTTGGGGATCGTTGAGACGTCGAATGCCTGGGAGGAGGCGCTGGGGTCCTTGACGTATGATACCAGTTTCGATTCCAGAGCAGCCAATGAGAGCACCGAATCTGGGTGAAAATAAGATCGGGACCAAAGCGCAGGTAGTCATGAATTCATACCCTCTTTGATGTAAGGTTCAACGAGTGTCTGCGTTTTGAAGACTTTGAGATACAAGGCAGCACGGTCGCGGACCTCGTCGTCAACGTCATCCAAACACCTGTTCGAGGGCTTTACATTCATCTTATGAAAGCACTTCTGACCAACCTGTTCAACAAAACGGCAATGCTCTTGTTCAGCTTGTCGTCGCCCGAGCTAACGCCAAACTTGGCCATGCTGGCGACAGCAGCTGCCCGGACAGGTGCATTCTCTAAAACGACGCGGTTGTAGATGAAACGAATGTATTTTGCGGGCTGCGACGACTTGGGGCCCTCGATACCCAGAAGATGAAGAATCCGCACAGACAGTTTTGTGAACTCGCAATCCTCGATGAATTCGCACAGGTGCGAGAGGGCCTGCTCTTTGCACTCGCCGATGAACTTGATCATGTCGAAAATAGCTTCGACAACGGCGCGCTTGAATTCATAACCGCCCTCGTCGCGGAGGACGCCAGAAAGGAATGTAAGCATCGCGACGTGTTTGGCGGGGAACTTGAGACAGAGAGAGCGGATAGCGTCGACAATGATGACTTTGAACTCGTCGCTAATTTCAGACATGAAGCCAGTGATCTGCTTGATCAGACGGTCGACGGAGGCTTCGTTGCCGGTCTGAAAAGGAATGTGAGCACTAAAGAAAAGGGTAAGCGCCGCTAAATATACCTTGAGCAGGGTGGTAATAGCATATGTAGCGACACTTCTGTTCGAGTCTGTGATGAGATTTTCTAGGTCGACATTGCAAGCCGCGACGCTAGCCGGGTGAGAGAGGGCGAGCGAGGCAAGCGTCCGCGTAGCAGCGAACTTGAGGACCGGTTTTGGTGATGACAGGAAGAGCTGCATCACTGGGACGTCCATAAGCATGCGGAACAGTATACGAGATTTTCAATACCAACCCGCTATTGATTTAGTCAATTGCGCCGCCGTAACATTTTTCATTTCACAAATAACGCGCGCGGCCTCAAAGTTGACCATGTCGCTCTTGTGGCGCAGCCAGCCCTCGAGCAACTCAACCATTTGCCTTTGCACACTGCGAACAATCAGCACCAGCCGACAAATACTAAGAATAAATCCAACGCACTTCGGATCCTCCTCCATAACCTTGGCCGCATACCGGATAAGCATGCACAACGCCATGGCATTCTTGAGCGTTGTGCCCGCGCCGGACTTGCCCCCGCCGAGCTGCTGGATCATCTTCGTCACCGCCATGCGGTCCTGCTGGCGGATAAGGTACAGCAGCCCGAGCGCGTGGTATTGGGTGATGTTGCTCGACGACGGCACGGTCTGTGCCGCGCTCTGCCCTCCACCGCCGCCGAAGAACGACCCGCCCGAGACCGAGCCGCCAAAGTACCCCGAGGATTTGGCGTTCACAGCTTCCTGCGCCTCGTTCACCCAGCGCTTGACGACGTCCTTCGCGTGCGGGAAGAGGTGGTACGCGGAGACAAGCGCAGCGGAGGAGATCGACGGGTTGCGGTCCACGATGGCGGCCTTGAAGAAGCGCTCTACGCCCTGCGCCATCGACGGCTGCCACGGGCGTCAGAAAGATACAAGCTCCGAGGAAACTACGCACGTCGATGATACGGCATAGCGCACGGATGGCGTTGGGTCGGTATATGACCTCCGAGTTGGGCTGTATGTCCTTCATGATACTGGCCGTCACCATAATCACATCCTCCGCCGTCGTCGCGAGCTCCTTGATGGCCATGTATACTGCCTGCCGCAGCGCGCTCTGAATTAACATGCAATTCGTTAGCCAGCAAACTAAATTTAAGCAGCCCAAGCGCGCGCACGTCTTTATGTTGGAACAGCTTCGTCGTGCCGAAGAACAGCGTCGTGGCTTCCTGCGTGCCAAAGGTCTCGCCGACATAGAGGAGGTAGACTATGCGCGTGAGCAGCGCCCGACATTTGCGCGGGCTAATTGGAGACTCGTTGAAGACTCGCGCCTCCTGGATAATTGTGGTTTTGTTGTTGTAGTACGAGCTCAGCCCGCTCTCGTCCTCCTTTTTCGAAAACGCCAATCCGAACGACATCCCGGCGGCGAAGGACTACGAGGCAAGGCGAGTGGACGTGTCGAGAGTGATGGTGTTTGGCGCCCTCTCATCCAAACAACCTTTGACTGCCATGGCAGCCGTCATGCCCAAATATGGACATCGCGCTTTGCCCATGTTCGGCATGATGCCGGCCGTCTTCCTCCGTCTTCCTGCCACATTCTGTCCGCCAATGCACGCGTTCCCTCTACACTTACGCTCTCAAATCCGTCTCTATGACTGGCCGCGTCGTGATTTCAGCCTCTTCTGGGTCTCTCCAAGCCAAAAAGCATTGTCTATGGGCAACCAAATCCCTACTACAGTATACCTGGTACCAACTCGAAGCAAAATCTCAGTCTCGCTGTCTGAATTAGACCGCAATCAAAACGGGACACCGTGCATCTGTGGGGATAAAACAGTTCTCATAAAAGTATGTTTCCAGTAATTATACCTGTAAGCGTCAACCAAGCCTTCGGGAACATCGCACCTGCAGTCACCTCTCGCACCACCTGTCATACATCAGCGCAGACTATTGCGGTGAGCGAAGGGAATTCGTTACTGCTAAGCCGGTCGACCTCCACGCAGAACATGAACGCGCTGGATGGTGCCCTCCCGTTTATCTCGTGTCCTCGTGCACCATCCGTATTGTGGGTCGTTAGCTACCTGCAGTGTTTATCAAGCTTACCGAAAGCAAAGGTTTGCATCGATCAGGCACAAATATGTTTTTCCATGTTTGAACGAGACAGTCGCGCGCACACTGCAGTATGTTACTTGCATTTTATTGTTACTGCCCGTGGCATTGCACAGTTCTTACTGCATCGTGCTCACATATCCAGCAGTCGTATGGAAAAAGAAAGCCGTGTTCGTATCGAGCTGAATGTACGTATGTACACGAAATAAATCCCCAAGCAGGATTTGAACCAAAAATGACGTCGAGTGACGCGAGATGCAGCACAACCGCTCTACCAAATGGCCTTTAGACGGGGTGGAATTCTGCTCTGACTTTTCTCCCTCCGTTTCTATTTGAAAAATAGTTGCCAGGACATAACACCAGAGCCCAACTTTCTGGACATCTCAGCACATTGCTGCAAATGAGTTGTGTTTTGTGCAAACCCTGTAATTATATTTTGTCGCTCGACAACGGCCTTTCTCACGAAAGCAGACACGCAAGAACTTGTTCGGTGGGCAGGTAGTCATACATACTACAAAATCGTGTGCTCGTAATGAAGTCCGAATCGTAGGGATGTTAACAATCAACCCAGGCATTACTCTCTAATTCACCATCCTAGCCTCTTCTGAGTGACCCTCTGCTTCGCTGCCATTCAAGTCACTCTCCTGCCGTGTTAATACTGCCTCTGTTCCAAGCCAATTCAGCGGCCACCGATACCACTGGAGGGTCTGCTCGAGCGATTCGTCTTTGTCAACACCCATGGAGACCCTGGCGGATTCAATAAGTGGATCTTGAGCTAGATTGTGAACTCGTGCGATATGATCCGCATCGGGTGAATTGAACATTGAGATGAGGTAGAAGTTCCCATCTGGTCCCGGGTACGGTAACGGTCGAAGAGCGAACCTGCATACATTATGTGACTGCGCGTCAACGATGAAATGGGTAACAACGCACCCAAATTTCGGCCTAGTCCTCGAATTCTTTGAGACTACATCCAAGAAGTTACAGTCGTGAACTATCCCAAGTTCTCCGCCTCCGAGGTTTTTGAAAAATGTAGTCGGATTACAGACCCAAGCGAGCACGTATTTCGGGGTCGGACGGCCGTTCTCTATGGCGCCGGCCAATGGCGGAGGTTGCCCGACAGGTCTGCGAAAGGGAAACCTGCAGGCAATGAACAACCGCATTGACCGTGACGAACGAAGACTCACGTTGCTGCTTTCGACATGAATGGTGGGTACAAGCGTTGAAGGTGACATGTTATATATACACGCCGAAAACCCTGAAGGAACTGAAGGCAGCCGCGATGCAGCCCGATTATCTCAGAGAGGACGGCGACTGCAGTCTTGAGTCGATGAGTAGATCTCGTTTGATCGTATCAGAATCTGGCCCCATTTGGAATCAATCTCCGCCACCATTCGGTTCCCCCTCCCCAGCGCGCACAGGGGGCGAACGCAGGTCCGCACCCGCCCTACTTCGAGGGGAGATCCTCTCAGAGCACTTGCAAGCTATAATTTTGGCCATATTGTTCTTCAGATACCGAATTTCCTTCAATAACATATCATAACATTGATTTCCTAAATGAACATAGCTTTCAACCGACTGAGAATTACATGCATATAGTAAGATTCAACAGGGTCTAGTGATCAACCTGAAACAGAGAATGAAGAATGTGGAGAGTCAAAACATAGACTCAGACAGAACCACAAAATTGAACCTGGTACATATTTCAAACATACATATGTTTGAGGGCTCTGCAAGGGCCGGCCGGGGTGTGGGATGTCCCCAAAAATGTCTGATACCAGGCACAGCCTGATCATCGACTTCTACGCTACAGTCAATATGTTTCTTTCTTCTGTTTCAGCTGTATGAATATAATGGAGGCACTCACAAATTTTCTGACAACAAATAATACTCTGAGAAACATGTATCTTTGCAAGCACTTTACAAAGGTCTGAGTGCTTTCAACAAAAAAACATTTCGGCACACAGCTTGGCTTGGATGAGCATGACAAGATACTATAATAGAATGTCTACATGAAAGTCACTCAAATCTATCTCCAACCAAACTGTACGGTCAATAAACACGGATACTTGACCTATGTGCTTCCCCGCCGTTCACAGATTACATCCCAAAATGGATGTGGCGGTCTGGGCCGGCAGCGGCATGCCGCATTTACCCTCTCCGATATGATCGGAGTTCTACTGATCGACTACGGACTCCGGCGACTGGACGGAGGGACAGGAGAAGGAAATGTAGGTGATCCGAGCAGCGCAAAAGAGCGCTAAAAGACGCTAAACCAGCGCAGGGAGTGTAATGAGCGCGCCGAGAAGCGCGCCGAGCGTACTGAGCAGTTTGTCAAAGCTCTCGGCGCTTCGCCCAGCACAGACCATCGAATCGAAACAAATGGGTCGGAGGGACCCGAGCAGTACTTCACCGGGGACGGACGAGTGGTCCCACATCTTACATCTCGGTTCCGACCTATCGAACAAATATACGACCAGGATCCAGGGTTTTACACGCACGTTCGAAGCAGAATGTCGAAATAATTTGTTTTCCAGTGGGAGGCCCCTCGCCGAACCCACGGTGCCAGAAATGACGGTCCAGGTCAAGGCAGAGGTAGTCTCCCAAAGGCAGGCGTCAAGTAGGTTCGGATCAAGCCCGCCGATCATTGTTTGTTGATGCGAACAGCGTTTGCGTGAAAACAACCGGAGGGGCTTGGGCCAAGATGCTCGAAATGGGGGGGACGTTTGTCGCGCTCTACTGCTCGACGACGACACTGATCAATATGTATTTGCTGATGAGAGTTATTCATTGGAAGCAAACTTAGACTTTGCTCTCCTCAAAATTATAAAACCTGACGAGATGAGTTTCCTGGGGAGCACTGAACTTGTCGTTTATCAAAATTTTGTATCTGACCTTTCCCTTAGTTTCAATGGGTGCAGTGTCAATATATGTCAACCTGAGTAGCTGGCATCCTTTGGAATAGCAAAATCAGTTAATCTATAGCAACACCTTAATATTTGCCATGTAGCTGTGAGTGCAGAAAAAAGAAATACAAAAAATGATGGCTGACTTTGCTCGACATCCCTCAGTCACGGTGTGACAGTTTAAGGCACTGTCACATCGTGACCTTCTGATCAAGCGCGAAACCCCGTCTTTAAAACGTATTAAGGAGCAGGGAAAAAGTTCTGAAGGGACAGAAACATAGTGAAATACCTTCCTCACTGCGCTGTGGCTTTAGCTGCTCAAAACATCCCTTGTGAGATCATCAATATCACTAACCTCACTAAATAATGATGGCAGTCAAAATGGCCTGAAATATAACAACTACAAATGGGAATATTGAGAGCGCTAGAGCACTGTAAGCCCATGCATATTAGCTAGCACCTCAGCCAAGCATATGTCTGTGCCGGGTGATATGAGGTCAGAAAATGTGCTTGAACATCCCGGCTATTCTGATCACTTTGTTCCAAGCCTCTCTCCGAGATTGTCCGGCTCGCCGGACCGGAGACAGGCTTGCTCCGAACCTAGGCGTCAAGATGCGGCGCAAACCTTCGTGAACTCAGGATACCTGTCAATCAGGAATCAGTCTTGAGTCGATGGGTACATCTCCCATCAAATCTTACCCCATCAGGAATGGCCTGCCCCACTCGTTCATTGATTCAACGCCGCCCAGAAGAAATACCCTGGTATAGAAGAACTATATTTAGAAAGTGGGAAGTGGGACTTCAGATTGATTCATGCTATGGAATACAGGGGGTTTTTATACTACTGGGGTGAGTCATACATGAGTGAGTCAAGTATCTACAAGAGTCATAAACGAGTCACTACGAGTCACTACGAGTCAACTAAAACAAGTCAGACAGAGTCAGACAGAGTCCATCTGAATCAGACCGATAGCCGCCGGCTCTGGCGGCTACTTCGGTTTGCCGTTCCAACACTCCCCCTCAAACCGAATGAAGTCCTAAAGCGGCTGCAAAGTGCTTAGCTTTTGCACTAGGTAAAGCCTTGGTTAAAGTATCCGCCACCATATCTTGAGTAGGGCAATAAACAAGTCGAATAGAATTATTTTCGATCACATACCGAATAAAGTGGTAGCAAATATCAATGTGCTTCGTGCGAGCATGGAATTGACCTATGTCGGAATGAGCGAGAGCGATTGCTGACTGGTTGTCGCCGTGTAGAGTGATAAGGTGTTCAAGTGGGCGAAATAATTCAGCAATAAGTTGACGAAGCCAAATAGCCTCTTTGGCAGCATGTGTCATTGCAACGTACTCGGCCTCCGTGGTTGAGAGCGAAACGAGTTCCTGTTTCTTGGAACTCCAAGATATGGCACCACCGTCAACAATAAATGCGTATCCGGAGATAGCTCACCTGTGTTCCTGCGACATCCCATCGGCATCTGAATATCCTTCCAAGCCTTTCTTTCCTGCACCGTAAGTAAGGCGCAAATCCTTTGTGCCTTGCAGATAGCGAAACACCCGTTTCACTGCGTCCCAATGAGCCAGCCCAGGGTTGTCAAGAAATTTGGACAATATCCCAACGGGGAATGCAATGTCGGGACGAGTTCCGACAGCTGCCCACATAAGCGAGCCAATGGCTTTGCGATAAGGAACCTGCTTCATAGCAGCGATATCCTTGACACTGGTGGGGCAATGGTCTGTTGAAAGTTGGACATTCGGGTCCATAGGCATCGAGAGGGGTTTTGAATCAGTAAAGTTGAAACGATGAAGGATAGACTCAATATAGGATTGTTGTGACAACGAAATGGTGTGTTCGTCCCGGTTACGTTTGATCTCAATGCCGAGGAGCCAGGATACTGGTCCCAGGTCAGTCATTTTGAAGAGAGATCCGATGCGGGTCTTGTACTCGTCGAGCAATTTGGCGGAACTGCCGGTGATGGTGCAATCATCGACGTGAATGGCCATGATGATAATGTGGCCTTCGACACGTGCATAAAACACAGCATGATCAGGGATGCACTGAATGAAACCAATCTCAGCAAGGGAACGACTAAGAGTCTCGTACCATTTTCTTCCGCCTTGCTTCAGCCCGTACAGCGCCTTGTTGAGTTTCAAGACATATTTGCTGCGGTTGGCAATTTCATGGTCCGGGGGTTGTTCCATATAGATTAGCTCATTGGCGTCAAGTTCTCCATTGAGAAATGCGCTGTGGAAGTCGAACATATCAATGTTCCAGTCGTTGCGAGCAGCGATGGCAAGAATTAGACGGATGGATGCAATTTTGGCGGTAGGCGCAAAGGTCTCGTAATAGTCAACACCGTGGACTTGGGTGAAGCCTCGAGCAACGAGACGTGCCTTGTACTTGTCGATTTCGCCAGCAGCATTCTTCTTGATACGCAAGACCCACTTGCAGTCGACGACGTTCTGGCCAGAGTCCGGTCTTTCAACAAGTTTCCACGTGCCGGCAGCCTTCAAAGCTGTGATCTCGGCATCGATTGCGACTTTCCAGTGCGCCCAGTCAGGTCTCTTCTTCGCCTCCTCGTATGTCGGCTCAAGAGCCTCGGAATCAGCGATTGCAGCAGCCATGCCATGCTCTAGGATTTCAACCATCTCCCAATCCTCCGACAACTCTGCTCTAGCACCAGCTTCTGTGTTTTCTTCAACAATCTTCGGCATTCTCAGGCCTCGGGGCACCACAGGATCCGATGGATGGTTGCTCGTTTGTCCTGCACCACTTTGAAGGTCGCGGAGGTACGCCGAAGGCTTGCGGACACGCTGTCCACGTCCCGTGGGAGCTTCTTCCTCAGACTGCTCCTCAAAGTTGGGGCCAAGTGGATCTGTGTGCACCAATGCCTGTGTGAGTTTCTGGATGGAGGGCAAAGCAGGAAGCGGTGTCGATGTGGGTGGAGTACGTGATTGAGTTTGTGGTGAGCTCTGCATCACTGTAGCTGGAGTTACAACGGATGGAACAGGAGTTTGGTGCGTGTTTTGGTTTGAATCTTCAGACGACGGCTGATTGTCATCCTCATTCTCCCCCTCAAACAGTAGATCGTCTGGAATAGGTACCAGTACATCGTCTCTGTCCAATTTAACGCTCCGTTCCACCGCAATAGTTCGTCTTCCCTCAAAATAAATTCGATGCCCGCTGCTTGCGTCATCAAATCCAACCCAATGCCCAACCTTTGCACGCCAGTCCAACTTGCTACCATCCGGGTCGTGTACCCAGACCTTCGCGCTAAACTCAGGCAGCTTTGAAAGGTCAGGTTTCCTCTTGTACACCATTTCAAAAGGTGTCTTGTTGTCTAGTGAACGGGTTGAGGTTCTGTTCTTCAAGTAGATTGCATGAGCAACAGCCTCTCCCCACAGAAATTTCCGGAGTCCGCTAGCGTGTAGCATAGCGCGAACGCGCTCCAATACCGTCCGGTTGAGCCGCTCCGCAATCCCGTTGTGCTCCGGTGTATCGTCAACCGTGAAACCACGATCGGTTCCATTCTTGGCAAGGTGAGCATCAAATTCAATGCTCCAGTACTCCCCTCCGTGATCGGAGTGGAGTTTCTTTATCTTGACATTGAACTGTGTTGACAGCCAGGCCTCGAACACCTGATAAGACTCAAAAGTCTCATCCTTCGTGCGTTGAATATACACCCGTGACCACCTGGTATGATCATCTGTAAAACTACAATAGTACTCACGATGATTTATTGTCTGCACAGAGGCAGGTCCCCAAACGTCCGAGTGAATGATGTCTCCCATTGCAGCAGCGCGCGGCTCCTGCCGGGTTTTCGCAACAGGTTTCCGGCTCGATTTTGCATACTCACAGGAGTCGCAAGATTTGGTTTCCGTAGATCCTCCGAGCTTAACACCAGTTACTAACCCGTTGTTTACGAGGCGCTTGGCAGCTTCCGGTGCAATATGACCCATCCATCAATGGAGTTCATCAACCGAGATGGTCCCGATAGCAGCGGCGGCAGTCTCCGTAGCTGCATCATGTTGAACGCGGTAAGTGCCATTGTTCTTGTTCACAATCCCCAGGATCTTCCATTTCTTATCGAAAATTCTGCAGAAATTGTCACGAAACAACACCGCAAATCCA